>VXBQ01001636.1:16357-139390 GCA_013400175.1 Phainopepla nitens | reverse complement strand
TCTCCTCTCCTCTCCTCTCCTCTCCTCATAAAAGCATTGATTGCATAAAAGGAATTTCTTAAACAGGAACAGATTTTAAAAATACTTTTTGGCCTTCTTTGTTACTTTTGAAATAAGAACAGACTAATAACTAAATTGTTGTGTGGTCAAGCTTTAAGAGAAATTAAAATGAAGCTTGGTAGTCTTAGAAATCTGTGTACCTACTTTTAAAACTATTGCAGGTTAATGTATTAATTAACTCACACATGACTTTCAGAGAAATCTGTATTTCAGTCAGGGACCCTAGAGGGAAAAACATTTCAAGGTTACTGTGTGATTATAAAATCTTGAAAGTATAACACTCCTTAAAAATATTCCTCTTATCTAAAGTGGGGGAAGTACGGCTTTCACTGTGTGTCTATAAGAATTTCAAAAAGGTAGATTGGATTTGGTCTTCAGCTCTGCTGTAGAGTTCCTCAAGATCTGATTTAAATTGAAAGAAGCAGTAGATATCTGTGTTTTATGTTTAAATTTATATTTACTGCCCTAAAATCATCTGTCATAGTATTATTTCAGAACTTTATTAAAGAAACCCTTTACAGAACACCCAAAAGTACTGCTGATATTCCATAAATTTTAGCCTAGGGCAAATAGAGAAATATCTTCAAAGATTCTCTTGGGAAATTATTTTGAGTTTTTATGTTGCACCCATTGTGCCCCCTTTTTTGAACTCTATCTATAATTTTTAAAAAGGAAAATACACTGAAAAAGGGTTGCTTCACACATTTCCACATTTCTTTGACCTATCAAGCATTTTAACTAGCCAGGCTGAACTAGAGATAATTTTTCTTAAATAAAACAAGTTTTCTCACTGTGTTATATGACCAGTTCTACTGATTTCAGTGTCTTATGTGTGATGTGTCTTATGTAGTTGTTTAATCAGCAGTGAGCTGAAGTGTGCTTGAATTTCTCAAAACACTTTAGACTTCAATTTGACGTGATGAGAGAGATTCAGATTAACCCACACTTTTTAAGAAAAAGATAGGGAGACAATATCCTTGATAAATAGCATTATGTCTTGTATCTGAAAATGACTGTTCTAAACCCTTGTTTGGCATAAATCTTCAAAAAATCAAGATAAGGATTAGCAAAGCAGTATCGAAAATTGATATACAGTCTTAGAAAAAAATTTAAATCTCTGTAGCCCAGATATCATAGTTTTATTCCACATTTAGCTGATGTTATGTTCTCCCAGTAAAAGCTTTAATGGGTTTAAATAAGTTAAGGTCAGTTCTAATCCACTGGTTTTTCCACTATGGAGATGTGGGCTCTTCAGGAAAAAATGATTTTGCAAAGACAGTATGTGACAGTGTCTTGTCTAAGACTCACGTTTTATCACAAAATGGGTCAAAGAAGCAATACACTTTCAGTATCTTCTTTTCATGCTATCCTCTAAAAGTTTTTTGATATAGCAGAAAACGTCAGCTATTAAGATGAACTGTAAGATTTGCTATGTAAATCTGTACTTATCAACATACCAGTCCATAAGCAGTTTCTAGAAGAGCAAAGATAATTCATATATGTATGAAGAGTTCCTTTTGCTGTACTGTTTTAAGGGGGTCATGCTGCTCTTAGCTGGGGAAGGTAGTGATGGTGGAGCCACATTTTCTCTTCCTGCTTAAGTTATTATTCAATATGATCTCATAGGTGTGAAAATAAGTTATAACTATTTGTGGTTGACAGAAGGACTTATATTCAGGCCATTTGAAACACCTACCTTGATTTTGTGCCAAACAGTCATTTATTCTTTTCAATGGCCAGCTTTAGGACTTAACTAAGTAAACCTTTGACTATAATAAAGGTGATGGCTTCAGATCTTGACTTCTTGAATGCCATAGCTATTCAGACAACAACCTCTTGGTAAAATCATAAAATCACTGAATAGTTCAAGGAAGAAGACACCTCAGGAAACCTTTATTCTGACTTCCTGACCAAAGTAAAGTTGGCTCTGAGGTCAACTGTCAGGTTATTCAAGCTTTATCCAGTAAGCCTGGGCTACCTCCAAGGACAGAGATTACATAATTTTTCTGGATAGTCTAGCCCGCTTCTTGGCTGCCTCATAGCAAAAAAGTTATTTCTTTTATCCATTCTGAGCATTTGCTGTTTCAGTTTATGTCTGTTGTCTCTCATTCCATGAGATCTGTATGCCATTGAAGAACCTTATTCCATCTTCTTGGTAGACTCTCTGCTGGTAGTAGTGCGTCTTTAGGTCCCCTCAGAGCCATCTCCAGTCAGAACTCAACAAGCTCCCTCAGCCTGTCTTCACAAGTTAAATGCTCCAGCTCCTGACTCTTAATAGCCATGTGTCTTGGGGATAGCAATGTCTTTCTTCTACTTGGTACCCTCAAATGGGTTGCAGTATCAAAATCAAGATTTCACCACAATGCCAACCTTTATTAGCTTCTCCTCCCATCCAGACTCACACACCCTCAACCAATCTGTCGTCTGTCCCACAAGAAATTTTTGTACACCCAAGCTGCTCCTTCACATGAAGGAAACACTCATTCTTCCTTTTTCTTTATCATCATTCTTTGTTCTAGTCTCTCATTGCACTCCCGTCTTGTGAGCTGTCCCACTAGCAATTTCACAGTTCTGTGACCTGAGGAGTTCTAGTTCTACCTGCATGCTTCCCAGGCTTCATACAGATGTTTGAGGTAGGTGTCATTTCAGCCTTTCTGGCCATTCTGACTTCTCTTTTTTTTGGATATTCTCAGCTTCTCTTGTTTGGATCTCCCTGCTCTTTGTTTTCCATCTGCTTCCATGGTTTCTTCATTGACTGTAGAGTTAATCTCTCATCCAGATGTTTTAATGTAAAAGAGAATATCGATGCAGATGACACTTGGTGCACTAAATATACGGGGCATATTTTGCACTCATAACAAAAATAAATCTCATCACAGTCTTAATTTCTTAGTAAGAATTAGGTGTCCTCGGTATCTCACAGCATCTATGGTAATACAATCAAAGGCTTGACTGTAATATTTTAACCAATTAAATTGAAGAGTTCTACTATGCCTTAAAAGATATTAGCCACTATTATATTGCCTGTGGACTTGCCCTTTCATGACTTATTAATGTCACTGGGAAATTCTTTTACTTCAATATTCTCTTATTGTAATATATTACTGTGGGGGATGAAAAAGAATGAACAATGAAAATAAAATTATAGCAGGAAATAAATAATTTATATCTGAATGTTAAATGTAGTAAAATGGGAGAGAACAGAATGTTTCATGTAAAGACAGAACACAATGAAGACTCATTTTTTAGTACATGATGTTTTGTCTGCTCCTCATAGAATAGAGAATCAGTACATGGGGAAAATCGAAATGGCTGCCAGTTTTTAATGCACATGTTGGAATGGGTCAAAATAACAGCATATTCCAACTTCTCACAGAAAAGAGAATATATTAGCATCCAAAGACTTCATCCAAGTGACAGAACTTGTATCTACAAGCAGTGCTTTAATCCACTTGGACACCTCTGAATTTCACGGTTATTCTCACAGGTAATGGGAACTCAGTCAATTTGGTAAAGTTAGATGGCTTTTACACTCACTACTACAAACTACAAACAGCAGCATAAATGGATATTATTCCTGATAGGTAGATGTTATTTAACAACGGTCATAACTGTTTTTCAAATACACAGTAGCCAAAAGTATTCTCTTACAATACTCTGTGGTTTGTATATTCAGAAAATGCCACTTCCAGAATGAAAAAGCATGCAAATGCACAGCTATGAGAACATTAGATCTAATTGTAGTTCCTTTAAAAAATACTTTAAAAACTGTTTATAAGAAAAAAAATTTTCAGGTTCCTCTTCATGCTTATCTCCCTTAATCCTTTCTCTCATTTCATCCACTTGACCATAATTATCATGCCATACTGCTAAAAATATTTTCTTTTTGCCTTTCTGTCCATAATCTCTCTTGACCATAGCATCTTTAAACTAATGTTCATAGGAAGGATAAAATAGACTATCAAAACTATCAAAAATTCAAGGATAAGTTTAATGTATTTCACTTCAAATAAATGTAAAAGCTGATATTTACTCTTTTTTAATTTTTTTAAAAAATTTATTTATATCTGTCCCCAAGAAAGGCAAATCCAAAAAAATTCATTTTTTATCTTCAGAAATAATACCTAGCACTTGAATTATATCTTATTTAAGATGATTGGTAGAATTCTAACTCTTAAGCTTATTTTTATAGGTATCATCTACTGGTGCTCCATAGTTGGCCCATTTGTAATAAACTTTTTTTTATTCCTCATCATCCACACTGAAAAGTACATGAATGAAATAATTGCTTATTGGGATTTTGAAATATATTGGAAAATGTTCATGTGGCATGCTGATGAGGAATAGACTGGTGATCTTGGTCTCAAATTTGTGCAGTTTATTTTTCAAATGCTCATTTCTGCTTTGTTTTCCACCATGGTAACATCCTTTCAGATAAGTCTCAGAATTCTAGCATTTATGATTCAACTCCTTTATGTCATCTTATTGTCAAAAATCATTATTAAGTCAATCCCACACATTTCACAATTGTTTTAACATTAAATGCAATACACATTTCATGAAGCTCCTTAATTTATGTGCTGAATATTTCTAAATTTAACATTAAATTCTATTACTATTTTTGTACTTTTTTTTTCTATCTTGATACTTCTGGAATTAAGACTTTATTCTCTGTAGTACTCTTCACACATTCCTGTATACTTCATTTTCCTCGTTTAATAGTAAATTATTTTTTCTGTGTGTCTTTGTCTGCTATTTCTCACTCTCTTCAGCTTTAAAAGTGAAGAACTTTATTTAAAGTCCTCCTGGTTCTCTGCTTTCTGCTTTGTATAATTTTGTGTTCCTGTGATTCTGTTCTACACTTTATGTAGAGTGTGTATGGAAGCTATTACAAAAGACAAAGCTGTATTGCAGAAATTTAACAGTGAAAAAGTTATATCAAACAGCAAAGAATTGAATATTAAGTGCATGAAAATGGTTTTTTTTTCAGATGAAAGTATGATACCCAGCTCTTCAGAACCTCAAGAACAATGAATAGACTGTAGTTAAACAGATTGCACTTTGCAGCTTTGATACACAAGGTTATTATGAAGCACTTCAGAAACTCAGAATGAAGAATTGCAAGGCTCCTTAAATAACATTTTTGGCATGAATTATTAAGGCAACACAGAAAAGCAGACACAAAGAGTAAATCTCTGTAAGCAAATGCTTTGATAAGCTGACTGAAAATGTTTCAAACAATTCCATGCAAGAAAGGGGAAGATAAAGAACTAAATGTCAGAAAGATTATTGAAAAGTAAAAATTAAGCACATGCAAACAAACAGATAACAGCACATTCCAAAATAGTAACTAGGCAATGGAAAGAAGTAATTAGCTGATCAAGAAAAACAAAACAAAACAAAACTAAGTATTTTTTTCAGTGAACATAAATAAAGAAAAAACATTTCATAAAGGGAATGAATTCCAGCTCTTAAGAATCCCTGAGAAAACCAGGTCATATGCTTTGAATCTGCAGCTGCAAATTGGGCCATTCTTAAACAGCACTGTTTAAAATGAAACATTACTTGAAATGCGCTATTTTGTTTCTCCATATGCACAACAATATTTATTGGAGACTTGTTGCATCACCCTTTCTCAGGCAATACTTCCAGTGACTCAGTGAAAATGTGACTTACGAAAATCTTGCTGAATGTCTTGTTTTGAATGTAAGGATAATTCACTATCACTCTGTGATTTGTTGTCTCTTTTATAACGATAGCTGGGTCTCATAGTTAAGACAGCTCTATGGCACTGACCACTATTTTGTTCTGTTAACCACAAGATGCTCACATGTTTACAAATTCTGATGAATATTACTGATAAGGCTGGTTATTGCACTTCTTTGGAGTAGTGGCTGATATATCTAGCAACTCTTACTGTGGGTAGAGTTAGCTGTCTACAGCAGATATGTCAGCATTGATATTTCAGTCTTTAAAATGTGAATGCTGGGAGTGAAAATAAGATGAATGCCATCCTTTCACATATTTGCCTTGGATTTAAAAAGTTTAATTGCTTAAGTGGCTTCTTATCCATAAGTATCTTATTTGCTAATTTGTCATTCTTTATTTTTGCAAACTTCCATTATATTCAGTCAGACTTCTGGGGAATGTACTTCTGAACAGAACTATTTCTGTGATTTTATTTATTTATTTTTAAATTGTTAATATATTGTCAGTTTAACAAAGCAGATATTGCTTTTTGCAGTTGATACCAGTTGTGTGCTAAGAATCACAAAGTAGCATGGCATTATTTCTCTTCAGTCCTTTGATGTTGTAAAGAACAACTTGACAACTAGGAGTTCTAAAACAACAGGCAACAGGATATAGGCAATATTTTGCTAATCTTATATTGTGCAACATTTTCTGAATTATTTTGTCAAAAAAGAAAGATAAATCTCAAATTTTTGAGGGCATGGATGTCAAAATATTTCCATTAAATTAATATTGCTAAATTAAAAAAAAAAAAATTACTTTTCCACTTTCACACCTCTTCCCCCTCATCCCGTCCCCCTAACACCCTGGAAATTAGTCCTATTTTTTTGAAAAAGCTGTTTAATTTTATGGGGATATTGGTAAAAGGGATCATGTTACTGAAAATCTGGTTTTGTTTTAAGAGAGTTTGTTAGGAAAGATTCACCCAGGCTTATTTTATTTGCCAAATTCATACCAGGAGGTTGCCTGGTGCTCTGTTCTCTTTTCTGTCTCAAGAGCACATATGCACTCTGATTTCCAGCCCTCACTTGCTTACATTAATTATTTCAGAATTCGAAGTAAAACAGGGAAAAGTCTTTATGCTCTTATTGTGCTCATCCAGTTCTCATGAAGCTGGTGAAACTTCAGGCTTTTGTAACTTGTGCTGAAAAAAGGCTTCTTCAGGTGCTGTAACAACTCCCAAGTGACATTTGCATGTTTCAGAATAGTTGGAGCACTAATAACCCATTGTGTTGACAAATGTGACTTAAATACTTGTGCAAAGCTAGCTGGGCAACTTAAATGCCTTTAAAGGAATTTCTTTCAAATCAAAAGAATTCTGAGTTGATTAGAGTCTCCATTCTGTTACTAAAGCTGATGTAACACAGCTGAAATGAAGTATGGATCAGAATCTGTCCCTTAGTCTCCTCTGGCAGTGGGTTTTCTTATACTGGGACTTATATCTGAAGAAGGGAATCCTATTCAGCCCTCTGCTTGTGAGATTATTTTAAGCAGAATACGAAGGGGTCACTTAAGCCAAAAATAACACTCTTACAAAGTTAAAAAACAATATACATGTATATTAGAAGTATATATAGCTTGATTTTTTTTAAATACTGTATGCATTATAGGTTTAGTGGATGAGTCAATGTTTTGTTTACTTTGTGTACCTTTACCAATGGTTTTTGGAGTGTTATTTTTTTCCATAAACTCTGACGGATTTGTGCTTGTCTGAATATTTTTTAATATCCTTTCTATCAGATGGCTTGCTTGAAAGAAAGAGTGACACTAGTTCTAAGTGGGTAAGCCCTAAATGTCAGACCTTGCTTTACTGATGTCCATGTTCTTTAGTCTTTTGTCAAAATATGACTGCTAAGAAGCAAAGGTGATGGTGCTCTACTGTTTGAGAAGTCATATTATTTCAGCATAGTTTCAGCTGCAAGTTTACAAATCTTCTATGGATCACTTGCACTTGGTAAGTTTTATGGCACACAAAGAGGCTTCAGGCAATATTTGTGCAGTTCTGCAGTGTACAGTGCAATTATTTGTTTTCTACTGTGCACAATGGATATCAAGTCACTCAAAAGCAACTAGGCTACATGTTAACATGATCTAATGTGCTGCCCAGCCCAAAAGAGACATACAGTAAATTTCTGCTGGTTGGGTAATCTTCATCAATGAGGAATGGTCAAGCATTTCTTGAATAAGGCTGATGTTTAATGTTTTCAAGTTCCAATTTTTGTTTGTTTCTTTGTTTGTCTATTTTATGGCTTTTAGATAGTAATATTCTTCCTGTGTCTTTGAACTCCTAATAACTGCTATTTTATGATTAATCTACTCTTGTGCTTTTAAATTTATGCTCTTTTAGCTCATATAATTTTTCACACCTTCGCAATGATTTTCTGAAGAAAACTGAATTAACATTGTGCAGCTGTGTTACACCAGCTGTGTTCAGATGGCTGCAATCCTATACCCGGGGTTTTCTTCAAATTCTAATTAATTGGCTAAAAATGTTCTGTGTTTCTGTTTTTAAATGATAAAAGGCAACAATTGCAATATAAACATGTCCACGTTTGTAGATCTTTTGGTAAACCTCCAAAGGAAGAGCAATAAATGAGTGAATTAAAACTAATACATCTTGAGTAAATTGTCTTGAAATATAAAGACTGCTTAAAAATTTATGGTTCTATCCTTAGAAGTTGTCAAAAATAAATAAATTAAAACAAACAAACAAACAAACAGACAAACCCAGACAATAAGAGAAATAAGAGAAAATTAAGAAATAATTTAGAAATGTAGAAATGTTAACTGGAAAGTTATAGATTTGTGCTCATCTGATAGGAACAAGCTCTGATATTTTTAGATAAGACAGTTTCATGGTTGTCTTTGTGCACTTTCTTTCTAACAGTAGAGTTCAGATGTTCACGAACATTTCAGAAGCTCTCTACATGCATCATATAAAAAGAGGCAAAATTAATTCTGATTCATTTTCATTCCCATTTTCTAGGCACATTCACTTCCCATAAAATTGGGATTTTTTTAGGCTATACTAAAAGTTTTTAGAGGAAACATAATTTAATTTAAAACCAACTTGGTCCACGACACATTCTACTGTCAAAGAAAATTGCTATTATCTAATTAATAATGGATATCCTTGTGAGGTGAAAAAAACTTTGTGGGATATTGTACTGAATAAATTACTGCAATAAGAAAGCTGCTTATGTATGGGGTTCTACATTCCAACATAGTTTTGTTAGCTGCTGTGCTTCTTTAGACTGTAAAAAATATGGAATATTTGCTTCAACATAACATTTTTGCATTTTGAAGAGATTCTAAAAGAGAAGTCTATCCAAATGCTACTGAGGTTTTCAAAACTCTTTGAAATAAAAGTGCTCTGAAAAAGGCTGTTGAAGCATGTAAAGGCATTTAGTACAAATGTTCAAAAATAGTGTAAATTCAAAGCTCCTTATTCCAGTCCTGTCTCTGCTGCTGACTGAAAATCTTCTGTCACTTGTTTGAGTCATGTTCATTTAATTTAATATAGCTGATTTCAGGGTGATTATCTACAAAACTAAAATAATGCAGGACACTGGTTTTATTACACTTCCTCAAGAAAAAAATCCTTTTCAAGATCTCTCTATTTAGTATTGTGAAGTCAATGCTGCATCTGCAAATAATAACAAAAAAAAAAAATTTAAAGGAAAATGTAAATCTAAATAGTGTCACTTTTTAAAAAATTCCATAGTTAATCTATGAAGCTGTTTTACTGTCATTTGATTCTTATGCATTATCTCTTTGTTACTCTTGATGCTATGATGCTCATATTTATCCCCTATGCTTGAATATCATTCAAATGTTAAAGTGTGTATAGATTATGTGGTAAGGAAGGTTTAGGAAAAAAAATCCTATTGCTTTGGTATAGTAATAGAAACATCTTAATATTAATTTAATTTAGCATGTATATATTGACATTTTTATTTTATATAAATACTTGAAACAGCAACCTGTCAGAGACACCTAAATACTAGACTAACTGGCAACTTCCCAGTATAATACTGAATTCTCTACATGGTATTTTTGGAGTGTGAGATAAAAAGGCGAAAGGGAAAAATTTCAGGCAATGTGGTACATTCTTACATGGACAATAGAGATAGCTAATCACTACTGATTACTAAGTATTTTTATTTTGCCAGAAGTAAAAAAAATGAAAAATTAAAATTTTCTCACAAAAGCTTAATTCTGGCTTTCACTCATTATTCCTGTATGAGTTTGAAAAAGTAATTTTTAAAAATTACTTTCAAAATTACTTTTAAAATCTCTTCAAAACCATGTCTGTGCATTATATCTTCAGTTTTCATTATAAAAGGCATACAATACACTTCTATCTTTTTTTAATAGAAACATCTATAGCTTCTCTGTTCTGTGTAGGACTTATTTTATTAGCATATTGTGGACATGTTATGACAGGGCTTCTAAGGATCATTGGACCTTAACCAGAATATAATTTACTTTCTAGCCATGCTGAGTAGAAAAAAATGCTAAAGATATCAGCACTGCAAAAGTGGCAATAGCTCCTAGCCTTAAGAAAAGCAGGTATTTTTGTGATTTAAGGAACTTCACAACAAACACTGAAGCATCTACCCAACATTGAAACTGAGCTTTTAACAAAAATACTCTAGAAGACTACTCTAAAATTGGTCTAGATAAGAATTTGTGAATTTTGGTTGGTTTGTGGGTCTGGACCTAAGTACCAGACTGGAACTATATAGGAATACATAGCAAACTACTATGCTAATTAACTGCAATTAAATGTAATTAAATGCAATTTAATTAAATGTAATTAAATCAAATGCACCCATTACTATGTAGACTACGTAATGAGAACAATACTTGTAAACAAAATCTTATTTCAAAAGGCTCTTTTGTCTATTCTTTTTCCAAGTCTGTTAGCATCAAATTGTTCTTGTTTCCTAAATAAGACAATTTTCTACAGTAATAGGCCCAAGGCTTTAATCACCTCAAAGTTTGCATTTGTGGTTTTATAGCTTAGAGACTTCATTATCTAGTCTCTAAATGAAAATTTCAGCTCTAATCAGAGGTATTGGAAGATGAAACTTTTTTTTTCCCCTCACATAAAAACTGCTTTTTTTTAAATAAAGAGTTTATATCACATTTAATTGTTTATATATCTACCTGTTTCAAAAATCAAAGCCACTCACAACATTCTTTGAAAGCAGAAATTGCCTTCAACTGCTTCTGAGATCAAACTCTGTATGAAAGAGGAGCCATTGGTACAAAACCCACCCATTCCAAATAATCTCTTTGGAAGCATTCTGGTACTATTTTTTTAATGAATATTTAAGTTCTGTACTTCTTCGTAGAGAACTGTATTTTCTAAGTAAGTAAAAGAGGTGGTGTAGACTGTAAACAAAAATGTAGACTGCATAATACACATCTGCAAAAGTTTTAGGAATGTTTTCAATATTCATCTTAAACATAGTTTCTCTTAGAGTTCATGTTTCAGAGAGCAGTATATTCATTGCAACATGCTATAACACTAGATCTTATTATATTTTAGTGAGCTTATAAATGGAAAACCTCTCTGGTACTTAGTCATGTTCTGCGCTACATTCAGCAAACCCTAAGTTGATCAGGAAGTTTTCAGGAGCTGCTCACAGAAGCTCTTGGCAGATCAGCCATCAATGCAATTTTAGTGGACACAGGAAATTCCATTCTTCCATAGAAACCATTTTTTGCTTGTAACACCAATACTACTTGGTATAATGCTAGTTCAATAGATCTATATGAGTCGTATTCTCTGACATGGTCATGACATTCACAAAATGTCAACCTTTACCAAATAAATCTTATTGAATCAAACCCAAACAAATCAACCTTCAGAAAATACAGTTTTAATAAATGACTAAAGCTCATGCCCTGCCATAAGGAATCCTATCCTGAAAAATGCAGAAATACCAGAGATTTGGAGGACTTTATTAAAGAACAGTTCTGCAGCAGATTTCTTGTGGATTTAGAAAGTGGCAAGGACTGTGTTAGATTTAATTTCATATGTTGCATTTGGCAATGAAAAATTCTCTGGCAGAGAGGGTCTGTTGCTATGGCGAAGTTGTGGGAGCTCCAACGTCCCCCAGCTACTGAGTGCTTTACAACAGCTTTTTGTGAACAGGGCATGTCCCAAACAGCTGCTCTTCTTGCTTAGGCTTCTCTATAAGTTTTGGATGGGGAGTCTAAAGCATGTATGTATCACTGGAGTAAAAATGTTCCGTAGTTATGTTGGTTCTGCTCCACAAATTTGATGACTTGTATGAAAGGACCAGTTTTTGATACCTGGTTAATAGTTACCTGGTTAATAATAATTAATCATGAAAGTCAACACCTACAAATTCTGTTGACCCTTGGATATCAGTGAGCCTAAGAAAGAGCAGAGTGCTGAGGTCCCTGATCTATGGGGCCATTGAAAGAGTTACTTTGAAAAACTTTCTGTAACTGCTAACATAACAAGGTGGCTGGTCAGGATAATTGTGGGGCCTATGGGAAATAGCAAACTTATGGGATATTTTGTAGGCTTTGTGCGAATTTTAAAAGGTTTCAGTGATATGTTTTAAAGGAGTTGAACGAATCAGTGAAACTTATTACAGAACAATTCAGGAAACTGAGGGATCATGGAAAAACCTGAGGGAAATAAGTGAGTGGAAAGGGAGAACAAAGGGTCTGATCAGGTATAAGCACTTTGCTCATCAACATAATTATATGGTGAGTCTTTTATACGAGCTGTGTCCCTTAATTTTTTCCCTGCATCTGTGTTTGTTTGCTTATGTGTAAGTTTTGCTAGCCAGCCTGGAGCCGAGTTGTCTAGGATGCTAGCCATCCATGAGAAAAAGCCAAGGTCAGAGCCACTAGCTGGAGACGAGGCCCATTAATGAGAACTATTAATGATTCTTTTAATGAGTGTTGCTTCCCATTTCAGACCTCAGTTGGGGTGAAAATATACTCACCATAGATACACAAAAGAGAAATTTCCTCTGCCAGAGTGGATTATAAATTTAATTGAGATGCAATGTCTTAAAGAATTATTGTAAAGGTTTTGACTCTTGACATCTCAAATATTGAACATGAAAGCAAGGAAAAGTGAGGCACTGGGATAATTCTCACCTTTTACTGGGATAATTCACCTTTCTCACCCAAGCTGACCATAGATTTTTGTGTAAAATGAGGGCAGAAAATGTCAGTCCTTATTTTTAATTCTATTTTTTAGGGGGGAGAGAGGGGCAGTTTTCTTTCCTTTTCTTCATATGAGGGACTATTGAACTTATCTTTCTGTAAAAATGTGCAGGTGAATCTTGCGATTTGGTTTCTCCACAGCTGTGGCACTGTAAGGAATTGTGTGTTGCATCTCCAAAGAAACTGATAATATTTCAGCGTTCAACTCTCTCCCTTCTACAACAGATCTATGGAACCACCCATAAGAGGAACAGGGTGCAGTATCCTGTGTCAGAAATTTAACTTTTTTTTTTATCTTGAATTTTGCATCTGTATGTAACGATGATATATCTGCTAGAAACAGAATGTTCGTTGTTTAGATTGAACAAAGCATATGAAGCAGGATCCAGCTACCCTTAGCTTCTGGCATTTAATCAACTCAAAGATAGGATCTTTCCTTCACTGAACAGAGACAAAAAAATCTACCCTTAAACTCTTGCCCAGAGAAGTCAAAATATATTGTCTTCATGTCTTTGTCCTCTGAGTACAGAAAAAGACTGTAGAATGACGCGTATGGGATGCCTAATTTTTTATTAAGGTAAAAATAAATATTTTCTGGGCAATGATGTTAAAATTTCTGTATCCACGCACAAAATAATCTGCTATATTAAAAGCATCTATAAAAATTATAGGTAATTAAGGTAAATGTTAGCCAGAACTGGAAACAGGGCAGTAAGAATGAAGGTAATATAAGAGAAGAAAGAAAAGTTATTTACCGAATGTGAGAACCTTTCTTCAGAACAAGGGAAAGAGTGTCAGAAATATGTTGAAGTGAACCAGACCTTAAATTTGAGTCAATAATTATTGTGTGGGAAGTGTACTAGCAAAAGCTTTCCTCAGACTATTGAAATAATGCCTTGAGTAGACAGATATTTGTGCTGCCTCTAAAATGTAAGAGTTTCTCATGTTTTTGCTGCATATTAAAAAAAGTATATAACATTGTTGAAAGACCATTTTTGTATCACCTGTCAGCAAAAGTTCTAATAGTGTTCAGTATCTGTGCTGTTTTTCTCTCCCATTTGAATTTAATCACTCATGATTTGTCCTACATTTTTTCATAAATGAAACAAGTTCATGCTTTTATCCTCTTAATAGGAGAAAAATATATTGTTTCCTTTCAGTTTTGCTCCTCTCAGTTAATTGAGTGCTTAATCCATAAATAAAACTGAAAATCATGTTACTCCTTGAAATAAGCAGTCGGTCTAAATGGTAACTTCACCACTGCAGTTACAAGAAACTGGAAATGGAATAAAATTTGAAAATAAAAGATTAAGATCAACTTTATTAATGCAATAGTAATATTTCTTATGCAGTGTGTGAAACTGGTATTATTTATGTGAAACCCTCTCTTCGAATTTAACTGATGCACAAAAAAGGATTGACTGAAGGTAGAAAACCCATTTATATATCAAAATACAAACTTCATGGTGAAAAGACAATGTTTTGGGGAGAGGGTGAACATGATACTACAAAATTATGTGTGATGTAAGGTTAATGGTAGTAACTATTCACTGTCTTCCAGTGTAAGCACTAGGCAACATTAACAATATTTGGCAGCTATCAGGTTAAAAACAAAAGAAGACGGCTTCATGCACAAGAGTGGTAGAACTGTAGAGCAAAAGAGATTTTATTTTTATTTTACCTTTTAAGTGTAAAGGAAAGCTTTAAGTGCAAGGAAAGCTTAGAAGAGAAAGAAAGAGAATCTTGCTGAGGATTAGCAATTTGGCAAGCTGTGACAGCTTAGAGGATCCCAAGAGCAAGAAATAGCCAGGAAATGGGAGCATAATCACTGGGTTCATTATTCAGTGCCATATTCTTGCTCTTCTTTCAAAATAAACCTTGGGCTGATATTTGAGTCTCTTTTGCTTGGACCAAGATCTGATCCCTTAACCTGAACTATTAAATTTGATGGTTTTGTAATGTGTGAAAAAACCCCAACATAGTTTCAATGGTGACGCTACAGCAACTCGGAATTATTCATTACAGCGAAAACCCAATATATTATTTTAAACTTATATGTGCGTACAGACATATGTAATTTGAACCTCTTTTTAAAATAATTTTTACACAGCTATATGAGAAGACTGAGATGCTGTTCTATCATTTTAGTAACAAATTAGCATTCTTATTTCTTGGAAATATTAAAAAATCTTCCTTGTATTCATGCAGGTAGCTCTATTACACTCAATAGAAATGAAATCACTCAAGCACACAACAGAAGTCAAAACATGCCCTGGTAGAATTGCCACCAAATAGGTGGCTTTGTTTTTTACAAAGAAAGCAGACAAGAAGACAAAGGTACCTCAGTGTTGGAGGTATTTTTTAAAGAGCTAATGAGACCTAAAATCTTAGGTGTGGAATGTGAACCACACATTGACTGTCATCATCTGAGCTATTCAAATAGAAGTGAACAATCTGGCCTTACAATCTATTGCCACCTAGTACTCGCTTGAAGCTGAATCAGCTTCATGAACTTAAATTGGGCTTTTTATGCATAAATTTTATAATTTTGTGATAAATTGTAATTAGTTAAAAGTCCTGGAAAATTTCAGTAATACATGAAAAACAGAGAAAGACCTCACAATGATTTTTTTTAACAATAAGTAAAGTATTCTCTATTTTTAGAATATTTTCTATTCTAAAATTCTTTATTTTCTATTTTAGGCAATTATTTTTCTTTTCATAATATACCTAGAAATTCATAACATATTTCCACTTTCATTATTTCATTCATCTTTGCTATTTAAAAGTGATAGAATATATTTAGGAATTTCTGTGTGTTCTAAATGGCTTACTACCATGAAAAAGGTGATGTGTAGTGATATATAGGCATTACTTTAACTATTTCTCTGTGGAGAGAAGCCCTTGAATTACACCACAATTCATAAAACAAGATTGTAGATGACCTACTTTATAACTCTTTCACAGAATTGAAAATTCAGTATCTACTTTTTAAATAGCAGTGGAAAAAAAAAAGATTTGTGGACTTTAATTTGTAGTTAAAAATGTCTGGTTTCAATGCTATTCTTCTGACATTTAAATTGGCTGCAGAAAGTTTATTTAATTGAAAGGCCATTGCAAAACTAATTGAATATGTGTTCCATTAAGCAGTAATGCAATTAATCTGGCTATGCCTGTTCATAAATAAACTCTGAGAAAAGTTTTTTGACCCATTTCTCTTTCTCTTCACAGACACATGCTTTAGAATGTCTTTGGGATAATTGTAGAAGGTCCAATGAGGAACTACAAATAAAAAAAGATAATAAAAAAAATGTTTAAGAATTTCTAAATGACTCAGGGGAGATGAAGAGAGAGAAATAGATTGTACAATCAGTATCTAGAAACTAATCTAGCTCTTCTCTCACATGTGCTGTAAGTTTAGCTTCTATTACTTATACTGCCATTATCAAACATTAGATAAATTTGTGCTTTGCTTTCCGGTCAAGAGCAGTTTTACCTGGTAGCTGGCAGACTTGCTACATTTTTATCCTAGAAACTCCATCTTTATAGAAAAGTTCTTACTCTAAATTCAGGCTATTCTCTCTCCCTCTAGGCTACAAAGGAACTTAGGATAACGAAGATAAGCCCAGTTGTCAAATTTTGAAATGTTGAAACATGAGATGAATCCCTCGGAAAGAACTGAGCTAATACCATGACTGCCTTCTGACACTTAGGCACCAGTATAGGAATCTTTAGTTTTAAATGTATTTCTTAAAATGTTGCCAACTTGATTCCTACATACATATTTATAAGGCAACGTCCCCAGGGGTGAAGCATGATGTTAAACACGTCTTAAACAAAACATTTCACTCTGAAAGTTGTGTTGTTGGATTCAGAAAAGTTCTGAATGTATGACAATTGTAGTTTAGACATAGGTAAACAATAATTGCACAAAATAAATTACCTGTTTCAATTATGTAAGTAATTTATCTCAAATTACAGTTTCTGGAAGCATTTTGAGTGTAAAACTGGCAACTGAAGTCAAAATGTTTTCCTTTCCACTACTATCTTCTCAGTATTTACAAGTGCAGAGGAATAGTTCCCAACTTTCATCTCGCAGTTTACAGGACCATATCCCTGATTTTCTCTGTTTTGGGCTGGTCATAAGAAAGGATTTTTGGGGGCCATGTGCATAGTATAGCATACAGAGACCCCTTCTGCAAATGCAGAAGAATATAGAATATTTTAAAGGACTTATTTGTATTAGGGACTTGTAATATATGATCTTTTCTCTGCCAATGTATTCAACTGCAAAAAAAATCAATAGTCAATGTTTTGATATATAGTGATTGTTCATATAGGATTCCTAGAGCACTGTTTATTTTTATAAGTTAAAAGACATCAAGTTAATTGTAAAGAGAAAAATAAAATTTAACTTAGAGAAATAGGATAATTTATTTTTATTTTTTTTGCTTTTCATAAATAAAATTCATATTAATAAAATTTCTGGGATAAGATTTTCTCACATGGTTCTGTGTAAAACAGATTTTCAATCTTGGAATTATTAAGATTCATTTATGGGTTTGTTGATGATTGTGGGTTTTTTTCCTTTTCAGCTGCATAATACATACTAATTATATATAGATATTTTCTTTTAATTTAAATATCTTAACTTTTATTTTCTAATTTTACATGTTCAAAGAAAAAATGTCTAGAAAACACGTATAATATTAAAACAGTTGGGTAAAAAAGGCAATGAAGCATTGTTTTAATGATATCAAATTTATTTTTAAACAAATATTCTTTTTAGAATAAATTCTGTAATACATCCGTCGTGAAGTAATAAAAAAGGTGTTTGGGGGTTTTTCTTTGTTTTATTTTGCAGAAAATGACTCAATTGCTTTATTTATGAATTTGTATTTCCCCGTATGCTAGCCATGTACTTTCAGAGCAACTCCCAAACTTACATCCTAGTTGTCTGAATTCTTGTTTGGTTTTTAAATGAATGAGCATTTTGCTGTTTTAGCTTGTACCTTGGAAAAATGAATCCTTTTTCTTTTCAGCTTCATTATATTTTTCTTACATGAACAGCACAATGAAAAGTTTTGCGAACTTGATGTTGGCCTTCAAGAAGCATTTAGTTTGCACTATTTGAAACTGTAAACTGAATTATTTTGGAGGAGATTTAAAATGTGTATCATCTACATATAAATTGGTTTTAGAACCAAAGGGGGCCTGCAGTCAGTATATATTACAAGATTCTATCACATTGTCTAATGGATTAGATTTTATTAAGTACTATAAAACAGCATGAGATGTACTCAATAGAAAGCAAATTGAACTGAAACAGATAATTAATTACTGCAACTCCTCTTTTTTCAACACAGTTTAGGCACAAATGCATTTTTTATGTGTGTATATTGCATATTGCATCATAAACCCGTCAGCATAAACTTTTTCATACTTAAAACAATCGATATGCTTTTCATTCAAGATTATAACATTTTTAAAACACAATATATATTTTGCATACACAGAATCAATTTGCCTTGTTGAAATTAATGGAGTCCCTAACAATTTCCACATTAAAATGCTTTTCTATAGTTTGTAAAACCATCACAGATATATATCCTTTAGAGTCCTCAAACACCTCCTAAATAGATCTTGGTAAGTAATGTCCAGTGTGAAGAAAAATAGTGTTCCTAAAACCAGCCATAACTGTATGCAGAGAATCCTTGGGGAAGGATACCCAAGAATCAATTCAAGTTCTATTCTACTGATATCCAGAACTGTTGTAAAGTCCCTTATCTAGCAAAGCTTTTGTTTGAAAGATATTGGAAAAAAGAATCCTATATTCTACTTAATATTAATCCACCATCTCTGAAACGTGAGTCTGAAACCTGGAAGACAGCTAACTTGTAACCAGATTTGTTTATTACCTTTCATTATTTGGATGGCTTCAGTAAAAATAAAATTATTTTCTGAGAGAGCTTTCTAATGAGATCCTAAGCTATTGAGAAATCCAGCACTTGAGATACAAAATTATTACAACTTAGTGTATTCAATCCATATATAAGGCAACAGTTTTCCACATGCCTCAATTCCTTTCTATACTCCTCATCCAATCGAGTAGTATCTCCCCATCACTTGTAGCCATCTATCTATCTATCTATGGGGCTTTCTACAAGAATTATTTAATAAATATGAATATTTTGTTGACTTCTGCTATATTTGGAAAACTATGTTCACATGCTGATCCAGCCTCCATTGAAGGTGCTTTGCTTCCATATTTAGCCTGTCATGTTTGTATATTTTAAAAATTGCTTTTCTGGTTGTGAAGCTACAATCACTGCTGCTCAGTCCAGATTTTTTGTGGTGTCTTTGATATTGAAGTTCCATGGGGAATTAGGAATAAGTGAGTAAGACAAATTTTTTGTATGGAAAATTATTTTCTTCCAAAAAGAAAGGGCAAAAATGGGGAAAGAAAACCCCAAAGAACAGAAACCAAAACCGAAACCAAACCAAACCAAACCAAACAAAAAACGAAAACCAACCAACCAACCAAAAACAACAAAAACAAAAACAAAACCAACCAACCAAACAAACAAAAAACACCAAAAAAAAAGGAGAAAAAAGAAGAAAAGTGACTTTGGGTGAGGTTGCTCTAAAACCATCATTAGAGATGCATTTCAAGAGTTTTGTTTAACAGCTTCTTGACTGCATTTAGTCATAGAACAACTTAACAGAGCAAATTTACCATATCTGGGAGAAGGGAGTACAAAAGTTGTTAATAAGAATTTCATACTAAGCTTTGTCATCGAGAATTTTTGAATGGGAAAAAATACATTCTAAACTATGTACCTAATGTGACCCTGATTCAATCTTATGACCACATAGAAAAGATAGAAACTGAAAATGACAAATTCAATGCCTAATTCTTATAAAGTGCAGTGAAAGACTTAAATAATAATGATTGTAAATAGTAGTAATAATAACTGGAGCAGCATAAAAATCACCTTCAGAAATCCTCCAGTTTTGAAAGCCAGATAGAACATATGGTGGTTTTCTCTGCATATATTTGTCTAAAAGTATGAAATTTATTCAGACTGACTCTATTTCTTTGAGTAAGCTGAAAGTCTTGCTCAGTGTCTGCCATTTCACCCTCTCTTGATAAAACAAACAAGGAATCCTCAGCACTGGTGAGGCCACATCTCAAGTCTTGTTTACAGTTCTGGGCCCCTCCCTACAAGAGGGACACTGAGGTGCTGTAGCAAATCCAGAGAAAGGCAATGAAGATGGAAAAGGGTCTGTAGCAAGAGTCCTGTGAGGAGCAGCTGAAGGAGCTGAGTTGGATTAACCTGGAGAAAAGAAGGCTCAGTGCTGACCTTGTTCCTCTCTACAACTACCTGAAAGGAGGTTGTAGCCAGTTGGGGGTCAGTCTCTTCTGCCAGGCAGGCAGCCTCCAGTGTTAAGCTGCACCAGTGGAGGTTCAGGAGGGACGTCAGGGAGAATTTTCTCACTGAAAGGCTGCTTGAGTATTGGATTGGTTGCCCACGGAGGTGGTGGATTCAGCATCTCTGGGAAGTTGAAGAAACAACTGGATATGGCACTAAGTGCTATGATTTAGTTGACATGGTACTGTTCAACCAAAGGTTGGACTTGATGATCTCAGAGGTCTTTTCCAAAGTTAGTGATTCCATGAGTCTATGATTCTGATGAGAGCTATAGTATTTTTAAAATATACTTGCTGGCTACTCTTACAAGAACTAATACTTATATTGTTAAATGGAAGAAAGGCAAAGAATAAAGGAATGAGAGGTTGACTTTTTTTTTTTTCTCATCATCCTGCCTGAGCAGTAGGACTCTGACCTTGGTCTTTCTTGGGTCTACCTACAACACTGAGTGTCAGGATTAGTTTTTCTTTGCAAAAGATGGCCGGGAAACATTATTACTAACCTGAGAATTCACCTTAGTCATAATCATAAACTATTTCAAAATATCAAGATCTAGGAAAGGGAGTATTATTTAGTCTATTAGAAAAAAAGTAAAAAACAAATCACAAACCCTACATGTAGATTGCTTAACATTTAGAAATGTGTTAACTCACCATTTACTTTAAATTCAGTAGTTAAGTCCTGTACACTTAAAAGATTTCTTGAGAGCTCTTTCTCTTCCTTATGTGGAGGTTTTTAAATCAGTTTCAGTTGCAAGTGAAGTGACATGAACTACTACAGTAATGATTCCTTACTTCTTTGTTCCTCTTTCCCTTTGCATGGTTTGTACTTACCACTTCTATACTCCATTAGCAAAGGCATATTAAAAACACATTCTGCTAAACCCAGCTGTTATGACTGAAATACACAAGTAGAAAATCTTAAACATGGGTAAGTGATTCTCCATTAGCTGTAAAAGAAATTGTCTTCTGACAGAATTTTTCTTCCTCAGGTGAGGTCTCCTCTCACTGGAATAACATGTATAATTGACATTCAAATATAGACTGACAGATGTGGGTTTTCCATATATCAACTTTGAATGTCACCTCTTTTCCACAGTGATAATTGAAGTCTCTTATTTGGGTAGAAAATTCTCAGTAGATCAGATTTTTTATGTTTCAACAAAAGTAGCTGAAGTACAAATAAAACTACTTTCCTTGTTATCTTCCAAAATAAAAAGATTTTTTTTAGAACCTATTACATGTCTTTGAATAATATGTGTTATCTCAGCAGAGCTTTATTGTTTTTTTTTCTCTAAACTTCAGCAAAGTCAGGAGGCTGTTAACATTCTTTGAGTCAAATCTCTTCATGACACACATTCTTTATACATCTTGCTATAAAATAGTAATAGCATTTACGACATGAAGTTTTATGTCAGCACCTTAAATATAGCACTGCAGTGAAAAAATATGTTTGTATTTTTCTGCAATAGACTTTTTTCTCTATTTGTGTTAGAGGTTGTATACATATGTAAATATGTACATATGTGTATATGTGTATATATACACTCAAGAATATATAAAAACAAAATTAAAACAGGAAATACAATGAGGAAAGATTGCATGGAAGCTTACTGATATATTTAAAAGCTAAGTAAAAGGTGGTGCAAGTGTATGTTAAAATTAATTTTCACTGGATGTCAATGATACCATGGTCTTTTCTATACCTTTAAGAGGCCTTCATAGTGGGTTAACACTGAGTGTGAAAGGTGCTCTTAATTCATAGAATAAGGACTCTCCTGTAAGACCTGCTCTGTATAAGTTGGAAGCAGATTATGTGTTCTCATGTAAACCAGGAGAAATTAAAAATAAATTTCAGAGTCTTAAGTTAAACAGCTTTAAAGAAGATGTAGCATCCTACTTATTATAAAACTCTTAAAAACATTAGTAGGTTAGAACCCTGCTATTATACACTATACCTGGGCACCTAGCTAACTACCCATTTTTACCATGATCTGTGGTTTATCAAATTGCCAAAAGCTTGAAGTTATTTAGTTTTAAACTATGCATAGATGTCTTCAGTGAATAGTTTTCAATTTGCACATTTTCTGGAATTGCTAATATGGAAATGCTGAAAATCTCCTCTTTGTGTACTTGGGGGTTCAGCCCTTTTTATTTTTCAGTGAAATAAGAGATGGTAGTTCTGCATCACTTTAATTTTCTGCTGCTTCTCAATGATCTCCTTGTAGCTAAATTAAGATTTTATTTTTGGAGAAGAGATGTTGAAATCAGGAATACAGCTTCAGTTAACTTTTTTCTTATGGAAGCATGTTATCTGCATGAATTATACATCACATTCATGGTACTCTGTGAGACAGTATTCCCCTAAGCACAGAGAAAACTCAGGATGAACTTGTTAAGATTTCATCATTGTAAATGCTGAATCCCAGAATAAGCTGACTTGGAAGGGACCACAAGGATCTTTGAGTCCAGCTAACTCCTGGTCCTGCACAGAGCTATCCCCAAGAGTCACACCCTGTCCTTGAGGGGCTTGTCCAAACACTTCTTGTACTCTGTCAGGCTTGATGCTGTGACCACTTCAGTGGGGAGCCTGTTCAAGTGCCCAGCCACCCTCTGGGTGAAGAATCTTTATCTAGTGTCCAACCTAAACCTCCCTTGGCATAACTTCAGGCCATTCCCTCGGGTCCTGTCACTGGTCACCAGAGAGAAAAGGTCATTGTCTGCCCCTTCTCTTCCCCTCATGAGGAAATTGTAACTGCAGTGATGTCTCCCCTCAGTCTCCTCCAGGCTGAACAGACCAAATGTCCTCAGCTATGCTTTTCAGAAGCGCTAGTGCTGCATACAGGGTAAGTATATTACTTGTATAATACTAAACAATATAGAGAAGAGTCTCTTCTTTAGTGCTTATGCCAACTGTCAGAGTCTGGCTGTGACTATGGGATTAAACTGTCCCAGCCTCTGATATGAGATAACTGCATTCAACCTTTTATGAATGATCCTTGAAATTGCCTGTGATTTGTCTGGGAGGGTGACAGCTGGCACTGCCTGAAAGCATGCTGGCTTTCTATCCTTACACCTGAACAACTGTTCAGCCATTTTTTTAGCTGAGCAGCCATGCCCCATCCCCACCATTGCTTAAGGCATCCTCTAGACATAGCTGCAAGTATATGCTCAAATAAACAAAGCTTCATTGTGTGAAACACCATGTGAAAGGGATCATAGCTTAGGACAGCTTGCTGTGTGAGCATGAATCACAACTTCAGATATTTAGGCATGGTACATTCCTACTTGATTTTAGAAATTTCATGGTACTCCACCTGGAAGAGTTGATGCAAGAAAATGTATTTTCCTTGTTTAATTTCAGTTAAATAATCAATTTATATGCACTGATTTCTTATTTGGTTTAAAAAACTTTATTACTGCTTTGTCTTTCTCTTCTTTTACCTTTTTCTGTTTTTTTCTCCACTTTTTCTGCATGCCATTATTGACTGATCATTAATATAAATTATCCATTTTAGTACTATGTATTTCATTCATGCATGTGTTTGAGAGAGAAGAAAATTCTTTTTATACAATTCACTACACAAAGGACCATGTGAGCCCTTATCTTTAAGGCTTTACAAAAAAGAAAAAGAAAAAAGAAGGATCCCCTCTCCCCTGCAAAACTGAAAATCAAGCACCTTACTTATGACAGCAAACTCTGAAATATAAGGAAATTATTATGATAATAACAATTGTAATTTTTGTAAACAATTGTAAACCTTGCGATGTTATTTTCTGAAACGTGAAATGTCACTGTAATAAAATGAGGATAGCACAGTTAAATATGAAATACAGTATAATAACATGATTACTTCATGCTTCCAAACCTACCTGATAGTCAACAAATAAAAAGGGACTTTTTTTCTTTGTAGGTAATATTCCTGACTGAGATGATAATATTCAGCATGAGAAGTTAGTACAAATTTTTAGGTTATTTGAACCTTTAGGTATAATCTCTGAGTAAAACACTGTAAGACTATGGTTCTCAAATCCCAGAAATTATTGTATCCTCACACAAGACATTGCTTTGAGTGACATGTGAATGAAATTACAAGATGAAATTATGCTCTTCTCATAATCCATAGGTCTACAGATTTTTAAAATAGCATAAAAATTATAATGCTAACTTTATATCCTCAAAAAAACTCTCATACTACTAGCTGCCATATAAGGTAGAGCTTTAATCATAGCATATTGATAAGGTTTTAAAAAATTATAACTTGAGAGAAAGATTTAGATAAAATCTAGATTGAATTTTTGTTAAAATTAATTTTTTATGTGTTGTTAGTAAGGTTGGTTTGTTTTTTTTTTGTTCTCCTTTTGTTGGTTAACATCAAGCAGGAAATGCACTTGAACTTTTGCACTTGAACTTTTGCCCATGGGAAGTAAAGTGACTGCATAAAATTTTGCTTTATTAATTTTTTTCAGGCTACTGGTCTTCAGAGGCTATTAAGTGAAGTTCAAAATGCTACAGGTGCTTTTAGGACAAAGTTGTGTATCTTTGAAATAATGAAATTTGCTAAGTTATCTCCCCTTTTTGCAATAATTCACTCTAATTGTTATATGTTTAACCCGCAAGAAAATAATCAAACAAATCGACAAACTTAAACCCCACACAATGTGACCAACCTGTGTACTAATGTGAATAATATGGGTGAAAAATATGGCCTTGTCCTCCTGAGACTTAAAGAGACAGGATTGTTGAATTTTATTTTCTTTGTGATATTCCTGTGTCTGATTTAACATGACTAGGAATTAAATTGATTGTAACTCCTGAAGTTACAAAAAAAAAATCTTAAGGAATCATTTAAATATATTAATTAAGATTTAAATCACATTGTGAAATAGGTTTTTTGTGATAACTTTGGACAGTTTATTCTCTTTTTACATTCATAAATAAAATTTGGATCCCTTTCTGCTTGAAATTCTAATTTTACTCTGTCTACACATCAAAAACATTTTAAAATTCTAGTTTATATGTAATATTTCCAACAAAACTGTGTAAATAATATTTTTTTTATCTTTGTAGGCAATTACAAAAAAATACTGCTATGCCATTGAATTAAACAAATTGCTTAGCTTCAGATTTGAGCTTTGTTTTATTTAGCCTGATTAAAGATAGAATTCAAAATGAAAAATTAGTATTTTGACTAGCTAAATTTCCTTTCACATAAATAATCAAGCAACATGAATTAATAAAAGATATTTTTTGGCAACATATAGCATATTTTTTCCCCCATTATACACATAGTTCTAATAGAATAAAAAAAAAATCCTGTGGCACAGTAAAAACTGGAAATTTGAAACCAATTAGAATTTTATTTCAATATTCAAGTGAATGAATTTAATTTTATATTATGGTCTTTAGACCAGCAGGACCTATACCACATGCAGCGTTCACAGTCATGCTTCCAGTAAAGGTTATCTTTTTTGAGATTTACTAGTTGTCAAATCCAGCTGGAAAGGATGATGGTAGCCATTCAAGTATTGTCTCACTGGTAACAGTGTTGCTTTGAAGAACTCTAATTTGCAGCATAGATCAAGATGTTTGCAGGCAGTGATTGAGAAATTTAAAAAAACCCAAACAAATAACCCTAAAAGAAAACTTAAAACTTCCCAAACACTGAGTTTCTTCCTGAATGCTTTACTTGAATGGAATGTGCATTTATGAAATATACAATTTAATGAAGTATAGCACAGCATAAATATTGGAATTGACTACTGTTCTGATGGCATTCATAGATGCCACAACTCTTAGGTGTTTTAGCTGAGAAGATAAACTCCAGCAGAACCCTGGGACTTAGATTTCCTTGATATCAGCAAAGTGTATTAAAATAAATTCCATTTTGAATTCTTTACAAGTTGACTGTCAATGCACATAAAAGACACTCCAAGTTATTCAGGTTAGTGGGAGCCAATAAGTGTTCTCTAGAAAACATATATCTACAGTAGTCTATCTGGGTCAGTGTCATCAAAATATTGATCAACCCTTAATATTTTCTGATATTTTAAGCATCTCTGAGTGTTCATATAAACATATCCATTGGATTGTGTTTTCTGACATAACCTTTTTGGCCCAGACTTAAATGCATCATATTTTTTGAAGCCCATATGCACAGATGTTTAAGTTTCCTCTTTAATGCGCATTTCTTTTTCTCCTGTCAAACTTATTTGCATTCGACACTGCTGTTGTAATTCTTATGTTGAGCTATGTTGGCAATAGGTTAGGTCCAGCCAAACGTTAACAACACAGCCAATTGCCAGAGTAACTGTTAAAAGCATTTTCAGCCAACACATTCCTTACCCCTGCTGATTTTTCTCCTGGGGGCTGAGGAAATTTGGCTCAGTAAATGGTTCTTTTTACAGGCATGAAAAGCTGAACTGTTCTTGTTCAGTTCTCATAATCAGGAATGGCTCATACCTTGTGCATAGTGGAATCCAGCTGTACCAAATATTTATAAGCTTCATTAAAGTAAATCTTTATTTGTTGTTCTATAGATAGTGCAGATATAAAAGAACACAGAGCATTTACTATCATGCACCAAGATTCCTTTCTTGAACTGGTGTTCAAATGCAGAATTTGTTTGTATCTGTGCATCTGTGTGCTAGTTATTATTGTTTTGTTTTTTTTTTTTCCCTAAGCTTCTAAAAACGGTTATCCAGCAAGCTAGGCATAAGCACACATGAAATACTTACAAGGCTTCTTGCATGTTTATGTATTTTTTAAAAATTTCATTTTTCCAACCCATGGCAACTAAATATCCTTTTCTTACCATTGTTATTTTTATAATGAACAACATTTTTTTTCTCTTGCATGACGTTTTTACTTTAAAGTCTCTTGTGTTATTAAAGTTCAAATGCACTCACCTACATACTCAGGTAAGTGCTCATTTGCTGAACTAACTTCTGTTGTGATTCTCATCAGCTAAAAAAGATAAAGGAGCAGTCATTGATCTTGATAGCTTCTTGGTTTTAGTTTGGAGTATATTCTGATTCAACTTTTTAAATCTTGCTGGATGGTTCATACACCTGGGGCATTGTAGTCTCCTCCACAACTTGTGAAAACCTTTTGAAGAAATAAAGCCTTGCCATACTCATGTGTCTGTGGCTTTCATATCAGCCTCATTGAAAGTTTCTTGAGATGTTCACTTTATGCTTTTCTAGCCAAAAAAAGGTCTTTGAAGCATGTTTTGCTTCAGTTACTTTTCAGAGAAAGGAAATTAAATGTGAAAGGAGATTTAATGCAGGCACTAACATAGGACTCCCTCTCCTGCCTCCCCAAAGGAGTTCTCTCTTATAAGCAAAACTAATTTCCATTCCCATTTCTAGCATTTTTCTTCAAAAGAACTGTCACTATGTTGTTATTCTTTAGAATTCTCACAGACCCTGGAGCTTTCTTTGTCAATCAATCCATGTTTTAAACAATCCTGCTGATGCTTTGCAACTTCTACTTATCAAAATATCTGTAAATACCTCCTACCTATCTTATACTTTAAGATATTCGGAGACCTGCCTGTTAATATTTGTGGACTCTAAGCAATTTGGGAAAGGAACAATGTTCCTTTTTCGTGTGTGCAGTGTCTCATGAAGAGGGCTGGAATTTCTGCCTTACATAATTTAAATATAAGTTCAGGCATGAATAAGGAATCTTGCACTGAGCATTATTTCCATGTTATATAAATTATATAAATTATAGACATACACGCATGTATAATGTACTTGTTTAATTATATGTTTTAAGGTAATTGCTTTGAATAGAGGTGGCCATTATTTCTTTCAATGTTTAACGTTGTTTCAGAATACTATACTAGAATAGAAGAAAAAACAATGTCCATATTAGCATTAAATGAGACTTCATCACATAGATAAAAAACATCTTTGTATGTGTGTGTCTGTGTGTGAGAGGGTGTGGTAAGTTTCTTTTTCTCTTTTATCTGTGCGGTTTTTGTTGCTTGGTTGGTTTGTTGGTTGTTTTTATCGTGCTGTTCTTGGGTTTTACAGTTGCTTTGTTTTTTCAGCCTGACAGTCACATTTTATCTTTTTAGTAAATGCACTTTCTTTTTCAGAAAATTGACAAGAAACACTTCCCTAGTAATTAATGGTTGTTATTATTTTGGTTTTACAGATGACAGATTTTCTTCTAAATATCCCCAAGGGTGATCTTTGCTGTCTTTGTCTACCTTGTGCACATCTCCTAAATTTGGACATAGTTGATAGACATTTCCACTGTCTTGACTAGGATGAGATTTTCACCCACTTAGATACAAATTCATCTTGTTTCTGAAAATGTAATGAAAAGGTGCTTTGTGTAATTGAGCCGTGAAAAAAAAAAAAGGCAAACCATTATTATTTAGGCTTCTTATTTTTGGAGAAGGAAGTGGAAAAGTGGGGGAAAAGTCTCTTCAATTAGAGTGAAAGGATGTGTATGAGAACTTATTTTTCTCTTCAGATAAAGAGATGTTCTTTACCATTTACATTTTTTCTCTAGTGAATACTTTTACAATACAATTGGGAATTGAAACCGGTGGAGAAAACTCTCATGTAATTTAAGCTGAAACTCAACTTTCAGCAAGATGCAACCCTTTTTCTGTTATTCTGTTTCCATTTTAAAAACTGAAAAGCTGTTGATAATATGATTTCTGCTTGTGAGATAGTTTCAAATACAAAACCCCTAGCTTTTCAAGATTACAAAAATGTTTATATTCATAGTAGTCCAAATTCCAGAGAAAAAGACAAAGTCACACTTTGAAGAAATTATTTTCATTTTGCTAGAAAAAGTTTCTTGTAAACTGCAAAACAAAATTTGATCTGTAGAGAACATGGAGAAAAACCTAGGGAGGTAGATAATCTTGAGAAACCAGCTTAAATTTATCTTCTTAAAGTGAGCTGTATAGAGAATGCTTCTATGACTAACACATAGATATAGATGCCAGAAGGATCACTTTAGACTGGAGTTCTAGCTGTAAAAAGAGACCACAGATCCTGGCCCTGAACGAGCTGCTCACTGAGGATAGCTCATTTCAGGTAATGTGTGGACCCAGTTCCAGAAATGTTTCCTTTCTGGCATTATGCTGTTGCTGAGAATGTGAAAGCAGAACTCAGTAGAGATGGCAAGGAGTCATAAAGTGGAAAAAGAAAAAAATCTTCTGTCCTGGTTTGGGCAAATGTGGGAGACAACCTCCAAAGGGAGTTCCTCCAGAAAAGTCAACTCAAGTGACCCTTCCCCCTGGTCCAGGAAAAAAAGAGAGAAGTGGAAAAAAACTGTTTATTCAATAGTCAAAACACTCCCCAGCACAAAAATGAACAATGCTAAACAACAAAACCTCTCACTGCTCCAAGGAGATGACAAATTCAGAAAAGTCCCTCCCGTGGGTTGCTCAGTCCCCTCAGCTCTGGAAAATGCTGCAGCCCAGGCCAGGCCCCAGTAGGGCTCAGGTGGGAACTCCTGGTGCTCCTCTGGGTTTTTCAGTCCAGAGCAGGTTCAAAACAGTTCCAAGGAAAGAACAAAACCACAGTCCAGGGAACTTCTCTGCCTCAGCTAGCTAAAACTAACTAAAAGCAAAGGAGAGCTCTCTCCGGCCTCCACTGCAGACACACAGTCCAGGAGGAGGATGCGGGGAGCCAGTGCAGCTCCTGATAACAAACTCCACGCTTCTTCTCTCCCCCCTGCACTCTCAGAGCCAGTCTGAAAGGTGCAGAACTCAACATCCAGCAGAAACACACAAATGACTGGGGATACAAGCATCACAAAGTCACTCCAGGACAGCTTCACAAGAGTAAAACTAGTGAAATAAGAGAACCAGAGAAGATGTTTCTGTGGAAAACACGTGAGGAAAAATGAATTAGGGCAGTTTGGGCTTTTTTAAACAAAATCAAGGGCATAATTGCAAACTATTTCAACCAGCACGAAGCTGGGATGGTCATGAGAGATCAGCTGGGCTGTATTGAGAAATCCTGCAAAATGGAAAAGTACTGAAAATCTGAGCTGTAGAGATGACTATTACAAAACAAACTTTATTAAGTCATGTAATAAATGATGATGAAAAGGTATTTAAAAAATCCCATGACTTGGTAATATAGAAATGGTTTCTTTCCAAATATTTCTGGAAAAGGCAGACGTTGATTTGCTGAAAAGCAGGAATGAAAAGCTATGAGGAGACAGCATGTAAATGTCTTTTACATTCAGTCTTCACAAAATAAGTCAGTTTTGATTAGCTGATTAGCAGTATCAAGGACATAGTGGTAAAACAGGAAAAAAGCAGTTTAGAGAGTGCTTACATAAGTTAGGTATTTTCAAATCAGTTCTGACTGAAATTCACAATGGAGTTCCTAAAAAATACATCAATTTTCTTTTAAAAACTCTGGAGGATAGGAAACTGTTCTAGAAGACTAGAACAAAAGAAGCTTTGTGCCTATACTAGAGTGAAGTACATAAGGAATGCCGGCAGTTGTTATCATTCAATGAAATAATTTTCAAGCAGGTAGATGTTGAGAAAGAAATAATGACCAGTTTAGTTTCTTTTCAGAAATATATATGATCAGAATATTTTTTGTTATAATTTTCAATCTAAACTAAAGATATCTATCCTTACAAAACTTTGTTTTCTGTGAAGTAGGAGAGGTCTCAGAAGGAGACATAAAAAAATCAAATTATTTTGGGTGGGAGAATACTGTAATAAGAATAGACTGTAAAAAAAAAACCAAACCAACAAACCAACTGTCTCAGGTTGAAAAGACAGGTATCTGTTAGGGAAGGCAGGAGCCTCCCTTGGAAACCCCCTCCCTCTGAATTATTATAATTTTGAAATTAAGCGGCTTTCAGGCAAGATATGGGGAAGGAATAACCGTCCTTTACTAGTGCGTACAACAAGATACAGAAAACAACAATAACTGCGATATTAACAATAGAGAAACAGAGTCAGGGACCCCGTGGCAGAGACGGGAAGAGGATGGGGGGGGGAACTCTCTTCACAAACCCCCGGCCTGTCTGCCCTGGACGTTCTGGCGGGACTCANACTCTCTTCACAAACCCCCGGGCTCTCTGCCCTGGACGCTCCGGCAGGACTCTGAGGAGAAAGAGACTCTGAGCTGGAACGCAGAACTCCTGGGGGCACTGCATGGACGAAGTGGGTCAGCAGCTCTACAACAGTCTCAGCACGACGTCCCAGCAGTGCAGGGGGGTTGTGAGCCATGAGAGATGGAGAAAAAAACCCAGCAGCTGCAGGGGAAGCTCCGTCCAGGTTAGGAAAAGAACTTGCTCCCGCCACCGCAACTCCTCGAGTGAGCTCGAACCCACGTCCCTCTCCACTGTCCCCCCTTTCCCCCTGGGCCCGGCCAAACTCATTGTTTCCTAAAGTACTTATAAAAACCAGCCATCAGGTTCCCCCCGCAACAAATGGGAGAAAATTCTATAGGAAAATACAAAGGAACAAAAGGAATAACACCCAACTCCCGACACCAACAAAAAAAAAAAAGAGTAGTGGTAAATGTTATGAATTGTGTTCAACGTTGCCCTAACTAGGGCAAAGCACCTGGTTCCTTTTCCTCATTCTAACTCATGGTGCACAAACACAAATCCATGGATACCCGCTGGGAATGGCACTAAGCCTAAGATGTCAGTATGAGTTCTGAAAACAATATCCAGACACAGTATAGCAAAGATCAAACAAATGAACATTATTCACACCTGCACTGGGTGTAGATGGCAAAATTTTGGTAGCAGGTGCTCCAGGCAACAAGCTTTTTCATCCTATTTTGTTCCTCTGCCCTGCTGAGGATGAGGAGTGAGAACGGCTGGGTAAGCATCTGCTTATTGGCAAAGGTGCCACCACACCGCCATTTCACCCCTGCTAAATCTCCTTCATGCCTAATGGATCATGACAACTAAGGGTTTTGCAGTCTTAAACCAATCAATTTTTCCTGGTTTTCTATAAGTGTTAAAATCTTTTTTTTTTTTTTGCCTGCAATTGTTATACATAATTTATTTCCACAGTGTTTTGCTTCATTTCTTTAATAAATGACCCCTCTTTAAAATAAAAAGAAAAATGGCAAAGAATTTATGTAGTCTCATGACAATTGAAAGGCTATGCTATAATAAGAGCAGAACTGGGGACAAAATGTATGCAATCTCAAGATAAGAATTGGACTGAAAAATAGGAAGTGGATATAAAATTAATCCTTTCTCCTTTTTCTCATGATGCTGTCTTATTGCTAATTTCTGATGCCATTAATCAAAAACCAAAGCAGAGCACAAACAACTTTGTTACTTGCAGTGATTGTATTCAATCTAGTAAAACAGTGCATTCTGAATATTTTTAAACATTTTATTTGATACCTATTGATGTTACTGGGGGTGGGGTAGGTGATCAGCAATAAAGAACAAGAAGTCTAATTGATAAAAAGTTGAAATATCTACAAGGAAAAATACCAAATCCTCTGCCATGTTATCACCAGTCTCACTACATTTAGCTGCTGAAGTGTGAAATTCCATAATGTTCATTTTAAAGGCTACCTTTCAACAGCTGGCTGAAGAAAGATTGTTTTCAAGGGAACTGATTCTCACGGAGGATAAATGATTGAATTTTTTCATGGACTGAAATACAAGGTGGGAGTTAACCATCTCTAACCTCCAGGGATTTCCTATGGTAGAGCTGGAATATAAAAAAATCTTGTTCTCAAATAAACATTAATTACATAAAAATTAATGGAAAATATTTCAGAATTTGTTTTTTGTTACTCAAATCCAGTGAATCTGAAGGGATATTTCTTCTTCTTTTCCTATCAAAGAATGCCTTCTCATGTCAAAACTGCATGTATTGGATCTAGCTGAGATGGAATTAATTTTCCATAGCAGTCCCCATGCCACTGTGCTTTATACAGGTTGCTTGAATGGTTTTGTTAACGCACCAGTATTTTGTCTACTGCTGAGCAGTGCTGGCACAGGTCTCTGACGTTGCCCCTTACCAGTAGTCTAGGGGTGGGAGAAATCTTGGGAAGGGACACAGCCAGGACATCTGACCCAAATTGACCAAAGGGATTTTCATACCATGTGATAACTGCTCAGCAATGAAGACTCAGAGAAAGGAGGAAGAATAGGAGCATTCATTATTATGATGTCTGCCTGACAGATAGCTGCTATGCGTACTGAAATCCTGCTTTCTGGGAAGTGACTAAAGCTGCTGATGGGAATTAGAGAATAAATCTCATTTTCATTTGCTTCTGCAAGTGGCCTTTGGTTCTGCTTTATTAAACTACCTTTATCTTGACCCATGAGTTTCTTTCCATTTTATTTTCTCTCTCCTCCTTCATCCTACAGGGGAGGAGAGTGACAGAGCAGCTTGGTGAGCACCTAGGATCTAACCAAGATCAACTCACCACACTGCCTTTTCATTTTTAATTTTTTTGAAATATTTGTTAATCCTTTTTTTCCTTGTCAGACTTAACAGTGAGTTGAAACACAGCAGTGGGTTTTACAGCCAAGCACATAGATAAAGCAGAGATCTCTGCGTTTGTGTAATTAATTCAACATAGATAACTTTGAGTGCCCTAAAAACAGGCTGTAAACTGATAAATTTGAAAATTTAGTTTGACAACCTTATTTCTGCTATGGGCAAGGGCAGTTTAAGTCTTGACAGAGATAAGGGATGAAAAACCACTTGAATTGACTTGACATAAGTGATAAGTGCATTTGCTGGAATGTTTGTTTTTGATGCCATCATCATTAAATAGGTTTTGATCACTATAAAGGTGTGCTCACTGAATGAGAATAAATACTTATTAATAAAGATATCACAAAAATACACAACAGTGTGTCATAACAGACAAAAAAAAGTCTCCTCAAAAACCTTAAGTGTATGAAGAAGCACAGAAAAAATATTTCTTGACAAGACCAGAAGCAGATTTTTGTTATTCTAGCTTTTTAGGGTTTTTTTAAACAAAATCAAACCAGAGATAATTTTTACAAATTCTGTGGGTTCCTCCATTCTGGAAATGCTAAGAGAAAAATACTATTGGCAGTATTAAAAAAAAAAAAAAAAAAAAGCTGTGTCTTTCTGTTTTTCTAGCAGTCAGTCATCATAATAATGCAACCACTGTGGCTTCCTTTGATTTTATATTAATGCAGCAGTCTATGCCTCTCTCTGATTATTCCAGAATTACATGAAAGATTATACCAAATTCTGACAATAGGTTCTGCAGGGCTAGCACATGTTATTCAGAGAAAGCATATTCAATCACAATAAATTTATGCTTCAATCTAGGATTTGAAGGGAGAGAGAACAGGGTCATTATTCTAATATAAAATCTTGAATGTCTGGAATAAAAATTAATGGCTTAACAGGACAAGAAGACTCATTCCATGAAACAGGCAAAAAGTTTTGGTCAGATATTTAATAGAAATATAAATTTCTTATTTGTAAAATAAAATTCATATTCTTTCAGTTAAAAAAACCCCTGTGTATATTTTGTATATTTTGTATATTTTTGTAATAAATTTTCCAAATTTTTTGTGTAAGTTTGAATTTAGCAACTATCAAAACAGGGTTAAATGCAGCAAGCACTAACACCACAATCCAGTAATACCGTTTTTTTACACTCATATTAATTTCTTAACACAGACATCCTACTTTAAGATATGGAATCCTTTACTTACAAAAGCATCTTTTGGGCTTTCTTAGACACTATGTACATGTCTTTATATATAAGTGTACCTGTGGGTACAGTTCAAGAATTTGTTTAAAAGCTATGGTATAAAGCCTTCATTTGAGATACTCTGGGCTGTCCTCTATTTAGAGGCACAATAACATGACCGTTGAAGTTCTAATTGTGTCTGATTAGAATAAAACTATTTTCCCCCCACAAACCTGTAAATGTATAGGAGTATGATTCATTTGCAAATGCAAATGCAAAACTGTCTCCTTGGTTTCAATATCTTCTTGGAACTTTTCAGCTAGAAAAGTTTACTTTTCACCAAAATTTCATCCTCAATGACTTTATGATACAGACATCTAACATTCTGATTGGATTCTGTTTATTATTTGTACTTGAGTAAGACAAATCACAAGTGTAAAAAAGCAGCATGATATAGAAACTCACTGATGCACATATTATTCATTTAAAGAGTACTGTTAAGGTTACAAGCACAAATTAATAATGCTAAATTTTAAATGTAAAGTGATATTAGACGACTCAGTAGGCAGTATAATATTCTATAAATGAATATATTAATATGATGATAAGTTGCAGTACAATATTCTTCTTTGTAATCTCCTTTGTACTTGGTATTGTTGAGGCCAGACCTTGAATCCTATGTTCAGATTTGGATCCCTCACTAGAAGAAAGACACTGAGGTGTTGGAGTATATCCAAAAAAGGTCACCAAAGCTGGTGGAGCTGAAGGCATGAGGAGGCTGCCCACAGAAGTGGTAGAGTCACTATCGCTGGAGGTATTTTTAAAAATGTGTAGATGAAGCCCTTAAGGACATGGAAGTGTTAGGTGTATGTCTGGACTTGGTGATCTTAAGGGTCTTTTCTACAACAAATGATATCTAGATTCAATGATTCTACTCCTACTTAGCATAATACCTTAGGCTACATTGTGGAAAACTTCTTTTAGTTAATATATACTTTCAAAAAAGTTATACTTTCCTCCTGGATTATGTTACTCTTAAAGTTTTCAATTTTCTTTTCCTAGCATTTACAACCTTTCCTTGTCTATCCTCCAGTGGTATGGACCTTGATCTTTTTTCCCATCTGAATACATATTTTTTTTCAATTATGCTGTCACTCTCACAGGTCCTACTGTGAGATTCTGTTCAACCTCATTTCAGATCTTTGTGCATAAGCTGGTTTTAATTTGCTCTCTAACTAAAAGTTACACATAAAATTTAATCATGTTTTGTAAATTCATTTGAATGGGAATCAAAAGCACATTACTCAAACATTCTGCTACTACCTTGTTTGCAGGTTAGTGCTGAGAGGAACAAGTATTTGCCAGTAATTTTGTGGTGTTCTTATTTTTCAGTTTAGTACTACCTGAAAATTTCTTGCATTTAAAGAAGCATCTAACTGGCTGGTGCCTTCTTTTCTCTTCTGATGCTCCCTAACTCCTTTTTTTCCCCCAAAGTGTAATTTTTAAAAAAATTATGATTCTTCTTCATCATGTGAATCATACTTTTCAATGATATCTCTGCCAAAATACCTTGTTTGAAAAGTGAGTGGTTCTGATTTAGTCTGTAGCTGAAATTTTTAGGCAACAAAATTGTCTTAAGATTTTTGGTTATTTTTTTAAGCTGGCTTTACAAATTTATAACGTAAGATAGATTATGTCAGGTTGGGAGCAGTTCCATTCAAACCTTCCATCACTTTTGTGCCTTCTCTTTAGGTTGATTTTTGGCAACTTTATCAAAAATTATAGAAATTAGAAAAATCTTGGAGGTCTAGTTACAATATATTTGATTGGTTAGCTACAAAAAATGTTAATTCAAACATAGATTCTGCTTAATACTCTCACTCTATAGCTACTGTACTTTTTTATTAATATATTCATCTAATTTGAGTCATTCCCCACATGTATTTCTAATGCTATTTCAGTAGTTGTAGAGTATCTCTATTTCTTCCCAGTACCACTCCAAAAAGGCACAATCCTCCCACAGATGCAGTGACATATCTGCCATGCACATGCCTTCCTCTTTGAGACATCTCAGTTCCACCTTCCTCCCCCTGCCCACCAACCTTCATCTTCTCTTTGCATATTTCTTTCATGGTGATAAAAAAGAAAACACTCTGTTGCTGTTATCATCAAGCAAAACATAGATTAATTTATGTAATCTACCACTTGTACGTCCAGCTGGTTGCAGAGGAAATGCTTTTACATTCCCACAGTCAAGGTCAATTTACTTCTCCAAGACACAGCAATTCACAACCTTTTCTGATCATTCTTTTTTTGCAATTAATTCATTGAACTGCATCATATGCCCCATCATGGTGTTATTTCTTCTCTCTTGTGATCTGGGTGAAAAGGTTTTTGTAGATAAGAAAGAAGATTGCATCCTCAGAAAATTCATCCTAGAACTGTAGAATATCCTTAGAATATTCTTTCTAAGCTGGAGTGGGCCAAAGGGCAATGCAAACGTGTAAATTGGTCTTATAAACTCTGCCTATCAGACACTTCTGAAACCTATCCCATTTCTCTCTCTGTCAGTGATTTATACTTGAATTTCATTATATTCTAGATGTTCTTCTAGCAAAGAAGGTTCATGCAGGCTCTGGCTGTCCATATTTAGTCACAGTCTGTAAAACTTGGAATAAGTAATGATTATATGACATTCAGAATAGTAAGTCTAACTGTATATGAAAGTTTGTTTTTTATCTGCTGCCCTTAGCCTAGAATACTTCAGAATCTGAGCTCAGGCCATGAGATGACTTTTGGCTTGTTTCTGCAGAGGAAGGAGACAGAAAATGCTCCAGGCTGCCTGACATGAGTTATATATTTTGGTTTTAAAACAGCATATGGACTAGCATTTCTGAAACATAATTTCACAGACTTTTTAAAAAGTTCTTGAATTCTATCAAAATTTGAAGATAACACTTCCCTTGCTTTGCAATTTTGAATGTCTTTAGTCATCACCAAGTAAATATGTGTTAGTATTTTCCCTTTCCTAAACACTGTAATTAGCATAGCTGGCTGTTATGAGCCTCATTCATTTAGTACAGTCATTCTAAAAGGCTGTTGTGACGTATCTGGCAACTGCTATTCAGCAAATTTAACAATTAAAATATACTGTATGTTTTTTACAAAGCACTTTGCAAGAGCATAATGAAAACAGCTCTTCACAGAAAAAAAGTTGTCAGACTAGTTTGTGTCAGACTGGCAGAAGAAGCTGAAACTTGTGTGATATGCCTTCCAATAAGAGTTGAGAAGAAAATTTGATTTTTAGAGGTATTCAGAAGTGATCTAGAAACAGAACACTGTATTTCAACAGCTTCTATGTCCAGCCCATATATCAAGCTTGGCGCTTCTCTGATACAGGGCAAAATGACTTTGTTGGCTCAGATTAATTCTAGGGAGCTGAAATGCTGCTAGTTATCCATGTATGTGCAATGACCATAATTTGTTTCAAAGAGAATGAAAAAACATATGAATTGTAAATAGCAGAAAGGTAAAGAAAAGTCCGACCGAAGCTGGGTTTCGAAATCAGTGAACTGCTTTGTGATTGCACTTGCTATGCAATTTGAGAGTAAAAACGACAGTGTAAGTTCTCCACATTGCTCTGGTACTCTGTCACAGGACAGATATAAACAACTTCAATCTTTTCCTTTCTCCCTTCCTCCTCTGAAATTCAGAATAAGTAATTTAGTAATTCACAGGTACTTACAGTTACACAGATAATTTTTTTTTTTTTAGAGAAGAATTGTTTTCCCGCCATTTTTAGCATTGATAGTGGTATATAAAATGCTAAATCCATGCCTGTAGGAACATGTACTTAGAGAAGAAAACACTATTACTCTATATGAAATCAGCATTTAACTCTGGGAGAAAACACAATACTCTAATGTTTAATGAACCGACCTTATTATTGAACAAACTCTTTCTACTCTGGCCTCTGGGCATAATATGATGCAATTTATTATAAAACAAATCCAGATTGCTTTACTTCTCTGCTTCAGTGGGTAATTCCTTACTGTGAATAACAAAGGTATGGAGCACAAAATAAAAACTATATACTAATGGGCTTTTTCTCAAATTAAGATGCATCATATTTCTCAGATGTAGAATAGGAACGCAGTAATAAAGCTATAACTCCCCAACTGATTGAAATAAATAACACATAAATGTTGCATGAGTAGGGAAGAAGCAAGTTAATTGCAGCTATGAATGCAATGTAGGAAAATGTTAGGATTGGCAATGACTTATTCACGTGCTGTATTTGTCCTCTGTGGAATATGGATCAATTTAATTCTATAGAATAAAATTCATTTATACACAGCACCTATGAGTCCCTTGAAGTTAATTTTTAATGACTGGCAGCATGATGCTCTCTGCTAGAAGCTGCTTTGAAGTAATATTCTCCAAATCTGTAGAAGTGGAGTTCGTTTCTTTGCAGGAGTTCAGTCCATTGCTATCTGCTATACAGCACAATTATGTACATAACGTGGATTCTTTGTGGGGAGAAATAGTCATACAGAGAACTCCAGTTATTAATTTTCAGCTGTGCATATACTATATATTTGCAGGCTGAAAGTGGAAAGTTCTTATGTAGAGTACTGAATGGCAATTGGAAAACATATACTTGTTTTAAAAATACACACTTTTTAAGATAAGTCATTTTAGGAGCATTATTTGTATGCTTTTTTTATTCCCTTGTAAATACTTATCTTTCTACCTGCATAAAATGTAAACTAATTAATTTTCCCTAAGCAATTGTGGGGAATACCCTGACTTCAATTTAGTAATACATAATAAAGAGTACTTATATTATTATACTTCCATATATTAATTGTGTATACATTTAATTAAAAAATAGTCCCCTGTTTCCTTGCATCTGCTGCTAGTTAACTTCTTTCCTCTATCACCTGCACAGAACTGGTTAAAATGAGTGGTGAAATGTCATTTTGTACATGAATAAACAGTATGAAAAAGGGTCTTCTAATTCACAAGCCTAAATTTTGGGAAACTGACACTTATCTGGTATCATGGGTGAAGGTTGGGTATAGAAGCACATAAAGATTTTTATTACAAAGATTTCTTGGACAACATTTGCAAAACTTAACTTAGTGATCTAGATCTAGACTAGCAGTGTTTGCCAGTCTTTCAGACAACGAATAGACACCAAGAAGGAAGTTTCAAGATGTCTAAAGTAGCACTGAGTGTAACTGATGTTATTACACTTTTATGTGCCAGATACGATGGAATTATTTATTTCAAAGATTACTCATCTTGTTCTCAATTTTTGCTTCATGGTATAATGGAAGAGCATTATGCAAAAGAAAAAAAATAGAGAAATTCTAAATCCATAAAATTAGAATAAGTATTATGTTTCAGGGAAATGCAATATTTCCTATCTTTTTTAAATTTCTGAACTAGTTCTGACAAAATGGAATTTGCTTGTTGCAAACTTCAGTCTGCCTTCGATTAAAAAAAAAAAAATTGATCAAACTCCAAGACCAAAACTTCAAAAGTTATAATTGCATCTGTTCAAATAGCTAAACTCTTCTTGAATTTTCAAGTCTGTCCTTCCGCACAGCTCACTTATAGAAAGGGTGGGTAACACAGACTGAGGGCTATGAATAAAATCCTAGATCATATGACATTATCAGACTTGAGAAGCATTAAACTATCTTCCTGTCTTTTCTTCCCCAGTGATACACTGATTAAAAAAATACAAAACATAATTGTAATATCGACAATCATATCAAAATCCTATGAAATTAAAACCAAAACCTTTCTAACATAAACACTATCAGATTTGCAAATAGTAAAAATTGACCAAAGTGCACAGGACATAGTAGTACCTTTGGCCAAATCAAATTTTAGAAGCAGAAAAATTAATCTTCTTAATGATATCATATAACTTATTTTCCTTCTATAAGTTCTGTTGATTCGCTCTTTTCCTTGCATTTTGGATAAAGAAACTAAACAATCTAATTTTATTAACTCATTTCTCACAGGGAACATAACAGTTTGAACTTTTATAAAAGGCTCAATATAAAATATATTATTTTAAAGTTTTGAAATTATTTTAAAATATATTATTTTAAATATTTTGAAAATCTTTATGCCCTTCTCTCTAAAATAATTTGACTAATGCTGCTTAAAAATGTCAGCAGAGAGAATGGTTTTGGCAAATTCATTACGTGTGATAAGTTCACCAGAGCTGCTTTCTATATTATTTTTTCAAGCACTTTTCAAAGGCAATGAGACACATCCAGCTGTTAATAGATTAAGGAAAAGATATCTGTGGAAATTTAAGAGGAAAAACCCCATTAAAACTATGAGGAGCTTAGTTTGTCTGCAAGGCATGGAAAATATGCTACAAATCAGCCGTTAAGTGCTTCAGTTATTCTTCAGTTCTTGTTGAAGCCAAACTACTAGGTGAAGAGTATTTAATTGAATTTTTCTTAACTGATCAAAGTTATCCCATGTTGGGAGAAGTTTTACATTTGAAAATTAGATTTCACACACAGATTCCAAATGATTAAATTGATTAGGTTGTGAAAAAGCCACCCAAGGGAAATACCATGACCATCATTTGACCCTCATTGTAATGATGCTACACAGAACTCATTTCAGAGAACAGACTGTGCTAGATGACTGTGTAGATATTTTTTTTGCCATTAATTTCTGCTTTTTTATAAATTCTGCTGTACTGGCTAGCAACCCAACCATTTTTAATTCAAACATATGAGGATTTATTAATCTATCCAATATCTTTGTATAAACACCATTTCCCAAATATGTGTACAATAGAAATGTAATAATTTATATAATATCAAATAAACCCTCTTAATTCTTGTGCTGTGAGGATGGTAAATATTAAAGGCAATTTTAAACTTGGAATTGCAGTGGGTAAGTGTGCATTATCACACAATATTAAAGGTCAAAATCTTTCCAGAGAACTTGAAGTGAAAAGATTTGTTGGAATTTGAGCTGTGTCCAACAAGGATGAAACAGGTGTTTTGACTTCACTACTCACTTGAAGCTCCAAAAATACAAATTAGCCTTGAGTTTTTAAGCCACCTACTAAATTCTTTCTTTCTATCCCTGTAATTTTAATAGCTTGCTATTGTTTAACCATGGTAGGCAGCTCAGTCCTACAGAGGGTCCTCTACCCCAGACAAATCCAGTATACAGCCTTACATAACATTCCTACTACCCCTCAACTCTCACTCCCTTTTTTAGAAACAACCTTGATGATGGAGTGACTATATCAGTGAACAAGGGAAAGGCACAGATATAACTTATCTAGACTTCTGTAAAGCCTTTGAAACAGTCCCCCACAACATCCTTCTCTCTCACCAGTCCAGCTGGCGACCACTGTTATCTAATATCTTAATTAATGACATAAACGAAGGGATTGAGTTCCCACTCAGCAAATTCACAGATGACATCAAGATGAGTAATTCAGTCGACACACCTGCAGGATGGAAAACCGTCCAGAGAGACCTGAACAAGTTCAAGAAGCAGGCCCTAGGGAATCTTACGTGGTTCAACAAGACCAGGTGCAAGGTTCTGGCTGCACCTGGGTCAGGGCAGTATCAGTAGAGGCTGGGGATGAACAGATTGAGAAGAAGCCCTGCAGAGAAGGATTTGAGGGTGGTGGTGGAGGACACTTCATACCTGAAGTCTCTATCCAAACATATCTATATATCTGATGAAAATGCATTTTCTTTTCCTGCAAATATATGATTGTGAGAAGGTGAAATGTGTATTCAGATTTCATCACAAAGACTAATTTCCTTACTCACTACATTCCTTACCACTCCTAACAAGAGTAAAACAGAAGTATTGCATCCTTTGCTTCCTTTGTAAAAGCAGTAATTCAATATTTATGTTTTGCAGTTAATGCTTACCTTCTTTTTCTGGAATGATTTCTTTTTCCACCTATTAGAATTAAAAGAAAGAAAAAACAATAATATCAGCTGCAGGAAGCAGCTACATTATATCCCCAGTCTTAAGTTTGAAGCTCTTATCAGATCGCAGTTTGTTTCTAACAGATGTAGGATTATGTTACATTGCACTTATTGATTTTAACAACTTTTATATGCAAGTACTGCTTGGTACATGACATTGTAAAGGCGTTGGCTAATTTTGATAGCAGGTGATGAAAAGTTCTCCTTGAATTGGATCAAAATAATTTATAGTGACACCTCCATATGGTTTTAAATTTCCTTGTATTCCTTGTGAAAATTTAATAATGCTGATGATAAATACGGATGGGATTACTACAGCCAGCTGAGCACAGGCAGATTAAGGTTTAGGTCTTGAATATCTATTGTCACAAATGTCCATGTAGCCCAGTGTGAAAGGCAGACCTACCTTGATCTGGGACAGTTTAGCCTAGAGAAGGCTTAGGGGGGAACTCAGCAATGTATATAAATACCTGAAGAGAGGGTGAAAGAGGACAAGGCCAGGCTTATTTCAGTTCTGCTCAGTGACAGTACTGGAGGCAACAGGCACAAATGTCCAGTATAAGTATCAGGAAACATTTACTATGAGTGACAGCACAGGTTGCCCACGGGGGTTATGGAGTATTCATCAAGAACTAGAGTTATTCAAAACTTATCTGCATGTGGTCCTGGGTAACAGCTGGCTCTAGGCAGACCTGCATGATGAGGGGATAGACCAGATGACCACCAGAGGTCTCTTCCATGCTGTGATTCTGTGAGATTCTATGAAAACCTGAGTATTTCAAGCAAAGATAAGAAATTGCTAAGCATGACAAAGAAATACCTAAACTACCTAAGCATTAATTAAAAACAATCTAACAGTATAAAGTGAGTGTAGCAAGAGAGAAAACAAAAAAATTGTCCTAAAATACTCCCAAGATTATTTTGCTTTATTCCGGTAATTATAAATAGGAGTTGTGCAAAAAGTTCCTATACATTGGTATAAAAAAACTTATGGCAATAAGTCAATCTAGAAACTACATCTTGACAGAATAAATTATTTTGTTTCTCTTAAAGATTATTTTGTTTCTGAAACATCATTTAGATTTGAAAGTAGTTGACACTTTAGCTATAAATTCCTTAAACCTGCTTGGTTTGACAGAAAGAAAAAGAAATTGGTTTCTCTTTAATGATAAGGCATAATTTCTATGTTTTAAGTTATAGTGAAATAAAAATAATTGTGAGCTACAATAAAGAATAGTAATACATTCTTGAGACATACACTTTCCAGGGAAAGGTGTACAATTCCATTATTTGTGGGGTTTGAAATTTTTTTCCTGGTTTTTCTTTTGTTTTGTTTTGTTTGCTTCATTGTTTTTGTTTGTTTAGGTTTTGAGGTTTGTTTTGTGGTTGTTTTTGTTTGGATGTTTGTTTGGTTTTTTTGAGGTGTTTTTATGTTTTTGTTGTAGTTTTGGTTTTTGGTTTTTGGGTTTCTTTTCTGTGTCAGGCAGTGTTTTAAAAATAGTTTCTGTTTTCTCACCAATTATAAGTAATGTTGGTTATAAAGTTTATTCTGAAAAGGCTTTCATGGAATATAAAAAAGTAGTATTTTAAGATTGGGGTCAGTCTTTCATGTTTAAGACACAATATTAAGAAAAAAAACTATTTCTGAAGTATAAAAATATACAGCTATGCTCTTAAAAAAGAGCTTGATATGGCCATGTAGAAACGGTCAGTAAGTAATGACTGAATTCTCACAAAACCATTCTAACATACAAAATAATAAAATAGAGAGAGAAACAAAAAAAAAACAACAACTCAACACCATGAACTGTTTATCACTAAATATCTATTTTAGAGGACGAGATTATGTTACCAATAATTAAAGGTATTATACAATGCTATTTGCAACTTCTGTATGCAACATTTAGAAAACAAGTCGTGATCTGAAATGACAAGTTCCCAGATGGTTTAGCAGAACATATTGACCAGCCAGATGAATAGAAACAGGTTTGGAGCATGTCAGAGGAGGTTTATATGGAATAATCATCCTTATTATAAATTATTTTCAGGGGATTGTGCATGAATCAGACATTGTCCATATCGGAACAGATATAATTGTTATCTTCCTTTTTTTGAACAAAATACAAAATAACCTTGAGTAGTCCTTTGTCATAACACTACTGTGATTTGTAATATCTCTCTGAGGTTTCTTGTATAACCTAAATGTGTAACTCCTGAAGTTACAAAAAAACTCCAACCAAACAAAGAAAATCCTTTAGAATCTCAAGAACAACAGTACACTGAAGACTTGACTATAGCGGAGATTCTTCACAGACAGTGGAAAAAGTTTTGCCTTACACTTATTCATCGTTGCTTCTATCATAAAATTGCATGGGAAGTTATGACAGGAAAATAAAATTTATTGATATAAAGAGACAGATTTCGGTAAAATAAAAGAAGAATAATAGAGTCATAAAATGTTAAGGGATTGGAATGTGAGCTTAAAAACATCTAGTCTCAACCATGCCTATCATAGGCAGGGACACTTCCCACTAAACCCTGTTGCTAGGGCTTTGTTCAACTAGGCTTTGAACATTGCCAGGGTTAGGGCATCCACAACCTGCTGTGCAACATGTTCTAGTGTCCCACCACCCTCACAGTGAAAAATTTCTTCCTACTATCTAACATAAATTTCCCCTTTTTCAACCCTTTCTACTAGCTGTACAGTTCCTGAACTAGAGCCCCTCTCTGTCTTCCCAGTAGGCCCCCTTCAGATACTGGAAGGTTGCCATGAGATTTAGACACAACCTTCTACAGACTGAAAACCCCAACTTTTTCAGATTCTCTTCTTAGGGGAGGTGCTCCAGTCCTCTTGGCAACATTGGGGCCTTCTGGACTTGCTCCAGAATAGTTCCATATCCTTAGGCTAGGGACACCAGGACTGTACATAGTACTCCAGGAAGGATCTCAGGAGAGCAGAATGGAGGAGGAGAATCATCTGCCTTGACCCACTGGCCACACTCCTTTTGATACAGCCCAGGACACCACTAAATGCTGTGCTGAGAGTGTGCACTGCCAGCTCATGTTGAGTTTTTCTTTAGCCATCATCCCCAAGTCTTCTCTGCAGGGTGGCTCTCAGTCCCTTCTCTGCCCAGTCTGTAGGTGTGTCTGGGATTGCCACAACTCAGGTGTAGGACCTTGCACTTTGCTTGGTTAAACATTGTGAGCTTCACACAGGCCCACTTTTAAAGCCTGTTGAGGTCCCTATGGATGGCATCCCTTCACTTCAGCGTGTCGGCTCCACTGCACAGCTTGGTGCTATTGGACAATTTGCTGAGGGTGTCAGACCAGTGTTCTGACTTTGGAGATGGGCAACAATGGAAAAAACAGTTCATTAATGAAAATCTGTCCGGAAACCTTTTAAGAAATATGAGCAGAGCCGTTGATTAAGTACATGACTTCTCAAAAAAAAAAAAAAATTCACAAATGTGGAAGTACAAAGTATTTAGCATAGATTAGAATTATTAAGCATGACAGCTGCACTCAAACACAACCGATATACAATGGCTGCATAAAATTCAGTTCTGTTGAAGTAGTCAGCCTAACATTTTTCCAATTAAAAGGAGAAATTTTATGATAAAAGGAATTCACGAATCGAACTAGAGAGTAATGTCCAAACCAGATTTTTCTTTTTAATAATTACTGCTAATTATTTTCTTTCTGAAATTGTAGAAATTAAGTTTTTATTGCAAAAAAATGAAAAACAGGTAATAGCATACTTGAAAATACTCAGCATACAGAAATCAGTAGCAAAAAAGTATTCCTTTTACAATATGAATTGAAAGGTATAAAATAAATTCCCTATGAATCCGAAGGCATAAAAACATCAACTAAAATACTGGGTTTGAAATAGCAGTTGATTGTACCCTCTAGGAATTATTGTGGTAAATGTAGCTAAAAAGATAACAATCAATAATAGTTGTGTGAAAAAAGCATTGGTTTTTCTAGGTATTTTACAATATTTTAGTGAATTGAGAAGATGGTGTGTATAGAGTATTATGACATGAATAAACCATTTATGATTCTGGAAATTTACTTTTTGGACTCCTTTAAATTGGTGTAGTTTTTTCCAGTTCTGTGAATATTTATGCTCTTGATTTCAGCCAGTGATCAAATACATAAAAAATATATATAGACAAATAAATTTATATATTATAAATTTATAGTGGATAAAACCAGGGGCATCTAGCAACCAAACTGCTTTCAAAGGAGAATTTCAGTGTCTGCTGTAGCTGAAATGAAGAAATAGGTATCAAAGACCACAAAGACACAACCAGTCATGCTCTCTCTGCTTTGACGGGCAATCAGTCATGATTAAAGTTTTGATCACAGCATGCACATCTAAGGTAGAAGAGGTCACATTTTTCAGTCATGCAGACTTGTGCAGACATTTTTTTGAATGCTTTCACTCACACTTGCAAATTTTGAAGCAGATTTTAGCTCTCACAGATTAAACAGCTGAATCAAGAACAGAGTGACAGATTTTAAGCACTGGACGGCATGCGACTGCTGCAGAGAAATTCTCATGAAAGTGGTCAGTCTGCAAAGGTAATAACTGAAAATTCTAAGGAACAAGCCATGAGCATGAATGCTCCCAAAAATTAAGTTTCTTTTTAAGATTTGAATATTGAAAACTAAAGCCTCAAACCAGCTCTTATTGATTAAAAAAAAAAAATTGTTTTCCTCATCGCAGAATGGAAGGTAGAGAAGAAAGTGTTTTCAGTGAGGGTTTTATATTGTTATATTAAGAAAAAATCCAACCAGTCATAATTGTTAGATATTGGATATTAACATATTCAGAAGGTAAGTGTCACTGGACAAGCAAGCTTGGCAGATGCAACTTTTTTTCCTCAAAGTACTCCTGAGGAAACACTATTGTAAGCTGCAATTTTCTGCTTATACATTTTCAGGATTCAGTGAACCCACTGAAGTCTATTTGAATGCAAATATTTCTGAGTGTTTTTTCTCCTGGAGCTCTTGTGCATTCACATTCAATTGTTGGTTGTGCAAAGATCTATTCCTCCTTAGGTCAAATTTACCCTTCTCAGAAGGGGCTGTATTGCTGATACCAGGACTGCTGGCACATTTATGACCTATCTGTAAGCAAGGCTATTATAATAGCTTTCCAATGCTGACAGACTTATGAAATGCAACAAGCACTTCATAGTTGGTGTATTTCTTGCTTTTCCCCAAGACTTACTTAGTCAGTTTTACCTACTTTTGATTTTTCGCTATTATTAAAGGAGTTGCTGTGGAAAGTGTTTGATGGAAGACTTTTCAGAAATATTTAACTTTTACTTCAGTGAAAAAAACCCACCTTTTCCAATTTAGCCATTATAAATAACAAGGAGATTGGCATTTTCTTGTCACTCCTTTAACTCTTGTACACCTAGAAGATTTGACCTCTTTTAGGTTCTATATATATATAGATAGAAAAAAGATATTTAGCAGTTGCTAAAAGCATAAAAAGTGAAGCATAAAAAAATGAAGGCAATCAAAAAATGGAGAAAGGCAGCCATCTTTGTTAAGAAAAGAGATGAGTACATCGGCTACATAACTCTACCTCTATTTTATATCTATCTATCCCTCTATCTAAATATATATATGTGTCTTTGTGCGTGTAGCTGAATAAGATGTGCTCCAGGAACACAGGTAAAATATTCCAACAAAAGATGGGCAGTCAGTCCACATGACCAGACCAGAGCGAGCCTAGAGGACCTCCCGCTCCTAAAATGTGCTGGCGTGCTCATCCATTCCCCAACTCTTGACCTTCACACTTAGGCTAAAGCAGAATCAAAGTGGAAATACAGACAAAACACTTGGGGAGCATCAGAGTCTGGTAAGTGGTGTGGAATAAATGATAGGGGATAGGGATAGGGGAAAGGAAAATACAGAGGGCAGAACTGGGAATAAAGCAAGCCTCAACATGCTGTGTTCTACCTATGGAGATTTTATTTTGAAGGATGAATGATATAGTCTCATAATGATGATTATTGATTTTGATAGCTTTGTATGCTTATTGAATAATAAAAAAAAAATCAGGCAAAAGGATTTTTAACAGGCTAGTTCCTAGTTGGCAGAAATTCTCTTTTCTCTTATGGATTAAAAAATTTAATTCCTTTACACCTGATTAAGCACATACATATGCATAGGTCAAGGGTCAGTGTTTTTTTCCTGAAGGTGATGACAATTTTAAACCTGTGTTTGTGACAACACTGGCAGCAAAGCTCAAATATATTTTTTAAGATTCTTGAAAGATAAGAATCACTAACTGAATTGCTTTGTAATTTTGTCTGGACTATTTAAAAATTGGAATAAGTCATTAAAAAATATCTAATTTGTTCAAATAAATAATGAATTTACTTTTTTTACAGGAACACAGTGCAAGTTATTGCATAGTTCTGGGGAAAACCTAATAATCAAATATATAATAAGCTGATGAAATGGACATGGAAATATTTATTCTTCACATCTATAGAACAAGAAATATAATCTGCAGAAAAAGTCATTTATGAGCCATTTAGGAAAAAGAAATAAAGAAACAACAGGGGCACTATTTGAACACTGTATAAAGCCTACAGAAGTGTCATTACTTTATGACCAATTTGGACAAAATTTTGGCCATTTCCCTATGAGGAAGGTATAGTAGAACCTTTTTCAGAGGAAGGGAATTAAACAAGCTCAAGAGGAAATTTCCAGCTCCACTTACTTTCAATTTACAAACCCGGGCAATCTGTACCTCACATTCCGGTGACATACTATGTGATACTTGTAATTTTGAACTTTTCATTTTTTCTTCCATTATTTCTGACAGAAAAACACAAAAGGTATTTATTTTTACTCTTTCTGAGACAACATGAGAAAACTTGAAATCTCAGTTTAATGTCAATTAAGGTCACAACTATTTTCCACTTAAGCTAAAGGGTAAATAAAAATCTTTGCTATTATTAAAATGATGCATCACCTCTACTTTTAGTGCGATAATAGTCCTAGCTACTACAGCTTTAAAAATACAGATAAAGAGGCTTTAGATCTTATCAGGACTAAGTGAGTTAGATATCAAGAATTTGAGTTTTCAGCACCTAGAATATTATTCAAAATTTTTTTTTTGTTTGAGGTTTTTTTTTATTATGCAATATGAGTGCTTATTTTTTTCTTCCTAAGTCAACACCCACTTCATAGCAATTTGTGCCTGTTAATCAGTTATCTCCTACAAAACTGTATGTGACAGTCCAGAGTCAGAACATTTCTGATGTTTAATGTTACGTTTATATATTCCTCGCTTGACATGAGACCTTAATAAGAATGGCAATGGGATTTTAAACTAAGGAGTCTGAAACTAAGGGGTACTAGAGTTACTGGTCTACTTGGTCCACCCATTCCAACACATGAAATTATACCAAATACACAACATTAAAAGACAAAAATCATTTATGAATAAAAGAATATGAATACTATTGCCCAACATCTTGTTGTTTTAATTATTCACAGTGATGTCTTGAAGTCCAGTATAATTTTTTGCTTTTAAATTAATTATATATTCAAATTTATATAAATTCACATACTCAGTCAATCTTAATCTAGGAATATGTTTAAAGTCATTTTTCATACACATGAGGATTTTTAAAGAGTAAAGAAAGCAGCAAATCTTCCTTAATTTTTTTTAACCCACAAAAGCCCCCAAAACACTCCCAATCTCAAAACTTTAAAAGAAAGGATATAAAATATTTTCTGCCCATTATTAACATAAATTAATTACAGGAACTTCTGCAACAGTTAGCCAACGCACCTAAGCCTCCCCATGTTCACACTGAGTCTACGAGAACACTTTCAGATATCCCTGAATTATTGCCATAAAGATTCAGGCAAAATTAATCAGGGAAGTTTTTTTCAAAATATTACTAGTCTAGAAGCTGTCATGTAAATTATGGCATTATTATCAGTAGTGTTATACAAGCCAACAGCAACTAAACCCAAACAACCCACACCCTCCAAAAAAATCTGCCATAATGACACAAAAAACCAGACACAGCCAAACCTCTCAAGCACCATAGAAACTATGCAAAAACCAGCACATTTCATGACTTCCAAAGGAATCTAACACATCCCATCTGCTCTCATTTAGAATTAATTTAATACTGTGAAATGATTAATAGAGAAGTACCTATGAACTTGCGGTAGTAGAACTGCAGCTCTTTATAACCAGAAAATAGAAACTAAAAATATTTTCTCATACAATTTAAATTATTCATGATCCATCTTTATCCAATGATAGATCAAATAGTTCCTTCACACAGATGTATTTTCAATTTTTTGTTTTTAAGCAATAATATCTGGGGTGTGGGGGAGGAGGGAGAAGGAGAATAGTGAAAAGAAAAATAATTTTTTTTAATAAGCGATTCCTCAGAGTGTTATTTCATTCAGGTCCCTGATACTTATGCTAAGTGCAAAGTATTTTATATATAGTTTTTTTGTGTCAAATTAATATACTTAGCTTAAAAATTTTCAAGTCACCTCAGTTCAACTGTCTTAGTAGTAAAATTAAGAAAAAACCATAAAATATACAAGTCTTGCTGAAGACATTTCTTACTAATTAATGTATTTTTCAGACACATGGTGATGGACTATATACTCCCACATACCACCTGCAGGACCTATGCTAGTCAAAAATCCTCTTTCCTTTAGAACTACATTATTCATTCTTATATTTTATATGTGGTTTATTAAACATGGTCTCACTGAATTGTAGCATGCAATATTATTTAACTAACTGGATTACACCTGGCATAAAAAATACACTATTAACTATTTGTGGGTTTGAACTTTTCCCTTTTTTAATAGCTTCTCAGCAGTAATATTTGGGATGGAAAATCTTCCTGTAAAAGTAGCAGCAACAATGATGATTCAAGACCAGGTGGCTGAGATCCTGGGCTACCTGAGCTGGTGGGTGGTATGGCTTCCCGTGGCAGGGGAAGGGTTGGAACTAGATGATCTATAAGGCCCTGCCCAACCCCAACTATTTTGTGACTATGTGGTTACATGCTCCCTTTATATTCTTCTGTTCGGACTGGAAAAAAGAAAACAGTGTGAAAGCAAGCTTCTCCTGAAAACTGAAAATCAGTTGTCTTTGTGTGACCACAGTTTCATCTCTAAAAGCAAAGAAACAATAGGAACTTCTACTCTACCAGAAATTCAGATTTAAATAGATATATCACAGACCACTGCATGGGATTAAGTTTAAAAATCATCTTGTTGTATATTAATTTCTGCAAAACCTCAGTGCAATACAGAAAAGCAATTTTTTTTCAAGGCAGCTGCTTCAAAGTTGGGCCTTACACAACAGGTTATGGAGCAAAGTCCAACTGACCATATACAGCATCCAGGGGCAAATCAGCAATATGTATATTCAAGATTATAACTTCATTTTTGAAATGGTATGTCAAGTAGAATCTGTAAAGAAGTAACTTTGCATGAAATAGATTGACTTCATACATGGACTGTAAACATAAAAATGCATGTTTAGGAAATCTGAAAGAGTTCTAACTGAATGATTAGAAAGACTGTAGGAAACCAAGCTGATAAGAGTGATGAATACTTATGAATATAGATAGATAGTGTATGAATGTGTCAGTAATTAACATTTATATGAGTTAGTATGGTCACACATGTATTAATGTACACACCTCAAACACCAGAGACCGAAGAAGTTTTAGATACATTTAATGCATCAGTTACGGACTGGAAATATAAGCATCCAGTTGTCATTCACAGAGGCACCAATGGGACAGGAAGCCTGTCACATATTTCTGTAAGATGAAGATAAATAAATTAGCCACAGTGATGTAGATAAACAGCTTTGATTTCTGGAGGGCTTTTTTCAGTACAAAAAAAGGTATTTAGAAGCAGTTTGTTGAAAGATAAAACATAATTAGATAAAAAAGCAGAAAAATAACCCCAAGCTTGATGCAATTTATATCTTAACTGAATTCTGAAGAACTTTTCAAATGGAAGATCTTATTTCACAGGAAATGAGCACTTCTATACCGCGTAATACTTCCCCTATTTAGACAACATTTTGATTAACTAGCTTGTTTTCATAACATGAGCAAAAATTAGGATTGCTAATTACTCTGAATTAACAAAGGCAATTAAAGTATCCATAATATACAATAACTCAGGGAAAAATGCTGGAATTGTTTTATTTTGATTTTTGGAATTAAGAAGACTGGATGCAAATTTTCCATTTTCTGACACCATGCATAAGTATGTTATGGTAAGCCTATAATAATGTTTTCATAATAATTAATTACAGTCATATTTTGTTTCAAGTTCTACCCTCAGTTAGTTCACTGATGAAGAACTCTGTAACCTTGCTGCTGCAGGATCAGCGATTGGAAATGTTTGCATTCGGTTGAGGCCATAAACCATAAATCTTAGTGAGATTAATGAGGAGTAGATATCTAAGTACCTTCTGTGAGGTATTGTAAGGATTCAGATCATGTCTGCTTGAAGCAAAGGAGTATGGTACAAAGCTTTGAGTTACAATACAGAGCACTAGGAAGATGTGTTGGCTGATCTATCTGAGCTATCATGGTAGTGAATAAAAATTAGAAAGTACACCCTACACTCTGTAGGGTACAGAGAGGAAAACTTTGAAAAGATGCAAAAAAAATCAACAAAGACATGTGAAGCAACATATTTTGTGAGACTAAATAGCCCTGCCCATTCTGGGGAAGAAGTGAGAGCAGACTGCTTATCCTGTCATTCATCCCTCCTCTGCTCTAGAATGGGAGGGTAGCCTACCCTTCCATTGCTAAGAAGCAATACTTTATGTGAAAGACAAACAAGTACAAGAAGAATTAGCAGAGAAAGAGACACTGTGTCACACATAGCTCATTATCTGAAAAAAAAACTTAAGGAAACTCAAAAAACTACCAAATGTGACTTTTTTAATGCAATGATTTAACAAAACGGATCCAGAATTGTTTATTTAAATTACTGGTTGTAATTATTTCACACCTTGAAGCCTTTAGTTTAAGATAATATTACTATGAAAGTTAGGCCTAAACTCATTAGAGTGTATTAAATTTAATTTAAAAAGATAAAAGTATGAAGTAGAGCATATTTACTGCCAATACTTTAAGGAAATCAGACTAGAGAACTAGCAAAAGTCACCGAGTATGCAGACAGAAGCAATCTGTTGAGGTGCTAAACCACTCCTGACAGCATCTGCTCCTTCTCCAGGTGCAGAGAGAACATCTTATTTATTCTAAGTTTTCCAGCTAGATCAATTCATGGACTAGTTTCCTCAGACTTGGGAACCAAATCAGAAAGAAAAAGAAGTAAAGCAATTTGTAGGTTATTCATTCAGACTGAGAGAGCAATAATGATACCTACTGGTTCTAAAATCTTAGGACAAATTAACCAGAACAGTTATCTGATCCTCCATTAATAATCTAAACATACGATCAGGAAAACTGAGGAGAAGCTGCATTTCTACCAAGTTCTTTAATCCCAAAAGACAGCAATCTTCTCCTCAAATATATTTTGTTTTGCATATTTCAAGAACTTCTTATGTGTTTTCTCTCCAGTCTTTTTCTTGACTTTGAAAATAGGTTTTTCCCCCCATATACAAAATGGTTGCTGCTTTTAAGTAATACTGAAAACTCATGAGTGATATTGATAACATTTCTTCACTGAAGTCCCTGGCAAAGATCCCAATGAATAACAGTGATAGGAAAAGATTGATTTCAAGAGTTTGTGAGAAATAATTTATTGAAACGTGAATCTACTGATGCAAAAATGTCGTATAAATTTTTAACTGCATTATTAGGAAAGGAAGAAAAGTTCCATATTCCAGAAAAAGACATAAATTTCACAGGGAAAAAAAACAAAACATGGAGCTGGAATGAGGCTCAAACCAGAATGAATAGTCTCACTCTTTGAAAGCTGTCAAAATGCCCAAGCCAAATGGAACTTTAATCTAAAGTGAGCAGGAAAAAAAAATAGGCAGCTCTTAGAAGTATATTCAAAAACTTTTTGAGAGCTGGAACAATATTGTGAGCAGAGAAAGTTAAATGCTGTCACAGTTTGTAGAACATGATTTAACATGCCTCTAGTAAAGTAGTCTCAGGTGACGAATAACCTTCACTGCACTACACTGAATACAAACTTGGATCAGATAGAGCCTGAAAACACCAAGAGAGTTTTGACATTAATTAAGGGTATTTAGCATTGATCTTTAATAAATAAGTTTACTAAAATGAGGGTGGAGGTTATTTTTGTTTAGATACCAAAAAGAACTGGAGAGATAAAAGCTATGAATATCCCTTAGAGTAGCTTCCTATTAGAGAAAGTTTTGTTATGATAAAACCCCAAAGACCAATAAATAATGTTGATTTGTGAAAGAGTCGATAAGAGAGAAATACAGTGCACCTGGGAAGGTAACGAATTGCAGATATTAGGAATACTATGTTAAGGAGCAGCTGAAAAGGAAGAAACTTGTAATGAAAATATAGGTAATGATTAGTGTACTGATTCAGGAATTTGTGCTAGTAGAGTCAATTCTGTTTGTCTTCCCCTTTCCCAGAGCACATAAGTGTAATCAAGAGTATAGTTAAAAGCAATATGTGTGTGCAGCATGTGCTTTTTCTTTAACAAAGATTTTTTTCTGTCCAAATAATGGATTTATATCAGTGCAATGACAACATTACTTACAGGTATTTAGGTTCAAATACTATTGGTGTTTTATTGTAAAGCTGAAAATCAAAATAAATTTGACATACATATAGCAACATACATGGTCACAGCAATGTCATTGTGCTTTATCTATTTCCATTATATTTATAACTTATATTTCATTACACTACATGTTTGATACAGCTTCCTTTTTGTCATTCTGGTAGCTGTCATTTTTTCTGCCTTCTTAAAAGGAGATATTTCAACTATGACATATATTCTTGAACACCACTGGTAGACTTTGTTATTTTTTTTTTCCCCAGCTACTTATATTGTAACTTGTATTAGAAATGGTCAGCCTCCCACTGTCCACATCTGCTTTCAATTCACAAGCAGTTGGTGTAAGTCATGCATCATCAGCATTTTGCTTGCTTGCCATTCTGTATCATCTGGGAAGCCATTATATGAAGTAATAGAAGCAGAAAATAGGTACACTCCCTCTTTAAATTTTCAGCAGGGATTCTGCTTTTTGTAACTTCTGCAAATTGCACCATTAAACTGCATATGTCGGCCTGTTGGGTGCCCCTAATTAAATAAATAAGGAAAAGCACACAAAAACTTCATGAACTGACTATCTTACTAAAACTTCCAGTCAAGTAAACGAGCTTCCCAACTTTTTTTTTTTTGTCTCAGTTCAACCAGCTCAAACACTGGTAAGCTATGCAGAAGCATAGTATATCACGCCAATTATATTTAGTGGCACAAGTGCACATTGCAGATATCAAACACACAAATTCAATTTAGTTCATATCATTTCTGCTTCAAACACGTGTATTCAAAATGAACACAGTAATTTCAAATAATTGTTCCTCAGGAGAAGAAAAAATAGAACAAATAATAAATATGGGAAAAATTAGTACATTATTGTCCTAGTTTCAGCTAGCATAGAGTTTATTTTCTTCTTGATAGTGATATAACGCTGTATTTTGAATTTTGTAAGAGAATAATGTTGACATCACACTGATGTTTTAGTTGTTCCTAGTGCTTCCTATAAATCAAGGAGTTTTAAGTTTCCTATGTTCTCCCAGAAAACAGGTGCACAAGAAGCCGGGAGGGAGCATGGTTAGGACAGCTGAGCTGAACAGGCCAAAGGGATAGTCCATTCCATAGAGCAACCTGCTCAGTGAATCAGCTGGGGACAGTCGTCCATCAGGGGCCACTCACTGCTTGGGGGCACAGTGGGCATCAGCCAGCATGTGGTGAACAACTATTGTGGGTTTTGTTCCTCAATCGCCCTCTCCTTTTCATTACAATGATTATTTATATTGTTGTTATTTTCTTACTATTGTTATAATTTACTTTTTTTTCCCAATTATTAAACTGATTTTCTCTCAAGCAATATGTTTTACCTTTTTCTGATTGTCCTCCTCATACCTGTGAAGGGGCAGGGGCATGAATGGATGACTGAGTGAGTGATGGTTTGTTGTCAGTTGGGGTTAAATTATGATAATTACCGATTTGTTTATGTATCTCTTTAAAAAGTTTATTTTTTGAAATATCTAGATTGTTCAAAACTCATAAAGCAACAACACAAATTTAAACTTCATAGAAAAAACATTGTAGTGTTGTTATAAGAACAATTCCCTGATAAAAAATCAGAATCAGTATATTTGCTTTTCTTTGAACAAAAGCAGAGAAAATACTGGAATTTGTGTGTATTTTCCTTCTTTTTCTGCAACCAGAGAAAGGAGACCATAAATTGACCTCTAAAATGCAGTTGTAAAGAGGTTCTTATTTGGCTCATATGTACATATTTGCTGAAATAAAGTTCAGCAGGTAAGAGTGATCTATTTGGAGTGCTGAGACAGATGGGGGAAAATGGCATGAAGGACAGAGCCATCAGCACTGAACCATACTGCTTTATGGTCAGCAAAATTTGAGCTCTGCGAACTTTTTTTACAGCACTACAGTAACATTCCTGGAGGCTTTCCATAGAGAAATTGAATGAAAATTCAATGAATTAAATGAATGTGATTGGAATTGGTATTCAAACTGCCAATATTTCATTATTTATTCCTGTTTCAAGTCAGGAAACCAAGTTATTTTTTTCCTGACATGAAATCTGAAAAAATTTATCAGTGAAATATCATGAAGTTGCTCTGTTCCCTTAATTTGAAGCAAGTCAATCCCCTGTGTAGGCTTTGCAGTGCTTTATTCTGTCTGGACTGACTGAAAATTCTACGTGGATGGCAAAGCTGGCCTTAGAGATGAGCTAATGCTCTCATTGAAGGCTTTGTCCAGCAGCGCTTGGCAAGGAGATATGGTTGTCTCTTGAATGGGCAAATAGCAGAGTATTCTTCTTGCTTATATCACATATCTGCTTGGCCTAAATGCGGACTTCTTAAATAGCAGAAAGAAATGCATATTTTATAAAAAGAAGCATCTATATATTTCTGTATGTCTATCCTTAAATAAACAAAGAGCACCTCAGAAAAGTATTGCTTACCATTGAAAACAAAAGTTCACCTGATTAGTTGAGGCTGATAGAAATATAAAATTAGGCAAAATTAGTCTCACTGTTAGGGTAACTATACTAAAGGTGTGACTGGAAGGATCTCCCAGACATGTTCTATTTGTGAGCAAAAAGAAAGCGAACTTGCATAAATTACCAGTTCCTTTTTCTTTTCCCATACTTACCTAGAAGCTAAATTATGCAAATTATTTGTAAGGTTTTTAATACATCTTGTTGCTTTTTTTTTTCCCTAGGACATAAAGTTTCTATTTAAAGTGTATTGACTCCTATTTCCTACCACCTGTTTAAAAAAGCTCCCCTTAGAAAATTAAAAAAAAAACCTAACCCAATGCAACAATTTCCACCAAACCCTGACTAATCTAAAATTCTGCAAATTAAAGCGCCTTTAACAATGAACCATAAATCTCTGCATGTGTAAGTATGGCTGAAAGTCTTAAATATGAGACTAGGCATGCTTAGGCTATGGCATTAAAAGCCCTCTAGTCCTAATATTCAAGTATTGTCAATGAAATTAATTAAAAACTGTGTATCACAATTCTTGGTTTTTCTTGCATGTTTCATGAGAGATCAGTGCTAGTTTATTAAACAGTTTCATCATAACTTTCTGAAGGCTCCACTATATATACTGACTATTAATAATACATTAGTCACAATACTATCATTGTTTTCATGTATTGTTTTTGAGACCCTTAATATATGGCCTTTTCATTTTAGGATGAAGCATATTCCTAATAAAGATAATATACCTGCAATCAAAATACCTTTGAATTATTGAGTTTAATGGAGTTTAACTCTTTTGATATTGGGTAGATAATAAGATCAGATAAATGTAAAATTTTACATAATTAAAAATGCATTCTAAATGTTACTTTTGTTTGGATTAATTTTGTGGTTAGATTTTTTTTTTTCAAGACTACTTTTTATGAGGTCATTTACAGACATAATCATGAGTAAATGTGACTTCTTTTATAGCTAAGGCAAATGAAGCATATCTTCAATTAGAAACTTTTGAAAATGTACTGTGGTAGCCTACTGAGAATGGAATTGCTTTTCTTCACAGCTTCACACCCACTCCTCTTTAGAAGATCATGGCTGTAGATAAGTGCTGCAAGTGCAATATCCTTCTCTTCAAGTATTTTCAGCCACTGGATGCTTCAAATTGCCTATCATAAGTGTAGTTTGGGATATTTCACAAATATATATGTGCTTGGTTTATTTTAGGTAATCAAATAACTTTTCTTTAGTTTTCCTGGTAAGTGTAATTAAGTAAGTATAGCTGTTTATGTAGACATAACTGTAATGATTTTCACTCAATATATAGGTAGAAGTAAATTTTCAAATTGTTTGCTATGATCCAGCAGGAATTCCCTCTGCAAGATGGACAGCATAGCTGTTGCCAGTGTGGTCACGGTCCAGTAAGCTTTATCTCTTTTTCTTTATTTCTCTATGTAAATTATTTCTATTTCTGATTTGTTGTATATTATTCATAGTAATAAAATGAATGTGTTTCAAAACCAGAAAGATTAATTATAACTGAGAGGCATGCAAAAAGAAAAAATAAAAGAGACTTAAACAATACAGTGTTTTATGTTCTTACGACAGGCTTGTACTGGCATTTGGAATCATTAAGACACAGTAAGACATACCAAGATAAATTTAGTGTCAAGAAAAAAATTACAATTAAAGTCCAAAACCCCACTGATACTCTCATAGAAGAATTACATAGGGAAGCTTTCAAAATTTTTTTATAAATAATTATTACTTAAGGTTGTATAGAGTTGTTTTTCAAATGCCGAAGGCCAAATCAGGCAATCGTATGTATAATCACTCTGTATTTTCTCACTTTTGGTTCTTAAGCTTCTGAGTCCTTAATTTTTACCATTAAAGAGAAATCATATTAAAGACATAAGGTGCTTAAGCAGTCCAGAGAACCATTCTGATCAGCACTTCATATTCTGGCTTAATGCCAACATATCTGGGATGATCTTTGAATCTATTTTTGTGCACCATAGACCCCAGTAAAGATACGGGAATAAAAAACTATTGTCTAAACCTCATCTTTCTTGAGCTACCTGCATTACCTTCATTTCATCCATTTAATAGCTGTGATATTCCTAATTAATTCTAGGAAATTAAATTATTGAAAGTTTGATTCTTTTAAGAGCTACAGTTTCAGGTGGCTTTCAGGTGATACTCCTGTCTTAGCTTGATGATATTAGAATCTATTTAGACAGGTCTTTTGTTCTGTAGAAGCTATTAGAATGATAGCTTGATTCTTCCCTCTGCTCCTCTTTAGGTTGATAACAATAAGGTTATAATGAGGAGTGAAGGACTGGATAGAAATGTTTCTGAATATTTCTTAGGAGTGATGCTACTAGGTATTTAAAAATAAATAAAAGAATCAAAACTACTCTTCCTACTAATTCAATAACAAAGATAAAAGAATTATACCTGAAAGACACTTCTGGGTTAGATAGTTCTGTTTGCACACAACCATCAAGCACTGCTGAAATCATACACAGTTTAACTGCAAGAAAACATGTGCACATATGTGTGAACAATTTAATCATGTAATTCCTAGGAAAGGCACAGATTTTAAAGTACATGTATGATGAAGATCATCAGTGTTCTATGAAACAGGTTTCTAGGGTAGGATCCAAGACACACTGATTTTCTTCAGTCTTCAATAGAATTTTAGTAAAGTCTTTGAAAAGTATGAGGAGTTCTTGCTGAATTTTGTCTGGAAAAAGGACAGTGTTTTTGAGTGCACTTTTTTGCAATGAAGTAATTAGTAAAATATTGGTTTATTTATTTTTTTATTTTATGAAGCATTTATGATCTATTTTTCTACAAATGTGCATACTAGGTTTTAGAAATATTGTTACAGATGCTGTTGTAAAGTGCTGAAAACATTGAAAGGAATGTGAACTTGTGTCATATGATCAGCAGACTCTATATTTATAGAAATGCATTAATGCCTTGGGTTTTAATTTACTATGAATCAAAAATAATTAGAAAAAACCCCTCTTAAATGTAAAAGATTAGAATTGGAATTTCATGTGCATTATGAGGAAATCCAGATGCTTGAGCTAAACTTGGACACCACAAGACGTTCAGAGCTGATCACGAACCCTTGCAGAGGGAGGAAGCTGTCTCACCTCAGGCTTCTGATTCCTTTGAAGGATTATGTAAATACTTCCCTGGTTTCTGCAGGAGGAAGATGTGCAACAGATCCACAATAATGACAGTTTTCTGTTTCTACTTTCCTTAAAAAAAAGCTCCTCAATACTACAGAAATATTGAAGAATCATCTGGGCTTTGGGGGTTTCACTAGTTGCTTAACTGACATTTTGAGAAGAAATTTTGCTAAATTAGAATGAGAAAAGAAAAGAGAATTCAGGGTGATGGAGGGTGGGAAATTGGAGTATTCTGTCTCTTGGGGAGAAACCCACCACCCTCAAATGTATCATTTTTAGTGACAAAACCACACTTTTTTTTCTTTTATTATTTCAATTTCATAAAGGCAAAAAAGACAAAAGCTTTGTACTGTATTTGCCTGAAAAAAAAATTGACAGAAAGAGAAGAAGCAATTATATTGCAGCAAAGTTAAAAAAATACATCATCATAAAGTTTGTAATATAAACAAAGTATTAACTAGCCTCTAAAAAGTTATGCTTAAAGGAACATTCTAATATAAGCATGAAACTGGTAATTTTGATGATATTTGTGTTCCCGTGCTAATAGAATTATTGTATACAATCCACAACATTTGCCTCAGGGGGAAGAGCTTAATATAAAATGCATATGTAAATCACATAAGGAAATTGTCAGAATAGCTTTACATGAAAATTAAATCACATTTGTTATATTAGGACAGACACAATGTCATTTACCATATGTCTAGCCTTGTGAAATTCAGTCACAGTATTTGGCAAAGCTGAACATTTCAGGAGCTACATAATTAATACTTGCCTCAGTGCCTGCTTGCAGGCATTATTTGAGGAAATTTTAACATATATTCTCTATACCTAGTCATTTCTGTAGTGTGCTACCAAGCTATATTAACACTTGTATAAACATACATTGTAGAACCACATACTGTAAGGATATATCATTCTTAAAAGCCTGTTATTTATTAAATAAAGCTCCCCAGTTGTTAAGTGTTTATTGAAGTTTAATTTGGAATATTTTTTCTTAACTAGGAACCAGACTATGCATCTGTCATTTCCTTGTCACAAAACACAAAGGGGAAGATAGTATAGAAAATGGGGACTGGAGAAAATAGAAATGGTTAAGATTGAGAAAAGAACAAGATAAGGGATCCAGAAATAAATGGAGAAAATCCAAGGAAATCACTTTGAATAAAAATCAGACCAAAATAGCAAACTAGACTGGAAGATGCGTTAAAGTGAAAGGAGAAAAAACATCTTTTTGTTAGCCATGTACAGTTCTCAATTTTGTCTTCACCTCAGGTATACTTGTGTGTCACTTCTTTTGCTAATAAACTCAATAGTTCTCACTCATTCAAGCAAAAAATAGAACAATGGCAAAAGTTCACTCCTTACACTGGCATTTTTTTCAGATGTATTTGCAAAAAGCTGCTTTTTGCACATGCTTAGGTATACTTGGAAACTCTTAGCTTAACACTTTCAAGAACAAAGAATAAAGAACTTGTGTATTGCCCTGCAAAATCTTTCATGCATGAGATAAATTCAGCATCAAGAGAAATACATGAGAATACATTAGCGCACTCAATCAATTTCTCTGAGTTGTGCTCTGGGGAGCTTATTTTTAAAGTGGTGTGCAGGAGGTCCTCAGTACTTACTGACATTTTGCTGAGGTATATTGTTAATAAATAATTTGATTTGTGCACACATGTCCCTTACATGGCTTTAAAGATTTATTGCTTAATGGCTGATTTAACTTAGCAGGTGAAATGGAACAGGATGACATGGGACCATTGCAGCTAAGTACAAGATGACAAATTTATCACTGTGAAAGCTATTTCTTAAATGCTAAACCTCTAAAGCCACAACATTGTCTAACTTTAGGCCTAAAATTGGATACTTAAACTAACATGTTAATTTCCATAGTTTCCTTATAGTTTAACTAGGATAGAGAATTCTAAACTAGAATAGTGAGCAAAAAGCTCCATTAAAGATTCACGTAGAGATAGAATTTATCAGTGACTCTAGAGGATGCAGCTGACCTCATCAAATCTGCCCAAAGGAGTGTTTTTGCTGTCCTCTTTGTCTTTCCCTGTGCCAGTGCTGACATTTGTCTGACCCTCATCAGTGATCTTGTTGAGGAGCTAAACTGGTGTAAAACACTTGTTTGCTGGATGAGTTCTCTGCTCTGACCCAGCTCACTGAGCAGCGTCTGAGTGATGTCAATGCACGTGAAGAAAGTTGAGGGAGCAGAGGAGTGAGGCAAAGCAGATTGATGCTAGATCCTCATAGGGATATGTGACACCATGGTCTTCTAGCAGAGAAGTTGGAGTATCTCACATTCCTACTGTTGTGTGAAGGTTCGTTCCTTAATTCAAATCCAAAGCTTAGGTGTTCAAAGGTAGGCTGTTCCCTCTCCCATCTCAGATTTAAACAACTTCGAAAAAGCAGTCTTATTTGCTTCAGCTTCCATTGCTGGCCTTGTCCTGTTCACTTATGTTCTAAACATGTTTGCATTGGTTCCTATTCCTTAAACCAAAAGCCCACTGCGACTAGCTTTGCTAACAGGAATGCCAGCAAAAGCTGTTACAAGAATGCAGTCATTGGAGCCCCCCGCTTTTTTTTTCTTAGTGATTTCATTCAAAGGACTGAACGATTAAAAATATTATTTTTATAAGGATGATTTCCTGAGTCATTTACTGAGTCATTTGCTGATTTGCCTCAAGACATAATTTAAATTGTTTTTCTTTTATTCAGTAGTTTTTCCCCTCTATTCTCCTTATTTCTGGGAATCATTAGAATTTAGTTATTAGTGAAGCTAATAAAGCACCTATCTTTATTCTAGAGAGACAGTTCTGTCAAATGAATGATCTAACAGGTAAATAAAGTGAGGATGCCAGTGATAAATACATGGTTTACTCCCTAGCTGGGAGACTTCCTCTACCATAAAGGAGATTTCTGCAGTTATGAGGGAACATGTCAATCACCAAAAATATTTTCTGCTGTTTTACTTTTTTTAGCTGTGAGCTCTATTCTCTCCTTAGTACCTCACTACTTATGAATAACAGATTGACTCAAGGCCTGAGACATGAAATAATATGAGAAAAAGTCATATTTATTATGTATATATGAAGAAGAAAAAGAGTCTGACTTTTATTTCATTTTATTTACTCATTTTCTTTGTGTTAAAGTCAAGCAGAAAGAGTTTTCTGCATTATATTTTAATGGCAACCTTTTCAATTTTTGACCATAAAGGTCTGTAAAGAGAGGAGTATAGAGAAAAAATCTTGATTTTTCCCACTCTGATCATATAAATTATACAACTTAACTTTTTTTTAAAACAGCACTTTTCTAATAAAGGCAGACCTCAGTAATGTAATATTTACCTATCAAACATACCATCAAATATGCCATCAAAACTTTCCTTACATAAATATGTTTGGCTATGTGTGACTCTGCAAACGGAGATGAAGCACAAATATAAACAGGGCAGAAAATAAACAATTAGCAATTCAAAGAGTTGTCAAGCACTTTGAAATTTAAATCTTTGCTAGAGCAGTGCTTTTCAATGGAATAATATTAAAATAACTGGGTGCTGCTCACTCAAGAACCAGTCATCAGCAAAGATTAAATGAGATGTTAATCTACAATATTCTCCAATATGTTCTTTTCATCTTTCCACCACACAGACAATAATTCATCAATTAAATCTGATTATGTACAAGTTTAGTTGGCAAACATATAAGAAGGCTTTAATTTAAATTTGTATAAGGAAAAACCAAATTTGAAAAATATTAAGACTTCCATTAAATTCAAAGAATAATCTATCTATGAAAAGATAAAATATATAGAGAATTAAAAATATGGTAAACAGTGAATATAGTATTTTTGAGATTGCAAGGCCAAGCTCCTAGAAGATAAGTACTGGAAATAGTTTAAGCAATAAATCTAAGTAATTTTTAGTTGTTACTAGTGAACAAAAGTGCTCAATTATGCCATTCTATGCTACCTTTTGTGAACTTTGCTTTCAGCCAGTGACCAATATGGACAAAATAAAATATAAAAAAATATCTTCTACACAGAGTAACTGTAACCTAGCATCATTTTCTGTGGAATATACAATGAAGCACTTTAGCAGTTTACAGCTAGTGACATGGAAATATTATTATATTAATTTTACAGAGATAAGTATTCAAATGAGCTAGAGTATTTCCATTGATCTGTAAAGTAGGTAGTCTATCAGAATCATTAGCTTAATTGAATCAAACATTTTTTCTCCAGCTTAATAAAGAAAAATGCTAGAATCTTTGCTAAAACTATAGCTAGTGGAAGGAAGTACTTTACATTAGGAAGATCGGATGTTAAAAAACTGGAAAGATGCTACTCTTAGGTTTGCCTGTGGTAAATGGCTACAAGAAACAACATGACATCGCAGCAATGGTGGCTGCTTCAGAATTAAAGTTTTAGTATTTGTAACTCTGGCATTTTTGTCAAGTTTTCCATTAAGCTATTCTTTAAGGCTGATCTTTTATCAGACTCAGAACACAAGCTCTACCATTTTTTCTTAGTGCAGGTGATATAGAACAATTTCCCATTTTAGCAGTAAATTGATTTGAGAATCTAAAAGCTTTTAGGCATACATCTAAAGAAAATAGAAATCTATTATGTCATAGCCTGATCTTTCATGAGAAACAACTTTTTATTAAAGTGCTGGAAAATCAAATTCTAGCAATTTCTTTCAGTATAAATGAGGAGAAATTCTTATTTTAGCAAAGCTTTCAATTTTTTTCCCCCACTCATGGCTGCATTTTCACTGTTATCTTCAGGGGTTCTGCAGCCATTGTTGGCAACTGCTGCCATTAATTTTTAAAGGAAAACTCCACTCTCATTAAAAAAATAAACTTTCAGGAACTCCCGAGGCAGGTTAGCTTATAGATATAGTATAAAATGACAAATGATTCTTGAGCTGATGACAAACCTTTTCTCACACAGTCAGAAGCACCAGCATTTTATGACTACTAATTATCTCCTTAGAACACTTATTGGTATAGCAAGCTATCAGCTTCATAGTACTGGTCCCAAATGCCTATGTTAATAACAGCATGTGAGCAATATTCAATAGTGAGTCATACAGTAAGCTAGAAACCTCCCAACGTTGTCATCATCTACATTTGTCCTTTCACCTCTCTCTTGCATTAGCCTGGTTTATCTAACCAGACTCTTGTAGGTGGTTTTTTTTCACTAGGAGGGAAAAAATATTGTCATGGGTTTAAACTCCATAAGATAAGCTCTGGTTGTTGTTAGAGGTACATGATTGTGTGGTGGACTTTATGCAAAAACACATAATATTTATTAAATAATTATTTTTCTTGCGGATTTCTAGTAATTGTCATTCCATCACTAACAAGGTTACTCACATGTTTGAGCAGGTAGCTATAACAAGCTCTCATTGCTTCATTTTTATAGCACAATTGAACTGAAAGATCACAGCTGGTCACTGCAAAATGATGTCATCATATCTATAAAGTTTTATTTGTTAGACATTGTAAAGGATGCTTTTTTCTATTTCTTCTTTTGCATAACACATTGATTCTCCATGTTAACATTTCAGAATGTTTTATCTATCACTTTCTGTGAGATTCATCTGTCAATTATCACTTCCCCAAATTCCCAATTCTCTCCAGTCCTGCTGTTCCTTAAGGGAGCCAAAACATACATTTGGTGCTGGTGTCAAGATACGTGTAGAAGAATTAGAGTAAAGATGAGGATGCAAAATCGAGGTATGTTTTTTTTTGCCAACCATCTAATCTCTTGTTTCCCTATACTGATAGCTAAAATTTCTTGCTTAGAGAGAATCTAGGGAACACAGATTAACAGGATACCTTGCATATCCTTATAATTCACAGAAATTTACTGAGTTTCTGTGATCACCAGAGTCATTGGCTTGTAGAAGTTATGTGACTGCTCCTATGTCAGCAGCGGCCCTGACTCCCAGAGCTGATAGATTTAGATGCCTAATTGAGCAAGTTGTTACCATTCAGCTTCATGAGGCAACTGGAGCTAGCACTTCTGTTGAATAGAATAGTTAACAGCATTTTCCTTCCTTGGAAGCTGTGGTTTTAATCCTGACTTGTGTAGAATCACTCAGTGCAATTTCTGGCATTTCCTAGAAAGCCATCCATAGGATCTGACATCTACAGCAAGACAAGATAGTAGAATAGAGTACACTGATTTGGAAGGGCACCATCAGGATCATCAAATCCAACTCTTGGCCCTGCACAGGACACACCAAGGATCCCACTATGTGCTTGAGATTGTTGTCCAAATGCTTCTTGAAATCTGTCAGGTTGGTGCTGTGACCACTTCTCAGGGAACCCTGTTCCAGCCTTCAAGCACCCTCTGGGTGAAAAACCTAAACCTAAACCAAAATGATGTTCAAACTAAATCAGTTTGATGATAAATATAATATCAAATGGTGTTCAAAGAATAATGTAGCTATTGTTTTGAGTGAAAAATATTAATTTTTCTAGTCTTTTTTTCTTCAGTGACCTTAGTACCTTCCTGAATTATAATTATTTTAAATGTTTATAAAGAAATAAAGGTAAAAATAAATTCAGGCCATTGGATATAATATTAATTTAAAGGCTTTGACACTTAGTATATTTGGTGTAAGAGACTTGCTTATGTGTAGGCAATACCTACATTACCTTGCTTATGTCCCAGAAGAGAAAAAATTATCCTCGTATTTATTCAAGGAGATTAAAAAGATCCACGGGATAGAAACAGAAGAGCTTTCATATTGGACACTTGAATAATGCACTTGCAGGTTTAATTCATGGTAATATTATAGCACCAGATATAATTTTGATGTAATTTGAAGTAGATAACCTGCAGAGATGAACTTCTGGATTGTACTGTAGGAATGGAATTGAACACTGTTTTTTTTAACCACTAACCAAGAGCTGGGTAAATGTTAACTTGTGTTCTGAAGTTTTATGCTAGTTTTTTCCCAGACCTTACACAGAAAGCCATATGACTTTTTACCAATAATTTATTTAAAAATTCTCCCTACAAGAAATTGTGAATATTTATATTTATTTACTTATTTGAATTCTGATTTATTTGAATTCTGATTCAAATATTTATATTTATATACATATTTATATATGTACATCCCTTTCACATTGTATATTTCTACCTTTATAGAGCGTTTTCTGACATTAATTCAGAACAGTTGTTCTACTTCTTGACAGCATCTACAGTGAGCCACATCAAAGTGTTTAGATCAACTTTTTCTTCCAAGATCCTTCAGAATTTAAAGATCTTGTTCTGTGAAGCAGAGAAGGTTAACATTGAGAATAAGCAAACACAGAACAAAATCCTAGAAGATTTTGGTTTGTGAGTACAATTGCTCTGATTTTTACTGATAAGGAAGATTACTTTGTAGTTTGCTTTTGGTGTATAATGTTCCCTTGATTACCTCTGCTGAAGGTGTGGATTTCCTGAAGGAAGGAGTCATGTTCTCCTTATTCAGTTTTTTCAACATTGTGCTCCCACATATGGAGTAACTATCTGTGAAATCAATCTTCAAATTTTTAGCGCTTGATATCCCTCCAAATTCACAGACTCCACTTAAGACAAGGGCTATATCTACCCACAGGGATGATTCTAACAGAAAAACAAGTGTGTGTCTGGATATCTTTTTTCTCCCTGATGTGTAAACAAGAATTTATGTTGAAAACAATAGCTATATGTTGCCTATAGAAAAGCTGATTTCTTGAGAATTACCTGGAAAAAGCTTTAAATAACATTCAGGAGAATTATTGAGAATACTGGACCAGCATCCTAGGATTTTCTTTAAACTTAGTGAAACTGTGCCTGGAGCAGCTTGCTGATATGAGTGAACCTTTGACTCTTAATTACAGTTTTTGCTTTTCTCAGGCAGAAAGGTGAAAAAATGCACCTAGGGTGTAATTAAATTAGGGTACTAGCTCTTAGAACTTAAGCAGAATACACAACTTTGAGTAGTTCTGGTAAAAATTTGTAAATGAAATGAAACGCAGAAAACAAAACCCAACCTCAGGTTAAACTTAATGTACTCTTCAACTGTATTTAAAATTGTTTTGCATTGAGAAATTAACCTTTTCTAAAAACAGACAGGTAGATAAATTTAATAATAAAATTTATGTTAACTTGTGAAACAAAATTGCAACTAGTGAACAGTAGAACTGTAATATGATATATTCCAGATTTCTGACTGCCTTAAATCATACAGAGCACTCACTGGAAGCAAAACAAAATTCTTCCCTACAGAACATCAAGAGATCTAAGAAGCAAGAAGCAGCAGATGAGGATGATGATGATAAGCAGAAAAAGGATAATGTCTGCAATTTTGGAGTTTTTCCACCCTCTCTTGCTGTATATGTAAAAAGAAACATTGGGCAGCTGGCATACCAGATGGTTTATATTTGTGACACCCAAAGCAAAAAAAAAAGTTTGGACAAAAAAGAAGTTCTGTTAGGACTAGCAGCAACTCAGAATCCAAATGATGATTCTTCCTCCTCCTCTCTTGAGTAGATTAATACTACAATTCATCAAAAAATACTAAAAAAGCTACATTCTTTGCATTTTAAATACCTCATTTTAATTGTGTTTTTCTCAGATACACAATTTTTTACGAGAAGGGAACAAAATGAGCACACTGAATTTAAGGTATGAACAGATTTTTTGCAATGAAAAAATCTCAAAATGCCAGCATCTTCTGTCCTGCTCAGTACCAGTGCTTGCAGTTCTGGAAACCCAAAGAACAGTTCAAAATATCATTTCCAAAGGAGCACATTGTTTTCCTCCAATAGGGAAAGCCAGCTTCCCACTTTTGGGAGTTTTGTAGTTGGTGATTTCTTGAGCCACAGAAAGCTGAAGCAGTTGCTTCTCTTTTTTCTCTAAAATCACCATCCAAGCCGCTACCTAGAAAAATAGGTAATTAATATAAGATTAAGTTACAGCTTTCCGTACGAAAAATATACTGAATTCTCTGGCAGGCAGCTTAGCTGAAGGAATAAGAACTTTCTGTGCACTCTTTCTGTGTGTTGAGTTTTTGATGGATCATAATTGCCATTTGGTTTTTCAAGTTTCAAGAGTGGGACCCCAGAAAAGCTTTCTTTAGAAGTAATGGAGAAAATAGACTCTTTGACAGGCATTCAGCTTCAGACATCTGGTTTAGGATGAGAAGACCTAAAACCTAAAAGTGTTCCTTACTTTCACACAAAGGCATCTTTTAAAGTGACTAGTTCTATGCCATACACATCTGCATTTTGTAAGATGAAATCAATCCAAAAGGACCACTGGCCACAGGCAGAAATAGTCTTCACAGCTGTTTGTTAATTGATATGTTCTATTCTTTAGTAAAAGTTCAAAGGAGAATAGGAGAACCTGCTATGCATATTCATTAGCTCACTGCTGATTATTATATACATTTTTTTCCTAGCTCTAAGATTCTAAACCAAATGTCAATGTATGAATAACTTAAGAGAGTAAAACAATTTAAATTTTTATTTAAAAAATTATTTCTAATTGCTTATCTTTGGAGATACCAGCATTTATACCTAGAACACCACAACACAAATGTGTTTTACTAATTTACTGAATTATTTATATGAAAAATAAAAATAAGAGAGACCAATATTTTTAGAGGGCAAAGATAGAGCTGAATGAAATTACTATTTTTTGCTAGATGTGCATCTTATGCACTTAAAAGTTTCAGTAGTCTGCTCTCTATCTATGAAGAATTATTCTTAGCTTATGAAAATTAGAAAGTATAGAAAATTTTATGGCAAAGAGATGAAGTGAGAAAGAAATTAAAATTTTAGTAAGACCATCTTTAAAAAAGACAATAGGGTATCCTACACATAGTAATAGCATAAATTAGCAGCATTAATTAAGGGCATTAAATCGTGTATTCATTTTGTGAAATTTTTGTAAAAATGGCTAAATTTTTACAATTTTCTTCACATTTGTAATATTCTGAAAACAGAGAAACTGTCCTTCAATGTTTAAAGAGTATTCAGGCAAACTGTTATATGTCATTTTTCCCCTAAACCTGGTAAGGTCCTTCTCCATGTTTCAAACCATTGAGTATGTGTTTTATTTGACTGGGGTTTGGTTTTGCACATACCATCACAGTTTCCTTGAAAGCTGCCTTGAGTAAAGCCTTGCTGTAATTTTAAAAATATTCTCACAAGTCTCTAAGATGACTATTATATCATGTGAATGACCTGATTTTTTTCAAGAAAACCTTTTCACAGTGACATTAGATGTCAATAAACCAATGGAAAATAAAGTGTCTGTAAATATAATTTGACATGTAACTGTTCAAGTATTTATCTGCGTAGGCTTTTGCATAATATCTACTACCATATAATTTTTCATCACTTCTATCTGTCTATAAATAATTTGATTTTAGCTTCTCCTATGGTTAAATGAAAAATTTTTCAGAAGGGAGAATTGTAGGAATTATGAACTGAAGGATATATTTATATCTTAAAATGAACTACAAGTTTTTTATCTGGTACACAATAGACATAGTGAAGCATTTGAAACTTCTGTCTTAAAATTTAGGGTAGTTGGATAGTACTTTCCACTCTTCTCTAGGCACTTGTTGAGATGCAAGCTCCTTCAGGAGTTTGACTTTGTGATAGTACAGTTTCATTTAGCTCAAGTCAAATCATTTGAGACAGAATGAGAGGTGGCTGGATACATTTTAAAGCCTGGATATATGTTGAAGAATGAAAACAATGTGGTAACCTGAGATGAACTTTTGAGGAGGGAGGACTGTTGATGTGGGTTTTTGTTGTTGGATTTCTTTCAGAACATAGTGCACTGGAAAATCCCTAGTATATGAAATTTGAGAATTGCTTTGAAAAGTTGATAGATTTTAGAGAATGTTTTTAATTTACTGGAATTTCGACATATAGCTAAACCAGGATTAATGAAATGTAGGCATCAAGAAACATGGATAGAGATATAAAGCCTATTGGACTCCATGATGTATTCTTTATACGCGTTTATATTCTGCAGCTGAAGAAATATATACATTAACAGCACGGTTTTGCCAAAGACATGCTATATGTATAGAAAGGATAAGAAGTGCTCTTATTTGATCTATGATTTTAATCTATTTCTATACTTGTTGTCTCTGCAAGATTTGTAGATTTATTAATTTTTGAGTGTCATTCACTCTGGGTTGTTATTTACTCTGGTATTTGCCTTTACCATCTTCTTATTAGCTTCCACATTCAACAGTTACCTTTCTCAGATGCTGTCAGGCTGATCCATGATAATGAATTTCTTTCACCTGTTCTCTGGGAAAAGCTTTACACAGGGGCGACTATGGAAATTGTGACTGACACAAAATACAGTCATCTCATGATATTGTAAATTCTCTCTTATTAACTAATTAGCTGACTAAGCAACACTTGTCACTATCTTTCAGTAAAGTTAATTAAATTCAGTAGAACAATTTTTTTTGTGAATATTAATAGTAGAGATTACAGGTTGAGGCTTTTTATTTTTTTTCTATTGTTTTAAGAGGAGTTTATATAATTTCATTATCTTCTATGCTTTTGGAACATATGTGGGTACTTATATTCGTTTATTTGCTTTGCCCACCAGAACCAAATGAACAGTTCTACCAAGCTGTCTAATTCAGGAGACAGCTAAGCAATCCGTGCTATTTGGGGATTATGCTTCAACATTTAAAGCTTACATTGAGTCCAGAACAGAAGTTCAATTATCTGTATTGCCTATGAGGTTATTTCATTTCTTTGGAAGTAAAAGAAAACACACACACATTTGCACTAAGGTGCAAATTTAAAACAAGGGGCTAGAGCTCCAGGAAAGTTGTCCTGCTTACTCAGACATATAGGAAAACAGAGCTACAAGGTAAAATATATAGTATTATAAACAAAGAACAAAAATCACATCAATGAACATCAAACACAAATAGGAAGTAAAATTGAGAGAATATTGAGAAAAGTATTCTTGCACTAGATCCACCAAACCTAATATTTGCTTTCTTTATTAGTGAAAAAAATATTATGTCAAGGAAAACAGATCACAAAGTATATTGGTAAAAGCATAGCATCCCATTTTCCTGGCTTTTAGACAATGTTATTTTCCATGACTATTCTTCTGCATCTCTCTCAGAATGTAAATATATTACTTAAATGTCATTTTTTGACACTTAGTATCTCAAAAGCACAAATAATTTTGAAAGAGCATCTTGTGATACTATATCAACTAGAAAATGTTCACAAATTGGAAACTGGCCAGAAATTGTTGTCAGCATACTTGACAAAACTGACTTGTGTAAGTGTGAGACTCAGAATAAGAATTTTAAAAATGCTAGAGAAATGTGATTTAGCCCACATGCTGAACTGATCTGAATGTAAGAACAAATCAAAAGTCCTGAATCGTATGCTCGACATCAGTCATATTTTTAAAACTGACTTTTTTTTATTGCTTATTCCAAGCACAGGAAACTTCCCAGCTGTGACAATGACTTTAATTATTTGACCTTTATTTAATCGATAAAAAGATGAAATCTGGAAGGCTAGGACGATTTAAAGTACTTTTTTTTTTGTTTCAATTCTGCATTTTTTAAAGGTTGCTTCAAAGTTAACATTCATATTTATTTAGAAGGACGCCTTTCCATAACCACCCCATTACAAATGTAATTAGAATTCAGATGTGGTTTTTTTCTATTGACTTTATTTTATCACAAGTCTCTCCATCTTGAATAAATACAAGACTGAAAGGATACAAATGTTACAGTATTAAAACACAAGAACCACTGATTTCTCACCTCTGTGTTTTTGAGAAGCTTTTTTTGAGAAGAAGTCAGATTTTAAAAAAGTGTTCAGGCACCAAAAAATCCATGCTCTGCCAAAAGTAATTTTCAAAGCAGCTGTGGTGATTTAGAAATTTTTCTTTCTTTTAAACTGCCTTGAGCTACATACCATAGGTGCTTTTGCAAATGCCACCAAGAAAGGGGTAGAGGACAAAGCATTTATTCCAGGTATGTTGTTCTATTTTAGGAATCTGAACTGAGCTCAATTCTAGAGACTAATGTAGCAGCTTTAGTCCTTCTGGGGCAGAAATGATACCATCAATCCAAATAAGCAGTGTGCACCTCAGCTGCAGGTAGTAGTAAACAGCAGAATTTCTGTCTGGTGGGTAAATAAATTCCTTTAAATTGCTGATAACTGTGGACTACTACTCTAGACTGAAAAATACACTGACAAAGACATAGACACTGCATCATCTCATCTCAGCTTTATGTGCCTACAAATACTGGAAAAGACAGTAATTTGTTTTTCAACATCTCAATGCAATTGCTTACAAGCAGACATCATAAACTCTAAATCTGGGAGCTACTTTGAGATATGTATTTTTGACAAGTCCATCTAATTTTCTTTCTGCATGAGGTGTGAGTGTTTCTGTTGCACAGGAGTCACCTCTCACAGTGCTGTTAATGAGTGTTTGCTGAAGCTGCTGGAATTCACGTACAACATAAAGATTAACAACATAAAGATTTTTTGGATAAAGATGAATTTTTTGAACATATGAAGAGATTATGTGTACCTGTGCATATCTGTGCATGTGCATATCCATATTCAGTTGTAACTAAGACATCTAAATATGTATCTATCTATATGTATACATATATATATATGTATATATGAAAACATGTACATATGCATGAAAACATACATATATATATATATATATATAAACTCTAAATAGCAGTGTACATCACTAAATATTAGTTCCAAAACTCTAATGGAGGAAGACATTACTTTGACCGAAGATTGAGGGGAAAAAGTACTAATTTTCCTGGAGCTGCTTCTGATAGTCAATTTGCATTCATGTGAGTACATGAGGCTAATGGTAAAAATACCCCAACACACACTAATATCACATGCTCTCAAATACTTAATATAGAGTTTAAAAAGGTCAGGATGTTATAATTGCATATGATCAAGTTTGTTTTGATTAGCAGTAGTAGGAAAGTTATTTCCTTTGGGTTTGAAACAGGGTAATATAAGTTCTTATGTAAGCTTAGTAACCTAGGCCTGTCTGAATGCCCTCTGTCATATAGGCATTGCAATAAAATACAAAAATTATGTTGGTGTTCTGGCAGATGATGGCCTGTGAGTTGTTTCAAAGAGCACACTTTATGATCTTTATTAATGCCTAACTTGTTAACTTTAGCTATAGATACATCTTTAGAATAATTTTCTTCATACACTAAGAAGAAATTTTGACAGCACTTCCAGTTGCAAAGAGGAAGACATCCATAGTAACTGTATGGAACTTGCTGGTTTTCTCACTGTGTACTAATGAAATTAATTTTATCTGCTGGCTTCAGAGGTAGATCATGATTTAAGGGATCTGGGTCATGTTAAGTCATAGGATGACTTCATATCACAACCAAACTGGGTAGTTGGTGGGAGAACATCCCCAGCTTATTTCTGGTCCATGTGCCCAGTAGGCAGGTGGAAGGAGAGCAGACTGGAGAAAAGATACTGAGGCCTGTTTGATTTTGATCAATACTAAATGACCTGCATAGATGGCTTTTGGTGCTGAGAAGCAGTTCCAGATTCATCATCTTAGATATACTCAAACATGATTTAATTTTGTAGTGAGACTCTCTAATGCTCTACTTAAGGTCTGAGTTAGGACTGAGATTTTCTGTGAAGACTGCAGGAGAGAACAGAAGCCTTAAGAAGATATAAAAGGAATGGCATAGTGATTGAGGAGCTAGCTATAGCTTTTTCTTCAGAATACATTTCCTCTCAACTACTTTATCAGACAGGATTGTATTTCCAGATCTATCTTTAACATTGCAATCTTGGATATCTTTAAAAGTGTTAGTGCAGTTTCATGGACCAATTGACTATAGGCAGATTGAAAAGGTGGATTCCCAGCAGTAGATATTTCAGTGACTTCGGAATGTATTGACTTTTTTGAATTTGGTGGTAGCTTGAATGAGAAATTTTACACATTTGAACCATTATTTTATTCCTCTAAATATCTGATAAATGCCAAAGGTCTTTTGTGTATCTATTTGTTCTCTGAAAAGGCAAAAAGTCAAAGTGTGCTTTTCGATTAGGAAGGGGTAGGTGAGAGCAATATTTTACTTAACTACAAAGTTAAAGGAGCAAGTTCTGAGAATGAGCTTTCAGCCTGCATGTTCTGAAATACCCATGATTTTAGCTATTACCATGAAAGGGATTATTTAATATTGAATACTTAAAAAAAAATTAAAAATTTGAAGATTTATTTTAAAAATTACATTATAAAAATACAAATAGAAAAGACTAAAAATAGAAACCTAAATTTACTTTTTTTTTTACAGTGTATCTGAAAACCACTTTTGAAGATATTTAAATTAAATACTACTACAGTAAATTGTTAAATTCCCTTAAGATGTGTTAATGGATGTTTCAATTTAAAACTAAGAAATTATTGCCAAAACCAACTTCTGCTTTCATTTAATCAAAAATCTCCCTAAAATCAAAAAACCCCACCCACCACCACCAAAGTAATTAATATGTAATTATAGTTTTTACATGGCTTTTAGCCATATTAAATTTTGTGGTTACAATTTCTATGCTATTTCTCAATTCAAGGGTTTATAAATATATTTTCTGTGCTTCCAATCTGCTCTGTGTGTCATTTTCAATTTTTCTCTTCTATCACCTGAATGCAAACAACACAAACAGATATTATTTTCTCATAGAATATATTTTGAAGCACTATCATGTGGTTTTCCAGAAAGATAATGCTGAAATAGATATACATTGGATATGAATTCTCCCAGACATTCCAAGTCTGATTCAGGCCCTGTGAATTCTGTGAATATATATTTTGTTAGAAAGTCTGTCTGAATCCCTGACTGTCACGGCTCTACCATTTCAGACATCAGATTGACCTAAGGCTAATCTAGCACAGGCCACCAAATAAAGATGTGGTGAGCAGCCAAGACTGGGAAATCACATTGATCCTGGCATGACTTCAGTTAAAAATCAGGTGGTAAGGGAAGATGCTATTTCCCATGTGAAAAATTATAATTTTGAAAAGTTTGGCTATTGCAGACCTGGATGATATTTGCAGCAGGATTATCTGGCAACACACTGGCACATATTCTTTACGTAAGAAATATTCTCAGTTTTCTTCATGCTTCTTTCTAAATTATTCTCTTATGTACTTAAAATTATTTTCTGAAGACAGGCCATGTCTTTTCTTCCTACCTCCAAAATACTAATCCTGAATACTATTAATTTTAAATTGTCACAGTAAAATGAAGAAATACATAGCACTTTTGAACCTTGTGGCTCAAAAAATTTTATAAATATCATCTACAGTTTCCTCATTTTACCCTGGAGCTCAGAGACAATGAAAGTAGCTAATAAGTTTTTGTGAATACCTGATTCCAAATTCAAATTAACAATTCGTTATGTTTTTAATGAGACACTCTACAATAGCAGTCAAAAATAAGTCCTAATGCCCAGGACTCAATCTCATCAAAATAAAGCAGCTGCTCCATCACAATACTGAGAGCAAGGGCCAAAATTCTCTAGCCTTTAAAAATGTCATAGCTGTGGACTGGTAACCATGTAAAAGGATTAATCAGTGATTCTTTGTGGTTTTGTTTTGTTTGGTTTTTTGTTTTTTTTTTTTTTTTTTTAATTTTTTGTTGTCTTTAAGTATACTTTTGCTCACATTTGCCACTTAAGGCATGGAATTAAACTCAAAGCCCCAGACAATACTTTGAAAGTATACTTTTAGAGTTCTGACAGACTTCACTGTCTTAGACAAAGTGATTAATTATGAGCATTTAAAATCTTCAGAAATATGTTAGTGTCTTTTAATTTCAAGCTTCTTTTTGATGCCCAAATTCTTCATTGTAGTGCAGAATTGTGGTAATAGATACACTAAAGGGTCTTTCTTTGGCCTTTAGCTTTTCTGCTAACTTGCAGTTAGAAAAGCAGTTAGCTTTTCTGCTCACTTGCCTTTGCAACAAGAAAAGACTTCCTGCTTGAAATCTTCTGATCTAAAAGACTGGAACTTACTCCAGGGAGCTGGAGAGACAGCTATGTGGTGCTAGTTAGATCCTGTTTCCTACACTGCCACTTTTCAATGACTATAGCAGACAAGAGTTAAGAGTACACCAAAATACAACAAAATTATTATTACCTGACACCTAAACATCAAAGGAATAGCTTCCTTCCTGGTTTGTTCTCAGTAGGGAAAAGAAAAACTATAGCAGATTTAAGGGGTATCCCTGTGCCTTTCTGTATTTATTTATGTTGCATCTCAGCAGCAGACATGAGAACCAGGTTGCTGTCCTGTACTGTGCTGAGGATCAGAGAATCTCATGATGAAATCAGACAGACAACTGAAAGGCAGTAACGCAAAATTCAATTTTTAGGCAACACTCTTCTCCCAGAAGTGATATTTAGAAACTGAGTGACCAGGGCTCTTTAGGGTCCATGGGGTGTACGCTAGAGTCTTACCAACACCTGCCTATACAAAGAGTTGCAAGTAGAACCTTTGTTGTTACAGTCTGCAGCTACACAAGAACACAAGAACAATGGTCCAGAATTCTTCCCCATGGCTTATTCTTTCTTTCGTTCATTGCTACATTACTATATGGTGTATAATCAACTGTATAAAGACCACAACTCAATTCACTCTAAAGTCTGGTAGTAAGACAGTTCTTAGAGGGAAAATGTGTTCAAGGCTTTGCATTTAACCAAGCAAAATTTCACACAAGATACTCTTTAGGACCTGAGATGAGGGTGACAGAGAACAGTAGAAAAAGTGCATGTGTCTCTTACCTTCCCAAACCAGGACTCTCTTTTAAACCAGGAGAAAGTACAGCAGAATGAAGTAAAACCTGTCTTAAATAGGCTTCTACCCAGACTCACATATACCCATGCGTAGACACAAAATGCATTGGCAAAATCTCTACTTTGTTGCTGTTTCATGTCTAATTCTCCTAATTAACATGAACAGTGATAGGAAACAGCTAAATGAATGGTCTCACTGTTTATAATGAAGCTAGCTTTGCTCTTGTGAGCTTTTTGCCATTAGTCTCTTGGAATGTTTCTCCAATTCATAATGTCTGCCTGGAATTGGTCCATGCAAAACATAAAGCTGGATTCAAATGTCACTATGAGTACTGTTTGGGAATTCTCATGTTATCAGAGTTCAGAGCTGGCAGTGCAGCTTTCCAGATTTTTTCTTTAAAACAAAAGATGAATAAGCTATATTATGACTTTGTATATGTGTGGGGTCACACTTACTTGTTGCCACAGGCCAGGAAGGAATGATTGTAGCTTAATTCGAGATGTTTGGGGAGAGACTTGTCTAGGCTGATGGGTAACTAAAATGCTGAAATCTGTCCCAGTTAACAGGGAAGAGACAGCTTTGTCAGCTCCAAACTATTTTCTTTATAGCCCTATTCAAACACACTGAAAATAATTCATTACCATAATAGCAAAAAAATATTATTTCCCCAAAAGACCGACAAAAACTATTTTATACATTTTAAAAGTCTGGATTTTTTAAAAAAAAATAAAATTGTAATATCACATTGTTAGTTGTTCTAAAGGTGACATTGCATTTATATTTTACTGTCAAAGAATTTTAAATACTGGCATTGTATGCTTTGTCTTTCCTCAACATAAATAATCTCTCCCAACTCAGCTTTATGCTGCTTCCTTGAGTCCTGACACTGGTTATGAAACAGGAGAGATCTGTACCTCCCTCTTTGCTTCCGCTCATGAGGATGTTGAAGACTGCAATGAGGTTTCCTCTCCAGGCTGAACAGACCCAGTGACCTCAGCTTCCCCTCCAGACCCTTTGCCATCCTCACAGCCCTCTGGATGCTAAATAGTTTAGTGGTTTTTTTTTGTATTGTAGCACCCAAAACTGTGCCTAGAATTCGAGGTGAGGCTGCCCTAGTGCAAAACAGAGCAAGACAATCCCCTCCCTTGCCTGGCTGATCATGCTGTGCACTGCAAGAAAGTTTCAATTCTGCATGTATTTGTATAGCCATAAAAACAACATAAATTTCCCCATTTAAATACAGCAAGATATAAAGAAATAAAATTCAGTAGGTAACATCGTCTCCCCTTTCTAGAAACAGCTGTTGTCTTAGCAGTTACAAGGTCATTTAAAAGTCAACATGAAATGAAAACAATATGAAGTGCAGCTGATATTGATTAAGCTACTTAAAACACATTGCTGAAAAGTTCTCAGATCTAAAGCCAAAAATTGTTTCAACCACACAAAAAAAAGAAGAATAAAGATGCAAGTGTGGTATTTGCCTATATCATATAAAATGTCTATAGAAACAGATTGTTAGTTAAAATAAACTAATGACACAGAATCAGGCCTAGTTCTAGCTTATAGAGGTTAACAAATGTTACTTTGAAAATATCTTCAAAAATCTAATAACACACCAAAGCACTTAGCATAGGTCCTTGAATTGGTGGATGCAAACCAAAATTCCACATTATTTCAGGACAAATACTTTTCTCCTAATTTTACAAACATGGATAATCCTGTCACTGCACTTCAACTTGTTCCAGTCCACAGCAGCTAGTTTTGCTCTCCCAACCCTGCTCCACGGTTCTGCATATCTTGTGCCTTGCCTGAGTCCCTTACACCTATACTTATATAAAGCCTATGTTTGATGGGCTTGTGTTTACCAAGCCAACAGCAGCCAAGCACCTTACCCGGTGGCTCACAACTGTGCTGCCTAGTGGCAGCAATTGTGATGCTGTTTGGCAAAATGAAACATAACTGTTAGATATCTTGGATGTCTTTGAACCCTTCAGAGACAGATATTGTTTAGCCAATAGTTCCCAGTCTTGGGTTTCTAGAATGGAATGTGTTTTCTTGTGTGTACACATGGAGTGTGAGGCATGAGCCCTGAAGAATTTAATCCTTGTTTTGGAGAACTTTAAGAAAACTGGGTTAGTTACTAGTTGGTATGTTTCCAATCCTTGTTCAGAAGGGTTGTAAAACTCTCTACTAAGGTACATGTTTGACTTTTTAAAATTTCAGTCATAGTGACTGTTTGATTGCAGCACTGTACGCTTCCACTGTGCACTATTTTACACCCATAATATTCAGCCCATGTGTGTTTTACTGCATGTCAACTCATGTGAAAAAAGACAGCATTGTGCACCTAATTTCCACTGTCAGGAGGTACAGGGTTTGCAGGCTGTAAAGCTCTGCTGAATACACTTATCTGAAAAATGAAGCAGTTACAGTGACCAGAAACAATATATCCCAGCAGAGATTTACAGACCTACACTGATTTTGCTTTCTGTTTTCTGGGAACATTTTTAGCTCTTCACAACTGTTTCCAACTTGCATCTGTAATATTTCTAGCTTACTATTCATATTTTTCCCACAATATTATCGTAATTGTCCCACACTTCCAGAAGTTCTAAGAGGTTTCTGCAACATTACTGTACATACGTGTGATTACAGCAATGTTTCAAGAAAGTATAGATGTTGTGTTTATATATAAGGTAAATTAACAGAAAAAGAGAATAGTTGATTATTACCTAATAAAGGAACTAGGCAGTCTAATGACCTGAACCTGTAGTAGTCTGGATAGATATTCTTTTCAGCTAAATTATTAAATCATATCTACTGCGAAAGCATCTGTATGAGCTAAAGTAGTTAGCTGAGAAAATAACATATATTTGTCACATTCATTTCTATTGTTTTCTATGTAGAAAAAATATTATTTCAATAGTACTTTTAATAAATTTAGAATTTGATTTGTTCTAGAAGATAGCAATGTAAGGACAAGAAATGTGGGAAACTATGAACAATTAAAGCTTAATAGAATGAAAATCAGAAAAGCTAAAATACACCAAAATACCACTGTACGTATTTCTTCCCTGAAATGATAGGGAATTCATAATCTATGGGTTGAGTGACCAGCTTTCTAAAATGTTGCATGATGGGAAACCTCAGTAATGTAACATTATTTGCATAACAATATATTAAATTAAATTTAAACTAATATTATTTTGCCATTCTGAAGGACAACCATTAAGTCAATTTGTTGGCTCAGAATGGCAGAACTACACTGCCAAATGGAAGGGTTTATATGGAATATATGTTTTTGGTACCCTGAGAAAGATAAATTCTCCTAAGATTTTCTTTAGTAGAAAGATTAGCCTTCGACTCTCTCAGTAACTAATTTCTTTCAGTCACACTTTTAAGGTTTTATACTGCTATTAATTAGTTAATATTCTGGCAGTATATTTGCTTGACATGTTCTGATTCTGTCTTGTCAGTGGATATGTCATCCGTTGGTATTTCTCACTCTTTTCAGTGCTTTTCTTAATTTTTTTAACATAATATATAGTCATCGTTTTGTCTTTCAGGAATATAAAGAATAATTTAGGCTGAAGTCTTCAAGGTCTTCAAGAGTTTTAACTGTATTTGAGCAGTTTATGTTTTGTTGGTATATCTTCATATTGAGATAACTTGTTTACTAATTGACTGGGTACCTATGATAAATGAAATAATCAAGTATGCAAACAGGAGATTAGTCTCAGCAGTACAATTATGTTCCTGTTATTCACACTTTAAAGTCAGATTTCTAAGACAGGTGGGTTTCATAGTTTTTATTCTAAGCTTCTGCTTTCACATTTTTGTAAACTTCAACTTCTTTGGCCTCAAAAAAGTCCTTTAGTTAATGCTAAAATCCATAGGTTTGCCAGCACAATGACATTCACTTTTTTTTAATGGCTGCTTGAGACTGTGTGATGTGTGAGTAGTACAGATAATCTATTAAAAATGGACAGAACATATATTATCATACGTAATAAATTTATTAGTCTGAAATCAGGAGTCCAAGAATTTTAGGAAATGCTATTTACATTCAAAGAGCTATGCTAATATTTTCTGCTGTGGGACTGGATTTGTCTTGCTTTACTAGTTCCTTCTAAAATTAGGTGCTTTATTAGTGCCATCTAAAATTAAGCAGGTTTCCATGACTGTCAGTAGAGAGAGATAGGCACTCCAACTGACATTTCGTCCTTGCTATCTTGGACATGTATAGTAGGATGGGGTGAATCACCTTCTTTAAGTGCCTAGAGGAATACTAGATGATGATATGGATTAGTCACCTGATTTTAGACAGTTAAAGCAAGATAAAGTGAAGTCTGATGCACAGTGTCCAATGTAGTTACTGCAGCACTCTTCTTTATAGGCACAAAGGGTAAAAGATTTTGTCAGCTGAAGATAATGTATGGTCTGAACTGTTTATCAGTTCCTTGACCTGGGTTGCAATAACCAGCATGATTCCTGAATTAAGCAGGTGGATGGCATAGCTCCTGTAGTGACTGGAGTCTGGCTGCTCACTGTGATAAAAGCAAGAGAAAAGTTGTTTTCTGTGGCTACTTTTGTGAAAGAAAGCAAGCAGAGCATACAGTTTTTGTCCTTCAGTGCAAGCAAAGAGGAAATTTAGTACTTAGTGCCTAAAATGTACTGGTATCCACATGCCTCTCTGTAGGTGTCAATCGCATGTGTCCGAGGTATTAGCATCTGTTAAAAGGTTCCTCGTGTAGACATATTTTCAACTCATTACAAAAAATGGAATTTTTTGCTGGTTTTATACTCTTGATACAGTGTAAAGCCCTGGAATAATAGAATGAAGCATGAATATTTTTCCTTCTGGAAAGAAAATGAACAAGAAAGAAATATCTTAAAATTAAGACTGGGAGTATTTATATTTTTCCTTTCTAGACTGTGGTGAATAATATCCTAATTGCAGATTTCATACTAATCTTAAACCATAAAAAAAAAATAGTATTTTGAGGATCATTACAATTTCTTTCTATTTTTTTCTTTTATGATAGAAGAATATTTTCAAAGGCCAAAGAGCTTAAAAGGGTTTTCCCAGGAGCAGTTCAAACGGTGAGTATCCTTTACTTTGTTTGGTTGGTTGGCTTTGCTTTGGTTTTTGTTTTTATTTTAAAGTAATATTCCCCTCTAATTTACTGATTGCCTTATTACGTGCATACTGAAGTAAACCTAGATTTTAGTTACCATTATTTTGCAGTAAGTTGCAGTGTTACTTTATTAAGCCATGAGAGATACTGTGTACAGGTTCTGTTTCTGGCACTGTGAATTTTTGGTGGCTAGAAAATGTGCTTTGAAGTGTAATTGTAATAAAATGAGAAATACACGATATCAGGGTGAATTTGAAAATTTTGATCAGTGTGTGTTTGTTAGAAGTTTATGAAATCTCTTCTTACCCCTTTCCTTTTCTTAATTCCATACTGCTTGATCAAAACAGATTTAGTGCATAGATTAAACCATGGAATAGGCATAGGACCCTGTACAACCTATTATGCACAACTTATACTAATTCTTTATTTCTTTGTTTGCAGCATGCTTATATTCAATTTACAGACAGATAAGGAAATCTCTCCAGTAACTAAATACCTTTTGACTTTTCATAAAGGTTATTATTGCCTTCTTGAGTAGTATGTTGGCAATATAGAGGAAACGAAATAAGTTTACGATTTGTTGTTGCTTTGTTGAAAAATCTATTTACTTGCCTCCATTGAACAAATAGTATGATAAAATCTTACTATATCTTATTAACAAATAAAGGAATCCATGCTCCTAGAACTGAAAAAAATAAGGAAAAATACCACTATGGAAATGAAAAAAATATAAAGAGAGAAATGTAAAGAACAAAATTAAATATAAAGAGATTCAAAAATGGGGAGGAATAGGTGGAAAAATGAGGGAAAAAACGAAAAAAAATATTGTCTTTGTACTATCATTGCATAGTGGTACAGAGTAAAACATTTAGTAGGACAAAATGGTAACATTGTAAAAAAGCCCCCAACAAAACCAAAATGTCCAACTGATTATTTGTCTTCACTATTCATTACTGCATCCTTTTGAAAGTATTCTGAATTCTGAGTGACTGTGTTCTGATTCCACTGATCTACTTAAGGACAAACTTTGTCAAAGGAAGAACTTTATATAGTCTTGTAGCTATGTTGAAATTTCTATAATTTGAGCAGTTTTCTGCCTGTTGAGAAAAACTCAGTTCCTTTTACCTATTGCTTTCAACCAGAAGTTAGAAGTTTTTAGATGGTATGTCCTGTCAGTAGCAGCTTCAAGGATTATCTTCATTAGATCTCTGAATACTGTTTAGGTTTTGAATATTTTAAAGCTAGGAATCACCCCTACAAGTGTAGGTGAAAGAATGAGTTGGATGAGTCTTTTATGCACACTCATATGAATATGTTCACACACACAAAATCTGGTTCTGAACTGAGTGGGTTCAGGTCACCAACAAAATACTGAGGTCAAAAGAGTAAATCCATTTCTTCCATTTTCTTTAGCACAAATTGCTCCAGATATCTGCACATTCATTTTAGTAGATCAACCCATTAAGCTTGTGCTCACTTTTTAAATTAGTGAAAGTACTTGTAATGAATCCTATACCTTGGAAAGGACGAATACAAAAGGCTTTTTCTGTTCAAAGGGGTAAGGTGTGTATTTGGAAATGGAAGTTAATGCTGCTGAGCTCTGCAGATAAATTACTTACTCTGGCCATATAGTTATATTAATAAGACAGCAACATGAGAAACTTCTGAATGTTTCTTAAATCAAAGAGAAACTAAAGTCTGAGCAGATAGTTAACCCTGATTTATGGCTGCTGTAGCAAGAAAACGGTGGGAAGAATATTTTTTAGATAGGAAAAATAAACTCGTGACTTTTTGGATCCCTAACTCAAGAGGAATTACAAATACCAAAAGAGATACCATGAAAGAAGAATGAAGCCAATAGTGTAAGAATGACCAGAAGCAGATGGTTTTGGTTTGTTTGTTGCTTGGGTTTTTTTTGGCAAAGGTTCGTAACGGGTGAAGAGATTAGGAGGGGAAAGCAGGAGAAAAGGAAACACAAAGTTAAACAGATCATGTTATTTGTCATGGGTCAGGAGTTCTTGCAAAGTAGTTCTGGGTTTAACCATGGTGATCTGGACATTTTTTCTGCATTTTTTTTTTTATTTGCTCCTGTCATCAGGAGGGACCTGGAAGGATCTCTTTGGCACTAATGGATGAATACTTGGAAATCTTTTTCTAGACTGGACATGAGAACCTGGAAAGTGTAACCTAACATTCCTTCCTCACTTCTTTAACAGTACACACAATCAGGACTATCAACTATTGATTTGTTTGGTAACCAGAAGAACCAAAATTCAAAAGAAATACTGGTTGGGTTTTACTGATTTGTTTAGCTATGTTTTTTGCTTCTCTCAAATTTAATATTAGTACAGTGATTGATTCAGGACTGATGATAATTCCAGTCAGCCACTTGAAGGTTTTAACACCTTTAGAAAAAGATGAATGCTGCAGTATTTTTACAGGATTAACAGTAAAATATATAAGCTTCTTTTATTTTCTTCCTCTCTTTTCTCTCCCTGAAACTATTAATCTGACCTATTGAACACATAATACATCCTTATGAAGATATAATATTCCTTCCAAAAGTTTTAGTCTAGATTAACTAGTCCTGTTACAATATCACCCCCCACAAATCTCCCATAAAAGTATTATACAGAGTCGCATTGTTTTGTGATACAACAGAGTGAAAACAAATTCTTCAAAGAATTCTTTATTTGCTCTCAGCTGAGAAACCTGTCATAGCTTCTTCAGCTACAATAAATGAATACTAATTTCATTGTCAGCAGGAATTCAGCTTTTCATTATTTAGATAAATTCACCTCTGTATTATAACTGTAACTTAGTGATGTCATGAACTGAAAATAATGAAAAGCTGGATCCTTTTCAGACATATGAAAGCAGTATCATGTGAGAAGCACAAAGCACTTCTACCTGTGGCGTCTACTAATGGTTTCTAGATGAAATGAGAGCAAATTGGCTACGAAGAATCCAGGTTAAAAGTCTAGAAATTTATAAACTTGCAAATCAGGACAGTGCTGGTATGTAAGTTAATGGAAAAAATGAACAGCCTGTTCTAATTATCACCTCCATTCTAATCCTCTCTTCTTTCCTCATTTTAATCACTTCCTGTATAAAAATACAGCTTTTGTTCATCTAAGCAATATTTTCACCCTCTGATTTTGCTTCTACCCTCTCTCTTACATAGAACTTGACCATTAGCTGGGTTAATTCCATATGGATTCTAGTCATGCATTTAAGCTTTTTCCTTCCTTCTCAACACACTCACAGCTTCCTTTTATTGTAATCTCTGCTCCGACTCTTCAATTTTTCTCTGTGCCAGCCATTTTTTCTTCTACTTCCCTGGAGAAAAGAAAGTTTCACATAAAAAAAGTAGTCAGTTCTGATCAGTGTAAGGGGATCTCTAGGTATTATTTGATCAGTCAGCTTGCTTTAATTCACTGATCTGCACTCTTTTTTTGGCATATCTTGATTTCAGCTTAAGCCCTATCATCCACAAATAAAACACTGTGAAACACAGCTGCTGGTGTAACGAGGATTTGTCAAACACAATGACAATTGACCATACCTCCCTCTGTAAGTCAGGATTTTCATGAAATACCTTCCTCATGCTCCAGGTATTGAATAGCAGAAAACTGCTATTGAGGATGTAGAAATAGTTCACTGAAACTACTTGACCTAACTTTAGTTCTAAGGCTTGAAAACATGGTTTGAGAGAGCGGGAGTGGCTGAATGTATTTCTGCTTGGTTTAGTTAGATTGGATTTGTTTTTTTAAGTCAAGGTAGAGAATTACCTTAACGATAAAAACTACAATTATTATGCAAGGCTTACTGAACCATGCCAAAATATTATGATCTCTGCCTTCAACAGAGAGCAACCAGGATGAAGAATGAAAACGAACACCGAGCATCTGGGTGTAATCTCTCTTATTTGACAATAATACCTCTAAGAGAGACAACTTTCTGCTTTAGAGAGTCTACTTAATGTCATCTTCAAGGCATGCCTTTAGAAAGATTCTGTAATAATAAGAAAGCCTAAACAGTGAGTACAGGATCATCAGGTTTAAATAGCTGGTTTACTACCTATTTTCACAGGAGGGGAGAAAAATCCAAGAAAAAATACATCTTTATGGTGAGAAAAAGGTGTGGCAAAAAAATCAGGATGTTAATAGCAACTGCCATATCCCAGGAACAGCCACATCCTCCACCAGCTATATCACTGAGTCAATGCTGATGAACACAAATCTTTTTGTGCACAACATGAATGACAGAATAGAGAGCTTTTTCCTTAGTACAGGGTGGAAAAAACCTCAAAGTGTCTGTTGCCACTTTTCCTAATGGTTACTGCTGTCATTTTGTAAAGCAGGTTTGTCTAGAGGCTTCTGTCAAGTGTCAGAATCCTGTTGTGCAAACACTGCAGAAAAATACAATCAAAAAGATTTTTTTCTCCAACTTCTTCATAAAAATGTGCGTGTTTCAGCCTACCTCACTTTGTCTAAGGACATAATGTCAGAAATCAGCATTTCAAAGTCTGAAGGACCTTATTGTGGCCATGACAAAAGGCATGGTCCCTGCTTCCTCAAAACAACATTTTGCCTTTCAGAGCCTAGGTGCCACCTTTCCTCGGTATTCAAACCGACGTTATAGATACACAGCTTACATAAGCACACTTCCCGGGCAGTTTGTGTTCTTTGACTTCATTTAGACTATGAGCTGTTCACAAGGACAATTATTACTTCAGGAATGAATGAATGTAATTTCAAGGTCTTTAAAAGCATTGTATTAGGCAAGATTTGAATATTTCTGGGAAAAAAAAAAAGTGAGTGTAAGTGTTCCTGACAAATCATAGTTTTTAAGGCCTCCAGATAAACCTGCTATATAAAATAAAAGTGAGCCTATAACTTCAATGTAATTAGCTTAAGTATTTTAGGATCTACTCAATAACTGAATTATTATAAAAATTAATTTCATTCAGTTGCTCTGAAAATGATATTATCTTTTTGTTTGTTGTTTGTTTACCTCACATAGATCACAAATCTACATGAAGGAGACCTACATTTCTAATCAGTTAATCTCAGCTCTGCTTCCTAGGATGACAAGTTGTTTCTAATTGTTTTCACTTGACTCCTCTATTCAGAGCCACCACCTTTTGGCAAAGTTTTTGATATATGCTGGATGAGGTTGCTGGAAAAGAACTATTTTGTGAAGGCTGCTATAGCTGTTGCTAGGGATGTCAAAAAGGGAGAATATTTTCCATGCTGCTAGAGAATAAAAGCTGCTAGAGTGTACAGTTCTGCCTGGATGAATTACATTGATTTAAATGTATTTGAGCTCTTTTCCCTCCCCATGTTATTGACTGTAATTTCAGTTTGGTTTTCTGCTACAGTATATTCTTACACTAATTGCATACCATCAAGTAAGAATTTTCTCTTAATATTATTTACATAAAGAGTGAAATAGAAGACAGCAGGAAATATCCACATAGAAACTACCCTCAACTGAAAAATTGAAAATCTGTTGTTTTAACAAATGCCTTATAATTTTGTTACTTATAAAGTTTCTTTATAAATGAGGAGAAAGAACTTAAGAACTATTATTTCTAAATTTTACAGAAAATTTAATTGCGTGACAGTAAAAAAAAAAGAATAATTTCAGACATCTCCTCCAAGTTCTTAGGTCTGGCTTAACCAGTTTCTTTTGGGATAAGGCAAAATATATTAATAATTGTGTACTATACACACATGCACAAAGAAAATAAAAAGAAGAGGAAAAGAAAAAGAAAAAAAACAGTCACTTTTTCACTTTCCTGCAGTTAAGTTCTTGAAAAAAAAATCAGTGAACATAGTATTGCTTTTGATGTGCCAATCTGGCCCCAGCTATGTTACACCAGCTGCTTTGCTAAGTCAGACTCTTAATAGATGGCAGGCAAAATGAAGAAGATTGAAGACAGGTGAGAAGAAAAAGGCAGCAATAGAAATCAACACAGCAGGGAGGAAAGAACAGAAAAATTATGTTCACGCTTCAGGAAGATCTTCAGACGCAGCCATAAAGATCATGTGGTGGCTGGTCTCTTTTCTTATTTTGTCTGCAGAGGATGTCTCAGAAGATCAAGGATAAAAATTCAGCCATAAAGAAAGAAGAACTGCAGGTTTTGACATTCAGTGGCACCTGTTAAAGCCCATGGTTAAGCAGTGTTGCAATATATATGTGTATATATATATATGGATGGATGGATGGATGGATGTCTTTATATATATATCCTCGCATGAAGCACATTCTGGTTAATGAATTTTAATTGTATTATAACTGATACAGGTGTTTGTGATCATCTATCAGATGCCTTGCAACCTATGGCTGAAATAGAAAATTATTTGATACCTATCAATTTGCAATAGTAAGGTAGCTGTTACTTGCTGTAAAAACAAAGTAATAAACTTGAGGGCTCTTTTGAGGTTTTTATCAAAGTCCCTTCACCTCAAAATTCTAATTTGTGGGAGATTAAGCGCTCCATTGCACTGGATACATTTGTAAAGTATGGAAATATAGAAATGCTAGTCAATAGTTCCTGGTCTGAAAAATTCAGAAAAAATACTCTAGGCATCTATAAAGCAAAAGAGAGAGCAAGATAACCCACCTTTCCAAATTAGGAACTTCTTTAGCACGCAAACAGCTTTAAGTCTGAGGATCACAGAAGATATAAAGGGATAAATAATTTAAAAGGATGTGGGGCAGAACATAACTTTTGGGTTATTTGTCTGATTGATTGATTGATTGATTGATTGATTGACTGATTGTTTGTTGGGATGTGGGATTTTTTTTTTTTCCTCTGCTTTTGAGGAGATTGTGACTCAAAAGTACTTACATTAGAATTAATTATTAATGAGCAATGCAAACCTAATAAACCAGAATCAAAGTTTTATTGGGTAGTTTCAGACTCAAATTATGGATCTTAGACATCTCCACTGTCTACTAAACACAAAAAATATATCACTACTTTGACAAATGATTATAGAATATTATTATTTTCTGACTTTCTGTGAGAAAGAAAAAATAAAAAGACATTTTAAATCCTTAAGAAAAAACCCAAATGTGTAATATTTGAATGTGATTTAAGGAACACATTCCTTCTTGTTATTCTTCACTTTAATGGCCTATTACATACAATTAATGAAAATATATTAATTCAGATGAAATGTTCTTCGTAATATTTCCATATTTGTTTTTGCTTTCACTGCAGAAGAAAAGAATTATATTTTAACTCCAGTGAAATAATCCATATATAATTAATTCTTGCACTGAATGTCTGTGATTTTGCCACTATTTTCATGCAAGCATAGAGATGATAAGAGCTGGACCAAATTCGTAAAAATAATTTGAATGAACAATAACAGAGCGGATGCTGACAAGTCCAAATCTTTTTTATTGTTATTTTAATTTGACATCTCATGTCATACCATGCAGTCATGAAATACTTTTGACCGTCTTTTATGTTTCAGACTGAGCAGTCAAGGCTAATTTGGGAGAGACTGAAGGAATCTGAATGATAATTTTCACAGGACAGCCTCATACCTAATGTTTTTTAGTGCAAGAAGGCAAGTACTTTGGGAAAGAATAGTACCTTTCCTGGAGTTAAAAATCCAAATCCTTTTATTTGAAACATGTTTTAGACATGAAAATTCCACTCAGCATTGGCTAAATTATTTCCTGATATTAAAAACAAATCAAAACAAAACAAAAACAACCCAAAAAACCCACCCAAAAAACAAATGCAAAACAACCGTGCAATTATTTTAGTTCAATGAACGAATTTTGCCCCATGGTGGAATTTTATTCCTTGACTTCACAATATTTACTGCTTTTTTTTTTTTTCAGAGAATCCTAAAACAATTTGCAAACCAAACACATGAAAATTTAATCCCTTCCACTGAAGTGTAACCACTTGGAATGTGCTGATTTATGGTAATGTAGCAGAAGTTATGAAGACTGCAACCATCTAACTGGAATTGGAGAGTAAACTGATTTACTCAGAATATGATTTAACCAACACAGTGGAATTAACAACTCTGTACCTATTAGAAGTGCCACAAGAGCCTTGATTACTATAGCTTATGAGAATATTAATTTTACACTTTATATGAAAGATTGAAATTCTAGCTAAACTGATTCCTATTTTTCTTTGAGGAGGTTGTTTTCCTAAAGTATAACTGTGTCATTAAATTAAATAATAAAAGTTATCATTAATTACAGTCTTTTAAGATGTTGCAGATGAATGAAGTAAAAAAAAAATTACCGAGATTAGTTCCGATGGTTGGAGCATGGTGGCTAATAATACCAAGGTTGTGGGTTAGATCCCTCTGTGGGCCATTCACTTAAGAGTTAGGCTTGATGATCCTTGTGGGTCACTTCCAACTCAGAATATTCTGTGAAATCTATGAAAAAGCAAAATCAAAGCCATAAAATTTCAACATGTTCTTAAAATACTTTTAGTCCTATTCAGACCTATAATACTTATATCCACTAAGCGCATATGCATGGTAGATGTAAGATGTCCTTATTGTATACCTATCTCTTTTATTGATGAATTTTCTATTGCGCTTAACCTGATCTCTGGAATGTCTGCTTTTCTAACACTTGTTTTCTTGGATAATTACAATATTTTAATGTAAGTTCCAAACTAAAAACTACCAATAGCAATGCAATGTGGTGATGCACAATCTGAAAGATTGCGCAGCCAAGTAAATACCGTTTTCATGAGACACATTGGTCTACTGAAGAGGACAGATTTAATGAGAGCATGGTGTTTCCAAAGATGTTAAATTCATGTCCTTTTGGGTGATTTGGTTTTGTATGTGAAAAACTAGAAATAATAGTTTTCTTCTGATGGGTTTAATAAATCCATTTGTTTAGACTCGAAGGAGGAGTAGATCTGACGCTGAAAACTAGAGCAGGGCCAGCTTTGTAGATATTGAGCTGCCTTCCTGCAGACAGTTGCAATATTGCAGCTTACAATACTGTCAGTGTGAGCTTGTCAGATGCCTGGAGGGATGTCAGCTTGGGTTATCCTTTATGTTATCGTCATTAAAGCAGACCCAAGGGCTTGAAATACAGTTTCCACTAATGCCAAATGTAAATATATGTCATAAATTAGTTAGAATTAGTTTACAGAATTGCGTGTTGTTTTGTTTGGTTTTTTTTGTTTGTGGGGCTTTATGAGACTGTGCTTAAAATTTCAGTTAATAGGAATAGCATTGTTATATCCAAAAACTAAATTTCTGCTTTGAAGTGAACTCAGAAACCTACATTTATACAGAGTATTTACACAGTTCACCTTTCTCTTACTATTTTTGGTGTCAGACTTTTAGACCTTAATTTTGCTTGATTAGTTGCTACATATAATCAGCTAGTAGCAAGTGTGATTTGTACATACATTATCATTACACTTTTCTTTGTCCATCAATTTGATTTTTCTGAGAAGAGAAATGGTAAAGAAAGTATTAATTTCACAATGAGACTGGGCTGAAAAGAGATCATGGTGTAGTAGTTTGTCTTTAAAATACTTTAAGTACATTGGAAATTTTTAATAAAAAAATATAGATAATCCCATAGTGTAAGAGTGCTATATAACAAAAATACTAGATTTCTCAGAGGAGATGAGCTTTCTGGGATCTGGAAATGCTCTGTAGAACTAATTCCTGGAAATGTCACAGATTCTACCAGTACTCAGAATGCTCTCAAGATCTGCACTTGCCTCTGCCTTACAGCCTTAGAGCTCCCATTTTCTTAGGGCTGACAGACTACTTGTTAACTCTAAATTTTCTTCACATTCCCTTTTTTTTTTTTTTTTAGCTAGGTTGGTTTCAATCATGATGCTTAGGGACAAAAGAAGATATACTCTGCTATTTGCAAAGCTGGACAAGAATTGGACTCAGTGGATTTGGTCCTAGCATTTTACCATCTGTATCTCCTGAGCTTGGCCTCAGTGTTACCAACAGGTGATATATAACTTCCTTAAGGCATCTCTGAAATGCTGAAACAACTGGTTCTTATAGCCAGGGGTGTAAATCTGTGATGCTTAGGTGACAAAGGGTCTCCCAAATTATCTTGAGTAGTGCTCTGTTGCTTCAGCCATGTGGCTGAGTCTTCAGAAGTCATTTCTTAGGACAAAGCTGGCCTGCTAGGTCACTGCTAGGTCACAAGCCCTGCTGAACTGACCACATTGCTTGTCATGCTTTCAGGCATTGAGAATCAAGGGCAAAAATCTTTTGCATGTCAAAACCTTAAAAGCTACTGTTATCAGCAGAATAATAGCCCACTCTCTAGTCCATCCTAGGCCAGAGAAATGTTCATACCTACAAAGCAAACCAGTTCTGGAAGGTCTTGGTCTCTACTTCCGGAAGAAACCCATCAGAATAATCTGTGATGGTGAACAGGTGTTTCAGACCAGTTCTCAGCTCAGCTTTCCTGCTCAGCACATGGATCCTAGGTGGCTACAAAGGAGTTTTCCAGAGAGACATTCTCAGGAAATATTTAACAAGAACAAACTTAAAGTTATGGGTCCCATAATTCCACATCTAAACAACCCTAAAGGTGGGTCTAGCAACAATTTAGGTCCCTAACAATTTAGTGAGGACACAGTGCAGATTTTTCTTCATCCACACTTATGGAACTTCAATTTAAACTTAATTCATCTATTATTCAAGTGATATACATCAACATAAGTGCCATGAAACAATTTTATTTTTATTTAGAGACTAGATTCCTGTCCTTAAAGTAATTTTTTTTCTCAAATTTATTGATATGTTTAGTCCTTAAAAGATTAAATAATTTTTGCATCCTTTTAAAAATAAATACATTATACATATATATATGTGTGTGTGTGTTTGTGTGTGTGTGTTGTGTGTGTATAATTATCCATACATTTCCTTATCAGTCTGCTTCTACTCTGTCTAGTGAGAAATGCAAATTTCCTGCTATATGTTATGTTTTCATATTTAGTATTTCAAGCAAACTTCCTCTATAACTTCTGGAGTATAACATTATTGTTTTGCTGTGCCATATTTGTTGTACAGATCTTAGACCTGCATCTTTAAGTGTTTTCTCTAGATTCATTTAAACTCAAAGAACACTATAGTTTTTCTTTTTCTGTATTGATTTAAGCAGTTTCAATTAAACATGTTTTCTTCATGTAAGAATCTCCTCAAGGAAACTCCATCAAATAATAAATTGCTCCTTTCCAGCTGTCACTAATGAGAATATTAGCTTCTCTTTCCCATGTGTTGTATATTTTAAATGTTTTTTAATTCTGAATAGGATTAAGTTACCAAGATTTATTATCTTTATATCTGAGATATCCTTTCTGTCAAGTATATTACACTTGTTTTATATTCATTTTAAAATTAGATTGAATTCTCAACTACCTTAATTACTGTTTTGCAAGAATGGGTGGAAAGAGGCACATCACCTATGTATTCATCATAATTATCCCAATGATAAAACAGATAGTAATTAATTTGTCTGCAGAGATGTGTTGTGAATAGGGCTTTAGTTTGCAGTACATGATATTCTAAGAACACCAACTGCGTGAAAAGCTTACTTTTCAGCTAAGAAGTCACATAAGAAAAATACTTCTGTAGTATTATGTATTTGAAATCTGAAGTTTTCTGAACTCATTTTTATTAAACCCAAATTCACACATTTACATTACCTTGCTTCCTAAGTATCAGTTAAATCACAGCCTGATACCTCCCTGCATACTTACAGTGCTACAAGATTTTCAGCCTTAATATAACTGTGGCTTAGCATAGGCAAAATTCGTGGTTTCATTAGGACAACTCAATTACAGAAAATCAGAACCATGTGAATACTCTTTTTGTTTCAGGTATGCTCAGTACATAAATTTTCTTCCTTTGACATTACTTGGTTTTATACAACTGGTGTTTAAAATTGGTTTTGAGATATCAATTTCATTTACATTTTTAATGACTCTGCAAAGTGCCTATGAAGACTTCTTTAATGTAGTTGCTACCAGCACAACTGTACCATTTTAGCTGTAAACGACAGAGTTCTTACACAAGTAAAAACAGAGAGAGATGTAAGCCTATGTTTAAGTCTAAAACCCATATCTTATTATTTGATTAGGTGGAAGCCACATCTTGAAATATTTAGGTGAGGAGAATATGTTATTATTTCAATGACAATGACATACCCCACTAGATGAGAAAAGCAATTAGAGTTCTGACCTAAATTTTTAATGTTTCAGGTTTTCTCAAAACTGCACTTGCTTATGAATTAGAAGTTACATTTTCAGAGCAAGTTTAATTTCCACAAAGTTTATAAATGCCAGAAAAAGTGGGGAGCTGAGTTCATATACCCACTCTTCATACGAGACAGATTTCAGAATACAATGAAGTAGATGGGGATTTTTCTCACACTCTCTATCAGTGTGCCACACAGTAATGCTTTAATCCGTCACACCATCACCTTCACCAAGACTATGAGTCAGTGCTGAGCTGTCCACCCACTGTTTTCCTGCAGTGCTGTCCTTAGGTGTGCAGAGAAACAGCAATTAAACAGATTGGATTGGCTCAGGTTCCCTGGGAAGAAAGGTTGAGAACAAGGGAAGAAGTACTCCAGGAACCAAAGCAGATCATTGATAACTGTGAATAGCTGGATTTAATCGGAATTTATAAAAAGTTCTTTGCAAGAGTGTATCACTCAGAATTAAGGAAAAAAAAAAATGTATCTCCCTTCCAACCAAGGCAGATCCACTTGAAACAAAACACTGGAAAAAGTTTTAAGTTCTTAAACTACTCAGATAACAACAATAAAGAGGGAGCAAGAGTGAAAGTATGTTTGATTTTAAAAATTTGTTTATTTTCTTGATCAACATGGATCGAACCATGAAGTGATGGAATGTTCTGTGAATGGTGCTCCATGATGACTTTTTATAAAGGATTGGTGTTGCTAACAGCTGTAATGAAAAGCAGGAATATTTTTTATTCAACATTGCAGCATTTTCTGACTTCAGAGATTTCTGTTGACAGACTTGGCCCTTTAGAAAAGACTGAAGACTGGCAGATTGTTTTCCATGGGATGAGTTTATGTCTGAGATGTTTGAAAACATGATATAACCTGAAAGTAAATTATAAATTTTTTTCTGAGGAATATGAATAATAAAGAGCAGATAGGACACCAAATGTCAGTATTGACACAAAGTTTTGTTAGCAAAAATTATACTGTCAGAAATTTTCTCACAGTGACATTTGTCACATGGAAAGGGGTGATTTCCTCGGACCTTGCTATTGGATTAGTCTGTCAGTGTTCTTGACCAGTCTGTCAGCATCCTTTATGGGAACCCTTCACTGAACAATCCTGCTGTACAGGAGCATGGTTTGACTGACTTAATCAGGGAAATGCATCAACATCATAAGGGAGACCCCTCAGTGGGCCTTCCACTTTACTTGAGTATCTTGCCCACTGCCAGTGCCTGCCAGCACCTCTGAAGGACTCACCCTAACTGTGGAAAAAACACTCTTCATAAATATAAAATTGTGACAGGTTAAGGTTCAAGGATTGCAAGTGACAGTATGTGATTGCAAAAACATATTCAAAGGAATACACAGTCAAGCTCTAACCCCCAATAAAAGTGTTTAGTGTGGTTCAGTGCAGTTCTTACCCAACAGGTATGCATTAATATTACAATTAGGCTATAGGGGGCCAAGTTCATCTGAGGAGAGCAATTTCACCAAAGTTATTGGCTCAGCAGCAAGACATCTTCTCCCATCTCCCCTGGTTGACAGGTGTTGTGTGGTTTCTCAGCTGCAAAGTCCCAACAAGTTCCCCTCCCTACAGGATTTCAGCAGAGCATGACTGTGATATCTCTTCTCTACTCCACCCTCTGTTCCATTCTTTTTATCTTAGCAGGTGCTTAGGGCTGCAGACTGTGTGTGTGGGGACTCATCATGGAACAGGTTTTGAGCAAGCCAACTGCGTTCCATCCAGGGAGAAGCAGTTCTACTTCATCCTGTAATTTCTGTGCCTTTCTAACTTCTGTTAAAATGAGTATATAACTTCTTAGTTTCCTCTGATTTTACCCTCAGCTGTCTTTCCACATTTAATGACATTTAAAAGCAAGTTTTTAAAACATTTCTAGTTTTAGGAAAATGGAAGTTAATCCTCATCATTTTCCATCCATCTGCAATTTCATGTACTTGCACATTAGTTCCATACACTTACAAATCTAGCAAATACATTCATGTTTTAATTTCAGAAATCACTTGGGTGGGTATGGATATCATCTGATAAAAGAATGAGAAAAGATTCATATAATGCCAAAAGTAACTTGACCTTAATCAGTCTGCTGAGTAAGTTGTCTGTCTTATCCTTTTGGAATTTAAAAGGAAAATTCAAAGAGGAACTTCAGCTTAAACAGATAAAATAATGTATATCTCTTGGTATTTTTATGTTTATAAATGTTATTATAATCTTAATTATATCATGAAAACATCTTTTTTAATGCATATACATGCACACACATGTTAAAATGTAGAAAAACATTAGCCAACAAGATTTCTGATGTGACACTTTTTTATATCCCTACAACAGGAAGAAATTTAATCAGTGCACATAAACAGAAACACTGAGGAAGTTTAAGGAGGATTTCAGCTATTCTAAGAATCGTTTTTCATGCTCCTACCAATTTTTTTTCTCGCATCTACATCAAAATTTGAAACATCTCTTCTAATATATGTTGAATTTCTTTGTAATTTCTTCAGGTATGACATTTGCATTAGTGTTTGATTCATCCAATTTGAGAAGAGGGTATTTATGAAGTGATTTAGGAAATTCATGGGTCAGTTAGAAGCCTGTCTTTTCCATGGGGTGTTAATGATGTACCAAATCTTCCAGGCTAATGCACTTGTACTCAAAGCCTCCCTCAGAAATGTATGAATCAGTCAAACATGCATAAAATCTCTTGGATCAATTGGTAAGCAAAACTGAGGTCATACACAGTTAAAAAGTTTACCCCTGATTCTGAGTAACTGCAAGCTTCCATTGCAGTCTCTGAATGCATCAGGTGCAGAAGTAAGGCTTCACTCTGCTGTGCATCTTTAATTCTAGTCACACACATTATATATCTCAGCAGCAATGAGTGACTACTTACTGGTGTTTTAAATTTAGATTTAATAAGCAATGGTCCCTGTCAGTTTTGTCACTCCTCCCTGAAAGATCAAGAGCTATAGCAAGAAGCATTACTAAGGGAAGATTAAAAGAGACTCAAGCAATGCAGAGAATTTAAAAGACTAAAATCTAAGCAAAATCAGATAGCCAGATGAAAAGATAACCAGTAGAGAGACATCAGAACTATGACAACAAAGATACAGGTAGTGGCATAGTCAGGAATTAAATTAAAATGGAGGTGATTGAGTCTTAAAAGAGCAAAGTAAAGGGTTGGGGGGGAGCAAAAGAACAAAGAAAATATCAGCAAAGATGAAGAAAGAGGGATCAAAGGAAATAAAATTAAATATACAAGACATAAAAGGGAGAAGCTACAGATCAAGGCTAATATTTCAGTATACAGTCAAGTCATCAGACAAAAACCTTCTCCAATACTGAAATGATACCGGAGATAAAAAAATCTTAAAAAAAATCTATTGTCATAGAAGCTTTAGCAGAAATCTAAACAGTATAAACAGAATAGAAATTATTTAAAGCACTTCCACAGGCAACTGTCCACAATTTCATAATATAAATATATGTTATCATTTTAAGGCACGGTAAACTAAGGAATTGAGAGACAGCTCCGCTGTCAGTAAGACCTACTGCAGAAACACAAGGTTTGGCAAAGACAAATGGAAGGGCATTTGTGTTGCATAAAAGTGTTGCATATTTGGACATATTTGGAGTGTTTGCAGAGAGTAGATGTTCTCCAAACAGCGAGCACTTTAAAGGCAAAATGATAATAATGTCTGCATATATAAGGAAGCAAATTCTTGTTAACGTATAACAACAGGGAAATATTCCATTCTCTTCCTGCTGCATTAAAAACAAATTGAGAATATCCAAAGGGAAAATAACTTCTTAACTAGATTGCACTATATTTCCCATAGGAGGACAAAGAATGTTTTGCGAAAGAAAAATGAGAATAATTCCTCATATAAACCAAATACATGAAAGAAAATAAAAACAGGTTTTCCATACACACTAATGATAAGACGTTTGTAAGGTTTTGAGATTAGCTGTTTTCCTTTTTTTTAAGCTTCTCAGCTTTATATATAGAAGTGGCTAAAAAAGAAACACCTTGTTCCAAGCATGTAGAAATATTTTGCAATTAATATTTAAAATACATGATTTTAAAAAAAAGACAACAGGAAAAACTACTCAGATGTTTAATTCCCTATTGTTCTGTTTTATAAGGTATTTATTGGTAGCCATTAGGAGATATTTTTTCTTCAGTGATCCTGTTATGAGAACTGTAAAATCGTGTTGCTCATGCAGTTTAGTAGAGAAACACCTTGCTGCTCTTTGGAAAATTATTCTGGATTACTAATTACTCCTAAAACTGCCCAGAATTATTAGAATATACATTGTCAGAAAGATTACACAGCTTGTTTTTCAGCTGTCACTCTGAACTTCTTACTCATAGCATCAGAGAAAAATCTAGAGTTAAAGAATGGATTTTTGACAATTCATTCATAGACAATACAATTAAGGCCACTATAGATTCACTGTAGAGAAACAGAAGGAAAAAAAAGTTGTGTTTTTTCCCTAGCTATGATTTAAATAAGATACATGAGTGTATCAATTAAACCTGAGGCTAGAAACCGGCTTTAGAAAGTCAGACTACTGTTTGTCAAGTTTGTGAGTAAGGATGTCCATAGAGGAGGGTGTGACAAACAGTCCAGCTATGCACACAATTCTGGTGAGCTCCTTGATACCTTGCATTCAACCAAAGATTGCATTGGATAATTCCTATTCACTGGCTGGCATTTCTTCCTCCCTTACCAGCTGATTTCACTGGTTATCAAACCTGTGTATGCCTTACTATCTGTGGGATGGCGTTTTGCTAGATGTTTTAGAGAATGCATTGGGGACCTGAAGAATCTTTTAAAAGATCCTAGTCACCCACTTCATAAATTTTCTATAACCTTGAGTGTAAAACATCTTCATTTTGAAAAAAAACCCCAAGCCTAAATCAGATTCTGATAAATGCAATTATACGTTTTTATTTTCATCAGTTAGAGCAGACAACAAAGAGAGTGTTAGAAAAGACATAGATGAGAAAAGAACAATAACAAAAAACCCCAGAAAACAAACAAACAAAACCTGCAACAAAACCACATTGGCTTAATACAAGATGGGACCTGGCAAGTCCTCTTCTGAATTTTTTTTTACTTCTTTGTTTGTTGTTTACTTGTTTTACACCAGGAGGTGCTGCCCCTTTTGACATCAGCAATAAAGATATTCCGTGAGATGCCTTTAAAATGCTATGTATTAGAGCTAACACTATAAAGAGAAAATGCTATAGATTATCTAATGTCCCTTTGGATTTGGGAACCCTGAGAGACATAGTCTTAAATGAGCCTCTTATCCATGTGCAGCATCCTGTGTAGACCCTGTCCATAGAAGTCTCCAGTTTCAGTCATTTAGGAGGCTATGGGATTTTCTTACAAGGAAACAACTTCATCCAGCATTTCTGCAGTCAAAGAGCAATAACTTTTGCACAAGAATTTGTTGCTGTACTTTTAGCTCAAGGCGAGGCTATGCAGATGGCATAATCACTGGTACCAAGTGGGAGACTCCTTGCAGGCTCCTCTGCTACAGTGCAGTCACTGAGCTTCTCCTGCAGCCAGAGGAGTTCCACAGCAACAACACAGCCTGGAGGACATTCTGGACAGCACAGACCTGGGCATACTCTGGTCAACTGACATGGAGATCAGCAACTCCTTGAGGCACAGTCCTTTTCCAGTCAGGATCACTGCACTTGCCTTACAACCCTTTCTGAATACTCATGCAGGATTTCTACTTTCCTTCCTAACCTACATACCAAGCTGCTTCTAAAAGAAAGGATCTTCTGTTGATGAAACCTGCTAACGTTTTAAATTACTTGGTTTGTTTTTTTTTTTATCCTAGAGGGCAGAACAGATCTAATTTTTTTCTGAAATGTACAGTTTCAAGTTTTCTTTCTTTTTAAATTCTCATGTTTCATTTTAGTTTTCTTTTTTTTTTTTTTTTGTTATTTCTGGACACTCTTCACACTGTTCAAACTTTTGTGAAGTTCAGAGTCTAAAAGATGTTCAGATTCAGCATTACTGGCACTGAGCAGAAGTAAACTTGGGAAAGTATTTTGAGGATTCTTCCCATAGATACTTTTCCTGCTTATCTTCTGCCTGCTCAGTTACTACTGTGTAGGCCATATGTATGCAGATTATTACAGAATGATAGATTGGTTTAGGTTGGAAGGGACTTTAAAAGTCATTGGGTTCCAACCTCCCTGTCATGGCAGGGACATTTTCCAGTCATTCTCCATTTAAAGTACAGATTTTGTTACATGTTGCTGTTGGATTTCATTCTAATTTTCATTCATTTCTCCAATTTCAGCTCTTCAGTTCTTCCATAGAAGGATATTAAATGTATGGATGTCAAAGACATGTTCCCAGTGTATTCCTACTTCTGCTTCTTTTTTCCTTCTCCTTGAAATACAAACACTGAATTTGTTCTCCCCAACCCAAAATCCTGATGTACCTGCCATGTGTGAGCTCTCAGACACAGGCAATAGTAGTCCTAAGACTTCCCTGACCACTGCTTAAGTAACTTTGCACAATACTTCTTGGAACATGGTAATTTCATATTATGTGAATGCATATATTTCCTTCTCTATTCTTTGCTACAGGCTGACTTTCCTTCTTCTATATAATGGAAAATTAAAAAATTAAAAGAAAAAATTCATATTTGATCACTGTTCAGACTTTGTTATCCTGTATACCTGATGTCTTCACTCGAATTTCTCATCCAGTACCTGCAAATATTTTGAGAATGGAAATGGGAATAATGGGAATGGGAATAATGGGAAGGCTACCATAATTCAACCATAATAATTTGATGTTGAGAAAGAAACACTTGGCTAGTGTCAATATATGTAACAACATCCTCTTTTTTGAAGAATACATGTGTTTCTACGCAAACTTTTCAAGTACCAACAAGAGCTTTAACTCTTGCTCTTTTTCACTGGCACTATCACAGGTATTGATACTAGACATGTTCCAGCATCAGTACTTACAAGAAAACTTGTTAATCCACTGTGAAAAAAGCAGTACTTTCCTTCTAGTGGTATAGATTCCAATGTCAATAATGGCTATACATGCTAGAGCTTGTATTTTATATGATCTTGTTTCTACAGATAGCTATAGCTGATGAAAACCCATAAAATAAAAAAGAATATCACTGTGTTTTATTAAGAACCATTACTTAAAATGAGACATGGATTTATATTTTGAGGTGATAGTAAATTAGTATGACTTACCTTAATGAAAATAAGATCATTTTCTCATCAGTTTATAAAGATTATTCTCATTTGTTAATAGTTTTATAGTTTCTAAAACCCTAGGTTTGGTTAGCATTGTACTTCTAATAAGAGTTAACATTTAAATAATGTAATTATTTTCAAAATAATTTTATAGGACCTCATGTAAAAGATAAAGTAATACTCTAAAATTATAATCAACATTATTAATTATAATTTACTTTTTTATAGTTCTTGCATATTTCTAGTTTATTTCCAGAAAACTTAAAACTAAGCAGTATCAGTTTTTTACTTTTAGTTTATAATACAAACTTCAGCTGTTTGAGATATTTGCAGAAATTAAGAACTCCACAAGAACTGGTTGAATTCTCTGATCTGCATTGCCTAGTTATAGATAAAGAGTGCTGTGCACTTCTTATTCAAAGTTTGAATTTCATGGAAATACAAGCAGGAAGCCTATTATATTTAGGTTCAGCTTTTTTTTTTTCTTTTTTTGTTTGATTTGGAGGAGTGATTTGCTTTAAATGTCTTTTAAAGAATCACAGTTTTCCTACTCCAATGAAAAATCAGAAAGGGATTAAAAAATTATGGTGAAAACAGCCTCAGTGCTATGGTAATACTTTGAAATTGCAGATAACATCAACAGTATCCAAATATTTAAGAAGTTACCTAGTTCAAAGTCTTAAGTCAATACCTATAATAAAAGGATATTCCTATCATAAAATGAATAATAAAAGGATGTCAGGTGTGTAACATTAGTAAGTATGTTATTACTTGGATTATCTGTCTGAAACTTGACATTTACACATGATCAGAAATTATTCAATACAAATAATTCTCTCTGTTGAGTACTTATTTATTCAGAATGGCATGTTGGTTTTCTAACACACCATAATGAAGAGCCTCCTTAGGAGCTTGTGGAGAAGAATTGCTCCTAAAATTTCTAGAAGAGAGTGTTTTGGAACTGAGGGATAGTACATAAGGACTTTAGAGGATGAAGCAGACAAGTGAACACAGATTTTTTACGGAAATGCATCTTGCCACATCATAGGAAGAGAATGACAACTGCAGATAATCTTGCAAACTCTATCAGTAGATGAACAAAAAGGAAATATTTCTGAAGATATTTAAATAAAGAGGCTGAGATTTTTTTTGCAGAGATTGGGAGGTTTTCCTGGGAAAGCAATTGGAAAAATATTGCAGAAAAAAAGAATAGGAATATTGTCACCATTAGTGTTTATATTTTTGGTGCATGATTGCATGATATGCTTGGAATAATGTTAGAGTAAAAAAACAGCAGCACTTTTCACACCTGATAAGGAATATAAATTTTAATTATGTAGAGATCAATTACTGTAAATGAGCACCATCATAACTTGGATGTGTGGACTAAGAGACCGAGAAGAATAACATTCAAAACTTCATTAATAACATGATAAATATGTCTGGATTGAGAAGATCAATTTTCAATTTGAAGAGCTTGATCTGACACTAGACTGGAGAGGCTTGCAAGATAGCTACATGATTCTATTCAAGAGCAGCATTTGACTGATATTTCCTAAAACAGTAGATGTTTGCTGTTCTTGTTTCTGATTAATGACATTGAGAATACAAAAAGAGAAAAAAAAAAAGTGTTATCTCAGGTTATCAAAACTTAAGCAGATGTTAAGGTGTCCACAAAGATGTTAGAAGAAAAGGGCAGCAGCAGAGATCAGCAAGGACTGGAAAAATTACAGCATAACAAAGAGCAGTATTACTTAAGGAAAGAAAACAGGAGAATACAATGTCTGTAAGCAATTTTTTGTGATAAAAGGTTGAAAGGGAGGAGAAGGATCCCCAGAACAGACACTAAAGGATAGTCCTAGGTGAGGGCTAAATCAGAAAGACAAATAATTATATTGTTCATTCATCTGTTGAATAAAGTCTTGAATTTTGAAGACTGAGCTAAATTCTGAGCTGAAAATGATAAAATTCAGAGAAACATAGGTTTTTACACTTGCACAGTCTATCACAATCATTTAAAGAAAGCAAGGTAGAAAAACTCAGACAATTTTGGTGCTGGCAGTCTTTCAAGTTTTTAGTGACAGTGCAATTTACTATTAATAGAAGTCTACCCTTGCTGGTAGAAAAACTGTTACAGGTCAGGTAAATTCTAAGAGCATAAAATTCTCAAGTGTTTAAATTTGACCAATATAACCTGTTTTGGGCTCAGGAAACATGAAAATAAATAGGTAACATGACTTGAAATCCTATTCCCAATTTGGGGTGGAAAAAGGATTCTTGGTCAATACCAAAAACTTCCTTAAATATCATCTTCCTTTGGATTAAAGAGGAATGTTTCATACCGGTCATGGAAAATGCATGATAGTGGTAGCAATGGGCCAAACTCAATATTGTTCACATGAATACTCTTACATGAATACTAAGTTAATCTTACATTCTTTGTAAAACTTTATGAAGGCTGGCATGACTAAAAGAAGAAAAATAAAGACATATGAGTAATGGTATTTAGTATATGCCAGGATTGTTTCTTATGAGCTCCTGACTACTTTTGTCAACATCACTAGCTTTGCCCTTTCTGATAGACAACCTGAATAGCTGCAATTAAGCATTAAATAGTATACCCTTGGCTCCCACAAAAGGTGTGATCCTGTCAGTGGATTAGATATACTTTACCATAAAACCTTTAATTTGTAGTGACTGAATTTTTGTGCACCATTATTAAAAGTCTATCCCTATCTATTTCTTTCAATTTGCCTGAATTGTACAGGCTCTTTTTTTTCTAGGAAATTATAGAAATTTATCACAGGCTCATTTTCTGTGAAAAGTACCACATGCAAACTTTGAGATGCACATTAGTGCAAACTTTTGCTTTGACTTGAGGGTTAAAGTATCTCATTTTGTTCAGAAATTGCCAGAAATACACAGTTTGTGAGCTGTGTGCATGGCCTGTGTGACATTGTTCTATTTTTAGCTCTTCTGTGACAGAAAAGTCATCAGGGCAGAAGAAATTCTCTCAGACAACATTAGGCAGTTAAATTCAATCCAAAGTGGGATTTGTATGTTTGCCAAGCGGCCTTTTGTTACCTTCTTGGCATCTGAGCTGATGTAGTGCTAAATCCAGAAGCTACATCAAGATTACTCGAAACATAAGCACTTGCATTTTTACGAACCCAGTCCATGAATGAAGTACGTGCTGTGTAATGCTACTTTACATCGGAGTTACAGAAAGAAACCTAGCAATGCGTCTCCTCCAGTATAACAGGAAATCAATGTATGTGTTAACACCAGTTTCCCAGAGCTCAGTGAGCACCTAAACATTGTAAACTCTGAAAATGTGCAATCTAGTGAGGAAAGAAAGAATAAAAGAAAGGACTTTACTTGTGAGCAATGAATAAGAAATGCAGAATGGGTGTTCTTAATGGATGTTTACCTGGAGTTGTTTCTAGAAGAAGGAGCATAAAAGAGGAATGATTAAGCCCAACGGGTATCATCTATATCCAAATGCTCATTAATGTGAATATGTAACACCTGAAAAGCAGATTAAAAAAAAAGAAAAAAAGAAAAAATTATAAACCCCTATCTGAGATGCCTACAATCTAGAAAAAATTACCTGTTACATAAAGTAGCAAATAGTTTTGTGATATTCCCTTTTTTTTTAATTCTTAGCAACTTCATTATTTTTCATTTTCTTTGATGCTATAAACTAGCAAAAATTGTGTATTCATGATTTTTTTCTCACAAAATAATGCAAAAAGAAAGTAACAAATGGTCTCCTGTGACTCAAGATTTACTTTTCAAATTGATCTTTTAGTTGAATTTCTAACCGTATGCAAGTTTTTATAGGATATTCAAAATAGATATTAGCACCAAATAGAGAAAAATAATTCTGTTTTCTACATACTTTTTTGCTGGCCCAGTGATTGGAAGTAAATTAGTAATTTGCATAGAAAAAGGATGCAGAAACCACTCACCCATACCAAAATGTTATTGAAAAAATATGAAACTATAACCATTCAATTTAAGTCTACATGGTGTGCTGCCTAGCCATTTCATAGCTCCATATTTTCCTAAAGACACTCTGTCTTTTCTTCACATTGAAGATAAAGTATATAAACATGTATTCTGCAGTTTAAAATACACTGACACTTAGAAACATCTTTAGCTGAAATGAAATTGCTTTTATGTTGTATTTTGCCTGAACATTTTAAATAAATTGAGAAAAAACAGATAGTGTCTTCAAGAATAAGATAATAATCTGCTTTCTGTGGATTATACAACCTGCTTGGAGGCATTAAAGAAATACTATTCTGATATTTATTAGAAATAAATTATTAGCATAGCTTTCTGCTTTTTTTTTTTTTTCAATTTATGCAAAAGTAAAGAAGGATTGCACTGAATACCAGTTCGTTTTCTCATTCTGTAAGAAAAATATTTTAGTAGAACAGCATCACTTTGGAATGAGCATCTGAATTTGGAGAAAACAGAAGTGAGATAGTAATGAGAGAAGGAAAGGGTAAAATTTCAGATAAGATTTCAGAATGTGCATAACTCTATGTATGTGGAATGTCAGTACCTCTAGGAAGACTGAAGCTGCCAAAGGCAGGAAACTATGACTAAAATAGAATAAAACAAAGTTCATGAAGAGATTATATGTCAAAAGTAGAATGATAAATATCCAGGATCTGGAAGAGGGAAAAGAAGAAAAAATTCAGATTGTGAGCTAGAGAGGTTTGAAAGTGTGCATTAAGACTGGATAATGAGCAGTGACCCAGCAGGGGAGGAAAAGGAGCGAAATCAAACCAGCAGGAAGAATCTGGGTAAGTGAAGAGGGTCAAAGCCAGAGTGAATATGAAGGTTGCCAAAAGGTACAAAAATTAAAAGAATTCACTAGAAAGAAAAAAGTCTGAGATGGAAAATAAAAATAGTGTATATGAGATACAATATTAGAAAATGAGGCAGAAATTAAGTAGAATCACGGCTAAACACCTTAAAGGAAGGAGTCAAAAATGATAGGGCTGAATATACAGGAATATTATCTGGCTGAAGCATATTGTTTCACAGAGACACAGATATAATCTAGGATTTACAGTGAAAATAATTTAACAATTTTTTTTTCTTTCAGCAACTATTTCTTGCTGGACACCTCAGTATACCTCTGTCTCTCTTCTTAGTGTACCCCCATTGTCCCATACGGTAGCTTTGTGTCACGGGTCTAAACAACCTGGCTTTGCTGTATGTCACCATACAAGGACAAATAGAATGCAATGTAAAATCAAAAAATGTGTCCATTATCACAAACATTATTACAGAGATTCTTTAGGACAATTTTCTTTTATTTACACAAAACATAGCTTCTTTATACAGGTTGCACAGATTTATTCAATTATTTATTTTTATTTAAAAAAATATTTTTAAAGATGTAGGATGTTATAGCCTTCACTGCCATCACTCATATAAAAAAATGGCATATAAATATATTTTATTTGACACTGAAAGTGTTTTGTTTTTCTTATTTTCTATGTCAATTTCTTGACTAGGATAAGAAAATGATCTTGAAATCTGACAGTTGATAATCTTTTTTTTATTTAATCAGATCCAGTTTAAATGTTTACTATATACCAGTACAGTTCAGTAATCCTAAAACTGCAGATTTTAGTAATATTGGGCTATATGTGCTGACAAAATATATTGAGCTAGTAGAAATGAAATTGATTTTTGAAGCTCACACATAAGTTTTTTGACATTGAAAATGGTTATTGGGATTTAAAAAGAGATGTTAAAGAAGGTCAGATCCTTCTTTGCAGAGCTGCTCTCTAGCAGGTCAGCCCCCAACCTGTACTGGTATTTGGGGTTATTCCTTCCCAGGTACAGCATCCTACACTTGTCCTTGTTGAACCTCATAAGTTTTTCTCCCCGCAACTCTCCTGCCAAAGGTCCCATGGAATGGCAGCATAGCTTTCAGGTGTATCAGTAACTCCCCCTAATTTTGTATCACCAGCAAACTTGCTGAGGGTGCATTCTATCCCTTTGTCTAGGTCATTGATAAAGAGGGGTAGAACTGGACCCTGTACGGATCCCTAGGGAATGCCACTGGATATAAGGCTTTACACAAGCCAACAGTGTGCCCTTGCTGCATTAGAGAGTTGGCTGTCATTATGTCAAGGGAGGTGATCCTTCCCTTCTGCTCAGTACTGCTGAGGCCACGCCAGGAGCACTGCGTGCAGCTCTGATCCCCCCAGTACAGGTGATCGACATTCTGGAGACAGTCCACTGGAGGGCCACTAAGATTGGAACAGCTCTCATACAGGGGAAGGCTGAGTACATCCAGGACCATTTAGCCATTTAGGAGACAAGGAGGCTCAGGGGGATCTTATCAGATCAGAGCAAAGCTCCTTTCAGGGGTGCACAATGATAGAAGAAGAGTCATAGTGAGCACATACTTAAATATACAGGAGGGTCCCCCTGAACATCCAGAAGCACTCTTTTCACCGAGAGGGTGTTTGATCTCTAGGCATAAGTTGTTCAGAGACATTGTGTAGTCTCTCACATTTGGAGATATTCAAACGTAGCATGATCCTGGGCAACCAGCTCTAGATGGCCCTGCTTGATCAGGGGTGTTGGACTGGATGACTTCCAGAAAACTTTTCCAACCTCACCCATTCTGTGATTGTGTGATTCTGTGACACAGTGACATGCTACAACATTTCAAGTGTAACTTTACTGTCAACAGCCACAGAAAAAGTCAAAATATTTCTGTGATTACAACATATAACTAAGCTGCAGCCAACAAAAATTAATGAGATTTCACATGCAGTTTTAGAGGAATTTGTTTTCTCATACTGTTTCTAGATACCATTGCTTTTTGTTAGTGACAATAAATTATGATCTTTTCCATTATTTTTTCCTTTATGCCTTTCTATCCCAGCTGTCACTCTTCATGAGTCTTGCTATGTATGCAAAGCTACCAACCTCACCCATTAAAAATTTGTCACACCCACCATTTATAACAAAACCCGACTTTGCATTTCTTTCTAAGTGTGATAGTCTTCAAAACTTTCATCTTGTAACCTGTATTATCAATAAATTATGTTCAAGATGAGCAGCACACTTATAAAAGAATAATTTCTTCATCAATTCTCCCTTTGTAGTCTTATCTGAGCAGATTTTTTTTCTAGGATTCGTCCACACTATCTGAATGACAATGAATCCCTGCAGGCATGAAAAAGGCCGTTTTAAGGTATGAAGTACTATTTGCTATTTACATAGCAAGAATTTAGCTGGCCTAATGTTTATCTAAGCCATTGTTGAAATTTACCCAGCTTGCAGGTAGAGAACTGAGGACTTGAAATGTCTGTAAACAATTTCCATGCAGATCTCTTCCAGTCTAGTTATGATTATGACCTCAGCAAAACAGGTTATTTAGGTCATGGAAGCAGCTCAAACCAAAACCAGCTTGCTAGCTCATGCTCAATATCACTCATAGCTGACATAGTACATCTACCTGAACAACTTCAGATTTCTCTGTGCAGTGTTTTTAAGTCTCTTATCTCAAGATAGGTCTCCACTTAATGAGCAGGATGTGTGAATGGAATTTTCTACAAGAGTTTCTAACAAGACACTCATTCTATAATATCATCTGTAAGATCTGTAAATTCAGATTCTTAAACCATATCAGAAAGAGAAGAGGGGCAAAGGAGATTCAGTATAACATCTGTATTACTGTATATGTACTACAATGACAGTAGCAGGGACACTGCTTCCTGATGGCATTTAAGAGCATGCCTAACTTTGGGAACTTGAGAAAATATTTCATATTTGAATGCTCCTAACAACAAAATTTCCTTAAAAGATTTCAGCTTTCACAAACCTGTCACAGTTTATCCTGAGGCTGTCCTTTGAATGCAATGAGCTGTGTCAGAATTTAGATGAAGATATGCCAATAAAAAAATAGGATTAAAGCATTTTAAAGAAGAGCCATGAAGGCAAAAGATATATATCTGCTCAAGAGAAATGCAATGGAGGAGGTAATTTGGATGCATGAAACTTTTTTCTGTGACTTCATTTTACAAAACATAATTTTCATATGTGGTCACTGACTGCCGGCTTTCAGTTTTTTCCACATGGTTAACTCAAAACAGAACTTGGCTTCTGGTTCATGATAATTTTGATGATTTTCAGCTTCAAGAAAAATCCCTGTAAGCCGCTTGGAACACAGGAACTCCCAGATAGTATTTAGTAATCTGAAACCTAGCAAATGTCAATTCATATTGAAAATCAAATACACAGAGACAATGTCTCTTTTATTATTATTTCTCTATAAATACATAACAACTATGACCATGCATAAGTACATAGAAGGTATTGAAGTACAGTAATTTTTTGAAAACTCTCAAACTTAACAATTGGATTTCAGTCACATAAAATAGTCAGAAACATAATTACAACAATCATAACTTTCACTTCATTGTTATTTAGTACAACAAAATTATACTGAAAAAATAGGGTATATAGGTCAAATGAAACTAATTAGAAATTATAATGTCTCTTTCTTAATTAACTTTTATAATAATAATATTTTATTCATGAATCTTTAATAATAAAAGCTAGTTCAATTAAATGTCTTTGATTTGAATGTTCCAATATTTTTCTACTTTTTTCTTTCAATTTCTTTTTGAAATCACCAAAACAGCTGTAAACTGTAACTTCAAACCATAGAAACCAAAAGGCACAATGGCTATTACATTGTCTTTCCTCTTCTGGCCTCTTTTGCATTATATTACTGACAGACCTTGACAACTAAATAATTTCCTGTTACTGATGGAGGTTTGTTTGGTTGACTGCTTTCTTTTTTAATTTATTCTATTTAATGGATAAATAGATGTAGTAGATGACCTCTTATATACATTACATGCTTGTTAATAATTTACTTCATTAATTTAGTGAGACATTCTTAGTTTATGACAATTGTAAAACCTACAATGAAATTGCTGTTACTTACATTTGTAAAATAAAATATTTTTTTCCTCTAATAAAATGTTTCTTTTTTTTCCCCCCTCATCTCTCTCAAGCACATAAAGCAAGATATATTTAACAAACTGAAAGGAATAAAAAAATCTTTCTGATTTCTACATTAATCCTGAGTAAATTTTTATGTTAGATTCTGATGTTAAGAAAAAAAAAGAATATAAAATAATCACTCTGTGTTTAAAATAACTTTAGGTGGATGTTACCAAATTAATCACATTACAAAGCCACGATAATACTAAACTATCTTCATTGCTCTCAATGAAAAACAAACAAACACAAATATGCTACTATCTAAGAAATTTACTTGAAAATAATCTGCTAATCTGTAACAAAACTAATTTTAGAAAACTTTAACCATTTAAAGTAAAATCAGAAACAGTAATAGACATGAGTACTTCAATGCTAGTATAACCCATTTAGGGGGAGAAAATAAAATGTAAGTTCACAAAGCTTTCAAGTATGTTCACTATTTTAAGTCAATAGTGTTGCTGGGAAAGAAAAATTAAAGAAAAAGAAGAGGTAATTTCAAACTGATGAGTTAAATATGAAAAATCACAGTTAAAAGCCAAAATAATTTTGAGAGGAGCAATTACTGAAAGTATTGAAGCTTTTAAGAAAAACTGAATACTTTCGAAGATGAGAAAGCTGAATTTGCTCAGCATTGGTGCAGCCTTACTTTGAGTACTGTGTGTGGTTTTGGGCTCTGCAATACAGAAAGGATAGAAATATATTAGAATGTATTCAAAAGAGATCAACAGAGATGGGGAAGGGACTAGAGAGCATGACATAAGAGGAGCAGTAGAGGATGCTAGGCTAATTAACCTTAGAGAAAAGGAGACTTGAGGGGTAACCTCATGGCTGTCTAGAAGTACCTCATGAGAGGAAGTAGAGACGGAGGTGATAATTTCTCTTTTGTGTCTGGTGATAGGACACACAGTCATACCTTAAAGCTGTGTCAGAAATTCAGGTCGGATGGTAGGAAAATGTTCTTCAGTCAAGAGGCTGATCAAGCAGTGGAAGAAGTTTCCCTGGTCATGGCGTCAAAAAACCTATCAGCTTTCAGGAAGCATTTAGTCCCTTCCAATCCAAACCATTCTGTGATTCTATGACTCTATTTTCTTTGCTTTTTTGGGATCTTTTCCCCCCTAAACATCTATTATTTTTAGTCCACAGTAACATCTTTAAAATGTGTTGTATGGAAGCTCTCATAGTCTTCTGCTAGAATAGAGCTACAATCACTTAATTTTCTTTTAATTCTTATTTCTTTCTTGCTATGATTGTATCTTGGATTACCTCTAGAGAGTTATGACTTCAAATTCTGGGTCCAGTCTACAAGAACATTTTAATTACAGTGCTATTTCCTGTCCTGCCACTGGCCTCAGTTATGACTACCATTACAGAAAAATTTCAGATACTGAGTTATTAGTTTCTTTTGTCAATGATTCTGCTGCAGTTTCTAATTTCTGAGAATTTTAAAAGGACGAATAACACACAGGTTGCATTTGCTAATGCAAATGTAGTAACAACTGTATCCCAGCATCTGGAATCAGGAAACATCCTTGAAAGAGTAACTTAGTCAATAACATCTATCCTGTAGAAATCAACAGAGAAAAACAGAATCTGTTCTTACTCCTTGCAGCATGTTTCCAGCATATGTTTATTATATGTTTGTATGCTGGGAATTAATCATTGATGATCAACCTCTTGTTAGAACAGGTCTGTCAGCAGCAGAGACAAGATGTGCTCGCTCTGAGAGACAGAAAATCCCCGATGCAGGGATTGCAGGGATAACTTACTAAAACCAGAGAAACAATGAAGAACTAGTGTTTTATTAACCTGAATTGTTTTATTAACCTGAATTTGATTATTTTCCTCCTTGCTTTTCCATTCCTTTTCTTTTTTTCTGTCTAGTGTGCCCAGAGTTTTTTTCATAAAGCAAATATCTGTAAGTACAGTTTCCAGTTCTAGAAGCCTAATTTCTTTAACTGTTGATCAGCTCAGATATGGAGAAGTGAAGTGAACCATAAACTTGTTTTGTATGGACTGATTTTACTTCTGGGTGAACACAGATGTATAGTCTGGATTGTGAGCAAGCATGGGTTTTGCATGACAGTGGGACAACAAGGAGTATATATAAAGTTGTCTCTCTACACATTCAGAGACAGCTGAAAGCGGCTTATCACTTCATACAAACTAATAAATTCTGGCTTCTGCCTGGCTTTTAGTTGGTGAAGAGTGAGCTCCCATCTGCCCACAATACTCCAGACTGACAAGAAAATATGTATTGCTTTTCCCATCAAAGCACCCTGCTTGTCTTGTCAGCAGTGCACTGTTTCCTTGGGGTTAAATCAATTAGAAGACTTTAGTGGAATTTAAGCTTCTCAGCTCCAAGCTGCAGTCTGAAGAACTTCATGGTGCCTTTTTCCCAGGAAATTTTTCTATGCACCAGAAAGGAAATTCTGACTTTTAGAGTGATTGTGTTTATCTGAGAGATGACAGTCCTGCAATTCTGCATTTCTTCTGTGTCGTAAGTGAGCACTCATTACTAAACCTCTAATTGGAAAAACAACATAAAGAATCCTGCTTCATCTTTCCAATCTCATTTTTTTTCACAGTATCACAAAAGGACACATTAGTGTTATTTCCAACTCTTTACTGAAATACTGAGATAACTCCAAGGAACTCCCCTAATCTTGCTTATTGAAAACTGTAACAGCAGTGTAAAAATTTGGATGGGAATTAACTGTTGAAACTCCTTTAATAGTTACAGTATAACCAGATATCCATGGGAACTATTTTTGTTGTTATGCATTTGACTTATTTTAGACATTGAAGTTGTTTTGAGATGCTTAATGTTCTACGTATATCTATTTTTTTGCCTATGAACATTGTTTCTATAACTTTATGACATTGAGATAACTACATGATAGGAGTCCAGATGAGAAGAATTGCACTCCTGTTATTTTATTTGGCTTGGAAACATGATCCAATGAGGTCTTGGTTTGTTTGTTTGTTTGTTTGTTTGTTTGTTTGTTTGTTTGTTTGTTTGGTGTTTTGTTTGGTTTTTTTTTAATGAGATAATTATCTTGGAAAAAGTCATATGGAATTGTGGCTAGTGAGTACTTTCAGTAACTAGAGAATTTTTACTTTTTGTGCTGCCAGCAGACACACCAAGCATTTCTGATTGTATAGGTCAGAAAGCATCATGTGGCATTGTTACCTTGACTGCATTGTGTAGCTCTGATTCACAATGGTTTTGTATAGCTACTATCATAAGAAATATTTTTTGCAGTTGAATTAAACCTTCTTCAACTTACAAAATTGAAACACATGAAAAAAACCTGTCTTTTGTTGCCCCTAGAAAACTTACATCATGATACCAAGAGAGCATTCTTGGGCAGAAAGCTATGTGTTGGATCAAAAATAACTACACAACTTCACCTGAGGAACACAATTCTGTAGAAGTAAGAACAGCAGACGTAGAACACTAGATATGATTTCAGATTCCTAAAATATTGTTTCCCTGTGTTCAAGAAGAATCAGATAGTTTAGTGGTTAAAATGCACATTTTTTTATACATTCAGTTTTAGCTTGGATAGTTTATTAGTGTATTAGAAAAAAGCTTTATGCCTGAGGACAAAACTGAGCTGAGTATATGAATCTTGTGGAAGATTGTTGTTGCAGTTCTTCATATATCTGTTTTTGGGGAGGATCAGCTTTGATGTTCTGCAGTGGGCAAGCAAAAAATGTGTAAGAAGAATAGCAGGTAAGCAAAAAAATCATTTAACTTAAAATATTATTTTTTCTAAACTTTTCTAACCTTTCTTTCCTTGAGGTAAGAACTGTTAACATAGAGAAAAAGATGCAAACTGAAAACTAGTGTAAGCTATTATTTAATAACTTAACATAAATGATAAGCAAATAGACATTTAATTACTTCAGTGTCATTAAAACACAAATAATTTATTTCAGTGCTGAAACCAAATTATTCCAAGAAGGTGCTGCTAATCATGAGGAAACACAGCTTGTCTCCTCAAGGCATTCTTGTTCTACCTCACTTTTTGTAAAGAAATTTAAATACACAATTTTAATGTAACAAACAGAATTCGGTTTTTTATATGGAATGCAGTTAGTGATGGCAGTGTTGCTGAAAATTAGAGCTCTAAGTTTTATGCAATGTTATAAATCTACCTTCCAGGCCATAAAGAATATACCATCAAAAGAAAGGCATTAGTGTTTCTTCATCCTTCTTTCTTGTTTCCTTTATTCTTCTGTGCCCTACCACATCTCCTGTAATAGTTTTAACTGATCCAAACTAACCTAAGTTGTTGCATCAATGAAAATCCATGTTAGGGGTATTTCTAGAACATGTGCAGCCTTCAGAAAAATGGATTCTATTTCATAGAGTAAGATGCTATTTGATATATACTTTCTAAGGTTCAGTTAAATATTTCTTTGCCCTTGTGCAAGTAAGCATCCATGTCCTATTTTAGCCTTGAACCTTAAAAGTTCCCTCGTGCCTAAATCTACCCGCATCCTACATTTTTAATTTTTAATTATCCTTCATTGCTTGATATTATCATTAAAGAAGGCTATTGAAAACTTTCCTTAAAATTACTTGTGTTCACTTCAAGAATATATTGTTGAAATAGTGAGATTTTTGCATGCTATCATAGTTCCCCAGGTACACATAATCCAAACAACATAGATATTTCACAAGCAAATTAAGAACTGGAAAGGAAAATAGTACCCAACAATAATTAAGGTTTCTTTCCTCCTCTCTGTTTTCTACTAGATTAACAAAATAGGATGGACAGCTTTTTCAAACCAGAAAACCTCACCTCTTTCTTCAAGTTTTGACATAAGGAACGTAGAAGAAAAAGAAATTAGGACTTTAAGGTTCATTACTTGTAATTCAGATCTTTCTGCCGAAAAACTTATCTGATAATTTCCAAAAAATGCTAGAAGTCCTGAATAATGTAATTATTTTTGATATCTGATATTATGATGTATAGAAAGGGAAATGCTGCATCAGTAGTATTTGGTAGTTAACAGTTCTTTAAAGAAAAAAAAATATTAGTGATTTTTTTTTTTTGTAAATTGTTATATTTTTCCACAGATCTTAGTGGTAAAAAAGAGTAACTGTGGAATTTTTACCTATGATTTATCCTTTGATCCTGATAAAGTAAATTATGTAAATACAGGGAATGTTGCTGGAGCTGATGATTTGTCTGTACCATGCTTTGTACAGATCATTTCCACTTATAATTTAGGTTCAGGGAACTCATTGCAGAATTGATTTTGATGGTAAGCTTTCCTCTTCGGAACTGCATGTCCTGGGTGATATTTTTTTATTGTCTTTCTGAAGTTAAGGAGCTATTCTAGCTTATGTTTTATGTGGGGTATTTCAGTAGGAGATCTGCAACATCTGAAAGAGTAAACTAACAAGCATTTTCTACCTAGGTTGTTTTGGCATACTTTAATGCTTGCATATCTTGAAGGAACTGCATTCTATTCCCATAATTTGCTCAATTGTTATGGTGGATAAAGATCCAGATTATATTCTACTTTTTTTTTTTTTTAACCTGTGATGCTTTCCTGCTTTTTCCCACAAAAAAGAGTACAGAGAGGATAAAATGTATTGCCTTCTTCCTCTCCCTGCAAACACTGTGCTTCCTGTATAAAACAAAAAATTCCAATTCTATATTAAATTTATTCGAAAGTTATATTCCACCCTCTACTATGTAGATCGGTAGAAAGCAACTATATGTTGCGAATCTCTATCTACAAAGTAGGGAGCAGCAAGTAGAGTCCAGACCTTAATTTCTGGTCAACATAATCACTTCTACAGACGAAAATATTCTAATCCGTTCAAAAAAATGGTATCTAGTAAATAGCCACAACAGCTAAAAAGCTACGGAACCACAGCTAAATAGCTGAAAGCTAAACCTGATGCCAATGTTCATTATACTGATTGTCTTCTGCTGAACCTCATACAAACAGCATTTTTGTGTTTATCTACCTTGAAGCAACCACTTAATTTTAATCTTTTTACATGTTTCAACAATGAAAATAAATGTTTCAAAAGTAACGTGAAATATCCTTGACATGATGCAATATGTGCTCATTTCTGTGCAGTATCAGATGGAAGGACGGTTTTCAGTCAATTGACATTCATCTTCTGGCAATGTTTGTACCAGCAGCTTAATACAGCAAACTTTAATTACCACTGCTTTTACTTTGAATTTTTCCATAGATTAGAAGGAAAAATACACATTCAAGCCACATCTCACATATATCAGTGCTGTGTAGACAAATGCCTTCTTACCTTGCATTTATTCTGCTGCTTTCTGATGCAATGAAATTAAATTTCTGTGTAGATTATTGAGCAATTCAGTGTCTTAAGACTTTCTAATCAGAGCTACAACAGAAAGGATAATTTGTAAATAGAACCTAATCTGTCAAAAATTGTTACCATACAACTAGAAATCTGTTAATAATCTATCTTCCTTTTGTTGTCTTTGGTTTTGCAATTCACACTTTTTTATCTTCCTGTTTTCTGGGTTTTGCTCTTGTTTAATCTTGAGTTTTCTTTTGTTTGAGATGGTTGGTTATTTCTTTTTTGGAGAGGGAGCATTTCAAGTAAAGTCAGTAGTTAAAGCCCATGATAATTTTTTCACCTCTAAATCTCATGAAGAATAATTGTTTGTTTTTTTTTCCTCCCAAATCTCAAGACATCCTAAGAAGTGGGTTGACATTTAATTTGGAAGTTCCTTTTTTCCTAGCCCTCTGTATTTTCTCATGATATTGTATATGGTAAAGGCATATTTTAATACATTTCCTTTGATGTTGACAGGACCCTGAATGTGCCAGTGGACTCTACAGTCTGTCCTACTCACCTTCCCACAGGACTGGGCTGCCACGACTCTTGTCTGAGCTGCAGTGTGCACTGATTCAGCCTCATGTGATCTCTCCTCTCTCACTTGAGTATAAACAGAGATTAAGCTAACCCTCTTCGTAAGATAGAGCCTAGAGTCCAGGGCATACTCAGAAAAATCTGATTTTTTTTTTTTTTTTTGTTCATCTATATCTCCTAGATAAAATGGGAAAAGTCGTGGTGAGTTTCTTGAGATGTTCAATATCTGAAACAAGTTTTCAGTACACTTTAAAATAAATGTAAACAGTTTCAAATATGAAAGAAACATTCAATCCAAAATCTTCCCTGTTGTAGTAAGAAAATAATAAAGGATATATAAGAATTGTTTGTACTTTGTGCCATCAGATGCTCCAATCACAAACCCATGCTGTTACTTTCAGACAGCCTGAAGTGCCCTCCAGAATAACACAAAAGACAAGAAGAATAGAAAATGCAGTTGGTCCACTATTGAGTTTAATAGGAAGTCATAATCCTTTGTGTTTAGGGGAAAAATTAATCAGATGAAAGTATCAGACAGACAAAAGTTTCTGAGTAAAGTAGTGACACAGAAAGGTCATAAGTTTTAGTGTAAAATTTTTTACAACCCCCAAAAAATCCCCTTAAAAAGCCCTGAAAAACACCTCAATTCCTATGTTTCAAGGGGATAAGTGTGATTTTTTCAAAGTGTAAAGACACTGACACTTTTATCCTCAGAGGACCGATTCCCTTGTGAGGAAGAATTTCCTGCCTGTGTCACTGAACCTTTTTCAGAAAAAGTTTCAGTTTTTAGAGAGCTGAATGTGTAGCTTTGCTTGAAAAGGTCCTGCATATGTCATCTGCATTTCTGTAGACTGTGTGGCTTAGAGAAAACAGATTAAAGGTCAATATTTGTTAGAACAGATCAGCCTGGCAGGAAATGAATGGCCATGATATAATTCTCCAAGTGGAATTCGCTGTAACTGCAAATGAGGGCCAGATGCAGTCCTAATAAAGAGCTATCACTGAGTTACGTGGTGGAAGAAAGTATGTTAAGACCAACAGTGTGAACAACTGAGATTCCTCTCATGCTTTCCTCTGTTAAATGTCTACTGCAGCATTAAATGCATGATAACTGGCCAAAGCACGGAAAGATTAATTGGTTTAGTACACTAATTGTCATAGTGAAGAAGCAAAACTGTAATTCCTGAAAGAAAAACAAAACAAAAAACCACCAAAGCCCCCAGAAAATAGGATTTTAATTAACTATAAATGAGTACATGAAAAACAGTGATTGTAAACTGCAATGACATCTTTCCTCAGTCTCCTCCCAACTGAACAATCCCAGTGCCCTCAGCCACTCCTCATACAGCTTCTCCTCAAGGCCCTTCACCCTCTTTTTACCCTCCTTTGGATATTCTCTAACAGTTTAATGTCTTCTTACATTGCAGTGTCCAAACCTGCCCCCAGCACTCAAGGTGAGGCTGCCCCAGTGCAGAGCAGAGCAGGACAATCCCCTCCCTTGCCCAGCTGGTGATGCTGTGCCTGATGCCCCCCAGGACAGGGTTGATGCGTAAACACTGGCACAAAGGAGGAATGAATACGCAATTGAAATGTCTTGTGTTGGAGAGAAATGTAATTTTGTTTGTAACTAATTTCTGCAAATCTAAGTCTAGAGAATTCTGTATTAGGTGATACAAATTTCTGCTTGTTTGGAACATGTATTTCTTCATTCTTGATTCCTTTATGCTGTTTTGCTCCAGCCTGGAATCCTCTAACGTATTTGCTGTGATTTTTATACAGATATTTCAAGTATTTTTAATTCAGGTTGGTAATATCTGATGGTAGTTAATATCTTGTGATTAGTTTACATGCAGAAACATATGGCAATACAAATAAAATTTCAAAAACTCAAAAATTTTCATGTGCAATCACAAACATATAATTATTCCAACTAATAAAAACTTAAAGTATTTGTTAAAATCAACACAACTTTTCTTGAACTTTGAAATCCTCTCAACACAGTCATGTACTGGACTTTTATGGGAAATTTATGATTAAACTGGATTAAATGTTTGCACTGGTTTTATTTGAAGATTACGTTGCATTGTTCTTTTTTTCCATTGTTCTTCAAAGTAAAAGAAACTTTGAATAGCTCTGTTTTCCTTGGACTTCCTTATATTGTTGTTCCAGGCTCCTTGAACACTCTGTAGTTAGAATTAGACTATAATGTAAATATTTTTGTAATGCAAAAGCTAGATGAAATGCCAAGATTTTCAATTTATATATGTTTAGAGAGAGATTTCACTTTAATATTTGGACGGTAAATAATCAAATCTGAGATGGATTACAATTTTGACTGATAGACTTGAAAAAAATGACATACTCAAGCAGGACTGTTTTTTCCAAAGTATGTTTTTGGAGGAGTGAGATTTTAGAAAGAATGAAGATTGAATTAACATTCTGACTTCAGCAACTCAGAACTAACATACTTTTAAATTCTCATCTGTGATAAACTCCTGCATTATCTTCACTGGATCAAGGCTTTTGACTCTAGATATCACAATATTTTTCCATCCAGGTAAGGATATTATGGTTTTTATGTGTGATCTGGATGAATAAAAACAGGTTATATGGTTGGATCAGGCAGCTGTGGTTAATGGCTTGTGCTCTGCCTGGAGGCTGGAAAGCAGGAAGCAGAGCACAAGCCATTCTGCAGAAGCCTATCCTGAGATCTGTCCTTATGTAATGATTTTATCAATAACCTGGAAGTAGCCACAAAGGACACTCTCATCAACCTCAGAGATGAGATCAAAGTGAAGGGGATTGTTGGGATGTTCAAAGGGAGATTGTCAACTGAAGGGACACAGATGGACTGAGGGAATGGGCCAAAAGGAGCCTTATGAAAATCAAGCAGGACAGATGCCAGATCCTGGGAATACATGAGCTATGGACAGTCTGTACAGCTGGAGTGTTGGACTGGGGAA
>VXBQ01001636.1:0-16323 GCA_013400175.1 Phainopepla nitens | reverse complement strand
GGCTTTGTGTCAGACAGTGAGCTGCCATGAGACAGCATTGAACCTCACTGACCCTGGTTTGAGAAGACAATTGAGCAGATAATCTCCAGAGGGCTCCTCTGGTCTGAACTACCTTGTTGTCTTTCAATCGTGAAATGAACCTTAGCTGCAAAATAACTCTGAGGAACACACCACCTGTTTGTTTCCCTTTCACACAAAAGAAGTGAGAACTGTGGGCTAGTGATATCTCCCTGTGTTAAGTTTTTGGAATCAGTGCATTTTCACTGCATTTTTAAAGCACCTACGAGTATATTTTCGTATGTGTTCAGGAGATCCACGAATATCGCAGGCATAGAAATGATCTGGGCTTGTATTTGGGACCTGCAAATAACAAGAAATTTAAAGAGGAAGTTTACTACCTATCACTATCACAACAAGGGAGAAAAGACCATAACTGAAAGCACTGTGAGAATGTCCAGCACTTTGGGGAATTGCATTATTTTAGATAAAACATGTTCATTTATGATTATTTGGAGATTTGCTATATATTTTTCACTCTCAGATATTTTTGTAATGTAAAGTATTCTGATTGATCAAATTTGCTAGGAAAGAAAGCAAGAGTAACAAAGAAATAACTCATAGACTAGGTAAGAGGATGGTTAAGGTGAAAATGCGCATTCACTTTTCTGTGCCATTATTCAGTAGAGGGGACCATTACATAAAAATTATTTAGAGGTTCAGAAATGCATAAAGGAAAATACTAACTCTTAATCTTTTGCCATGATTGTTTGATTTTGTTCTTTGAAAAAAAATCTAGAGTTTTTTTTTTCTTCTGTAAATTCAAATAAAAAGTATTATTTTTCTTCCACAAAAAATAGGTGTCAGAAACTGTCTCATTATTTTTACTTTCATTACTTTCAAAAACATCCTGTTGTTAAGCATCTATAAAAAAGTAAAGCTGTTGAGCACTATATCTCTGGGAGTTTTGTTTTACTTAGAGAAAGGTTCAATGTATCTAAGAAAACGCGATTTACATGAGTGCATTTTACTGGTTTTTTTTTTTCTGTGCCATTCAGTAGAAGATATGATCTCTCCTCCACATAATAAAACTCAGAGGATCTTATTTTATATAAAAATAATTTTTGGTTGTTTTCCCACTGAACAGAAGAGTCAACACTATTAAACTAAACTCATTTGAGGGCACCACTCCACTGCCTTCTTTTCAGCAGCTACAAAGAAACATCCATTCTGACTAGTTTTCTGGAAATTGATTTAGGCTTAATGGTGTCAAGGCTTGGGAGATTTGGGATGGGTTTTTTTTTCCCCTTGTCAATAACTCTTCACAACCACTCCTGCTTCCTTAATGTATAGTAACACTTAGCTTAAAAGAAGCATTTCAGCATTCTGGATTTAACTTTCCCATCATTTGCACGTGTTTACACTAGATTTCTGCTTTGAATATCTTTTCTGAATTACAAGAGATTACAGTGATAAAAATGGTGTGAGATAGCTGTGAAGTTTCCCACCTCCATCATCAGTTGTATTTGGACCTGACATGCATATTTTTCTGTCCCTGACAGTTCCTTTCCTGACATTCTGAGACTTTTCAGTATCAATAGGTTTGAGTTCATGGGCATTCTGGGGATAGTGGCATACATATAACCATACTAAACAATCCTGTTATTTCAGACTAATCAAAGTATTTTGTGACAGCCAGCCCTGGAGTTTTATATCAGTATTGATTTCGTGCATTTTTCAGTTTAACAGGCTGACAGTCATTAACTTTTGCAAACAAATACTATTCAGCAGCACGTTTCTTCACAGTTACAGTACTTCTTAGGGCTTGTTTGTTCTAAATAATGCTGCAGTTGGTTTTATTATGAAGAACCTTTCACTGTTGTTCTTTATTGAAAAGAGCAAATCTGGAATGTCATCTGATTTTCCTGTCAGTGATACAATTTTCTTTTTTTCTAGCTGTTGGCTAGTAAGTAAATGCCGATGGGCATGTTGTGACATAAGAACAGGCTGATAATGTGAAGAAATTCAGTTTCTTTAATCAAGAATTGTATCTGTTTAGATCCTGAGTCCCATCTGTTTCTATCTACATGCCACTATTACAACTCCTGAACACTCTCCATACTTTGCATACTGGAAAGATATCAAGGAGAGGATATGTGTGTAACGGCAGCTCTCAGAAGGAGCTCCAGATGGCAACACCCAAAGGCTATCACAGACCACAGAATATTCTCAGTTGAAAAGGACCCACAGGGATCATCAAGTCCAACTCTGAAGTGAATGGCTCATAGGGTGATTGGAACCCACAGTCTTAGGGTTATCAGCGCCACTTGGTACACCATGGCTTGGTAATGGGTAGCTGTTCAAGATGCAAGTAGATTCACCTACATATAAATCAGGAAAGCCTTTTGAGGTGGATTGTTTGTTCTTTTTTGATAAGACTTGTCCACCCCAAGTCTGTTGAAAAATGTGAGTGTTAATTGTAATGCTGATGGATTTGGGGAAGAACTTAATGCTGTCTTCTGTGTTCTCCACAATTAATTAGCTTTGAAACTGAGTAAGATGTAGGACTAATCTGTAAACACTGTCAGAGTATCTGAAAAATATGAGGAATAGAGACCCATTAATACTTCCTTCAGAGAACAGCTGACATACCTTCAACATAAATAATGAAAGCCTTTAAGTAATATGAGACAGGTTTTTTGTCAGTTCAGTTTGAATTAGTCCTTGCAAAGCCAGCAATGAGCAGACATTCTTAAGGATGAGACCGGTGCTAATAGAACGGTTTTGGCTAGTAAACAAGTATAAATTCTAGAGAATGTACATTTGGGTTCCATTTTAAAAAAGGACTGTAAAACAACAGCAAGGTACAGAAGGAAGGCCGTTGTTTAGAGTTATGAGAAATGTTCTTAGTTAGCTCATGACAGAGACAGACTGATTTCCAGCCTCCTGCTGAAAATGCTCCAGTAGAACATGAAAGTCAGTATTTGTGATCATAGTGAATTGTAAGTAATATGAGAAACATATTGAGAGTGTTGTCTAATACTCTTCACAAGCCCACAAAACATATAGTAACATTCTGTGATTCCAGAGACTACTTTGTGCCAGTGATATTTTCTGGTTTTGATTAATAAAGCAGGATATATTTATGAGGGGTTTTTTTGACTGAAACTGTAATTAAGCCAGATTTATATAAAGGCTACTAATAGGGTCTTTAAAGGGTCGTACTTTATGTGAAGCCATACAGCTTTTAGAGACCGCTTTTATTGTTTAAAATTGGGGGGGGTGGGGGGTGTATGTCGCGGTTTTTTTGTTGTTTGGTTGTTTGGTTTGGTTTTGGGCTTTTTTAGTGTCTTTCTACCATAAAGTAGGGTTCTCTTCACTAAATGTCTTCCAGAAATTTTCTCTCTAAACTCAGATAAATAAGAACAAAAATGGAATGATAGACATTGAGAAGAAAGGTTTTAGAAAAGAGGAAGTCAGCATACGCTAATGAGATAATAAACAGTTAAAGAATAATTTTCCGTCAAAAATTAAGTATCTAATTCTTCAAATAATTAGCCGTAATAAAAATTAAGAATAAAGTAAGATGGTCAGATTACTTGAAGAACAAAATTATTACTATTCCATAGAGATGTTCTGACTTATTTGTTAGTAGAGATCCTATCATTATTTGCTAGGAATTATTGACTAAAATTTGGCCATCTGGAGGTACAATCTTACTTTAAGTGTTTATTCCCCTATATTACATTTTTCCCTTCCAGTTCCATTCTGTTTTGTTTCCTGAATTTTCAATTCATTATTTTGTTTTTTATTATCATTGTACTTAAAAGAAATGCAACAAACAGGTTATTGGCCTCTTGTGTTCAAATTCAGTTTAAAGAATAATTTTAGATATTTCTTTCCTAAATTTTTACATTAAGTTTAAAAATCTTATTTCTGTTATTACAGTTATTTTATTGTACAGACTGATTTCTATCACAAGTATGTCTTTATTAATGTGATATGTGTCACAGATTTTCCCATGCCTCAAAAAGAAACACATTTTTGTAACTATTGACCTTATATTACGAAACATGTATTCAATTGATTTTCATACATGGAAGAGAAGATAGCAGTGAAAGACTTCATGAGTAAACTAAGAGCAACTTTTTCTCTTCTGTCATGAATATAAGGATTCATTTTTTCTTTTTCTTTGAAACATGAAAAGAAGAAGGTCTTTAACCAGGTTTTCTGGCTTCTGAGACAAAATTGACTATTATATTAACATATACAAAAGGACTTTGTTATATGCAAGGGTCTGAGAGTCTTTTTAACATAGTGTTCTTTTCACTGTGGAAGAGGTAAAATGCCCAAACCAGTTAACTTTGCCATAAGATGGTTTTTTTTTGATATATGGCTGTTCAATTCTTATACTTCAGAGGTGAAATCAGAAATTATTATAACTCTTTTCAGGCATAAAAGGACCAATGCCTGTGTGGGGTAGGACTGTAACACAGGCTTCAGATTAGAGCAAGGGGAATTCAATTTTGCTGTCCAAGAGTGGCAAAATTAATTCAGTTCCACCAGTCAGCATTCTTAAGAGTCCCATAGGTAATGAGTGTTTGCCTTGAATGTTCAGCCTTCATCCTTAAGGATAATTGATGCAGTTTATGAGGGGAAGGGAAGACTTTATGTGACTTACCAAGATCTTTGAGCTTATTGCTTGACATTTTTGCCAGTGTATATGACAGCATGTGGGAAAAACTTCAGACAGAATTTATGCATTAAAAGACAGATCATCTAAAAAATACACTAAAATTACAGGAGATATTTAATGGAGAGATTAAAAACTATTCTAATTGTTTATTTCTTTTATCTCAATTTTATCATAATTATAATGTTATTTTACTATTCTCTAGGAGAATGTTTCAAGACATCAGTAGAATTCACATCCAACTTCATTATGTTTTTCTGCTCCAGACTTAAATCCTACCAGCAGTTACTTTAGCTCACTTCCTACTAAGGAACTGAGGTAAAAATAATTGGGGTCATCAGACATTTTTTATCCTGTAACTCTGTTACTTTTGCATCTCTTACTTTGTTATTATGGCTTCTCCAGGTCTTTCACCAAATCACTAACTGATCATTTTTGAATTCCATATCACCCTCATACTTTTTTCTTTCATTACTCTAGTGTCCTCCTTTTCTGAGTTTATAACAAAAAGTGTTGACAATTTGCAATCATTTGTGTTTGCATCCTTCTTGTGTCTACTCTCTAGCTGTACACCCAATATAAATGAAGGACTGGCAGCAGTGCTGTATTTGTAGTGTAGAAATAACCTCATCTCAGCATTTTCGTAAGAATCCACCCCACCCCCCACCCCCCAGAGGCACATGCCCTTTTCTTTTTTTCCTACATCTTCTTCTTTATTTTCACAGAACACAGGACTGCTTCCATCACGTGTCTGTGCCCCTTTTTCCAACTGACCTATTTTGGGTCATCCCAGACGTACCATTGCTTACTCGTTTCTTTCAGGCTCATGCTATAAATCTTTCCTGATTTTAAAACAGGCATAGTAGGGCAGCTGAGCTCTCAACAAATGCTATGCTGTATCTCTTGACTTTACTGCATACGGCTAAAGGCAGATGAGCAGAGAAGCACCATTGATCACTGATCAGTCTGTTTCATAGAATGCAGTTATGGGAAGCCCATTCAGCTGCTGATGCTCTATATAGGCAATGAACAATCTGTTTATGGCATTTCCCCTAAGGTATTTAAGACCTGCCTGGGAACTGAAGAGGAGAGAGCAGAGGACACAAATGAACAGAAACCTTAAGACTGAGTTTGCTTCCAAAATATGTTGTCAAGAAATGATTTGTGGGGAGCAATGAGCAGAAAATTCAAAGTGAATAGTTCACTGCTGAATTCAGTCTTCTGGTTTCTCTTTCTGCATGCAGCCTTTTATCTTCTGATGTGAAGCTGAAGTTTTAGTTGTTCAATTTGTTCTCAACATATTATAGCATATTTCATTGTACTCAATTGAGATGTGACTTGTGCTACAATAGTTGAGCTCACTTGTCATTGTTAATTATAGGTGTTCAGAATAGGCACAAACCAAAGAAGATATGAGCTTTAATACTTTTGTCAGTACACATATTTAAGCAAATTCACATTTTGGCACAATAGAGGAATGTTGGAGAATTTCTCCTTATTCAAAAACATTTTGATCACTGGGTAATGACTAGATCACTTATTGGTTAGGTAAATTGTATACCTGTATTCACTCAGATATTGTGGATCTGCATTTTTGATATTAGATATAAAGACTAGGATTCATATCAGCTAGGTTCAAATTTCCAAAGAAGCTAAGGAAATTCTGAACTACTCCTCCATGTTATTTCTATCATGAATGGAGAGAAAAAACAGATGATTTATCCCAAAGATATCAGGCACCTATCTTGCCGCAGAATCAAAAGCTCTCTGAAAAGTGCAATTCATTTCCATTTAAGGAAGTCTAAACAAAAGCTGACATTTAAAGCATGAACTCCTGTTCAGTGCTTTTAATTCTGTTTCAGGTGACCCACTTCTTAAAGAGCAGAGAATCGGCCTGTATAAATTTATTTTTTATGAATACTTCAGAAGATTTACATTAATGTTTTTACAGCACTAACTTCAAAATTTTCAGAGATTTCACACATCAAAGGTCCTATGATTTCCTAAAAGACAGGGAGTGCTGAGGAAGAAGTGTTAAAAGTAGACACAGTCTATTCAGTAAAGAGCAAGAGGGCTCAGGCACTGATTATCTACACTAACTAGTACTAGTCCGGAAAAGAAATCTTTCTTTAGGCAGAAGAGGCATTTCTGGAGTGAGATTTCTTTATTATTTTCAAGATTTTTATTTTGGTTTGGCTTAGTTTTGTTTTTATTTAACATAGTGAACTAAACTATAAATGGCTTTTACCTATTTGATAGGTATTTGATAGCTGATGAAAAGTTACTTAGCCACTGACTTAAATCAAGAGAGAATGTTAAAAAAACTGAACAGGAGATTCAGGAGTGATATGTTGCTTCAAGAATTTTCAAAAGGCTCTTTTAAAATAGATCACCAATAATACTTTCTTTGATAGTTTACTTGCTACCATTCTGCTTGTGGAAATAATGGAGTCCTGTGATACCTCTGTAAAGATTACAGCAACGTAAGCAATTTGAAATGACTTACATCCAGAAAAAGGATTTTATATATATATATGAATACATTTTCTAAAATATAGTTGAGCAGTTTTGTGGTCGCCAATACCTATTCTCATATTTCTGAATAAATACATGAGTAACATAAAGTGAAATTTAAATAGTGAACAAATTATAATTTTTATTTGTATTTAAATTCAGGACATGCACAAGTATAATACATAACTATCAAAACCAATGTTTTCTAATTACCCAGGAGTCTAGAGTGGACTGTTTACTTAATTTACTTTTAATCACTTTATTTTGGATTTTCTCAGCTGTATACGCAAACAACATACACAATGTCACCTCTGTTATAGATGTGGGTGAAAGAAGAAAAACTATTAATTGATCTTTGGGCAAAAATGATTCCCCCAAAGCAGTAGGCTTTAATTTGAGTCTATACAGAGAAATAAAATGAAACTACATGCCAGTTCTTAGACTTGAAGTTGTCACAGGCAGAAGGAAATAAAAAAAAACAAGCCGAATTCTTTTAATTATGGTTTTAAAATTCTTAAATAAATGCAGAAGCTGGAGTTTGATTAAATAAAATATACAAGTATAAAATACACAAAATAAGAAAAAAATCTACAATAATAAAAATTCCTCTTTCTGAAATGCTATAGTTAGGACAGATAATTGAAGATGAAACTTCTTGCCAACATATAACACATCCATATTATCAGAACAGAAAGAATTCATCTGTTTTGTAATTCTGGAAATAACTACCCAAATGCAGAAAAAGTGGTTTATGTAAATATAATAAATATGTTTATTCTAGAAACTGTGTTTTCCAAAGAAGAACTTACTTTATTTTTTTCATTATGAAAAGAAAAAGTCTAACTCCTTTTATGGCAAGGAATTCTTGCTTCATATAGGAATGTGTTTTCAGTTTGCAAAACACAGACCCTAAGTGATCCTGAATTTCCTTGGGATACAGTGCTGTACAGTAGAAAGTACTGTTTAATTTTTTTCCATTAAATTAGCATTTGAAGGACATTGTATAAATCAAGACAACTTACTGGATCATGAGCTCTTCTGATGGCAAAATGAGTTATGATGAAGAATACAATAACCAATTATTTTTCTTATGGTGATGCAAAAATAACTAAAAAGTCCCCAGTATATGTCAAAAAGTCAAATTCAGATAATTCTCTTATTTTGAGACACATTTAGACATGATCAGCTAGAATGAAATTACATGATGGCTTTATTGTTTACTATGAATTATCTCTAAAATAATTTCTTCACTTCAGTTCTGTATCTATTTTCCTTTTTCCTCCATTTTTTTTTTCTTTTTTAGAAGCTAAAAACAATACTAATAAAAATGATATAGTGATTATAAATTGTTGTTCATGTATTTTAGCTGAATGTAGCCCTGAGAGAGGGTAACAAGCTAACTGAAATAATGCATAAAAATATTTATTAAGGTGTGATGAAAAGGTTTAGATGAGCTAAGATTAGTAATCTCTGTTTTCATAATTGACGGGATTTTGAAGTTGTAAGTAAACAGCCAAACCCTGCCCAAATGCTTATAATGATATTTAACTATCTTCACACATATTTCTGCTCAAGCTACCCATTATGAAAAAATTAACAATTTTCTTAAAAAGAAAAATTATGTAACCTACAACTTGACTAGATTTAATATTTCACTGTTAAGAAAGAGAAGAACAATAACAGAGTTTTGATATGTCAGCTGGGTTTACTTTGAAATATGCTAAGATATATATCAGAAATAAGAAAATTATGCGCATACCACTGGATGGAGAAGCCCTGCTGATAGGTTCCTGGGGGTTATAGGAGTTAGAAAATTTTATAATATTAGTCTGAACAGAGTGGACTGCAAGTAAAAGGAAAGTGCAGCACAGGTGGTGGATAGCTCGCAAAAAGCTCTGTCATTTTATCTAATGTTATCAAAATCACAGCCTGTAGATCACATTCAGCAGCACTTGAAACATACCAGGACACCGAACTAAAACAAGCTTAATTGATATCAAATGCTGAAATGACTGTGATTTTGCTAAGGAAAGAAGTGATAATCTGAATTGAGTTTTATGTGTATGAATGCTTGTAGGTGTGTTTGTGCATTTCTGTGTGAATGTGCATGTATGTGCGCATGAATGTGTCTGGTCAGAGGGAAATATGACATGTTAAGCACCATAAATTTATCTCTGAACTGATCTGTGCATTGCGTCTTTAGCATGTCTATAATAATGGACATACTTTAATTTCAACAGCCTGCTTAGCTGCATAAGATTTTTTTTTTTCTTTTTCCTTTAATTGGAAAATGAAGGCCTTACTCATAAAAGAAAAAAAAGAAAAACAAATTGAGGATTTTCAGGTATCTCAGCATGCTTATTGACTTCAATAATTTCAAGCTGATGAGTTGCTTGATGGAGACCTCACTTAAGGTAGATGGTATCACTATAATTTTTTTCCTTATTTACAAAAATTTAAAAAGCAATATTTTATTGAATCTTGCAAATAAATGTATTTAAAATGATAGCTATCAAGATAACCATTGAGCAAGAAGGTGAGGGAATTTATCCCCTCAGACCAATAAAGGTGTTTTGTAACCTAAAAAACATCACATTGTTACAAATAGCTCCACTTTGGAATGAAGAGTCAGCCTGCTCCATATTCTGCCAAAGTTATGGTATGGCAAATGGCTGATCATTTAATAAATGAGGATCTTTTGGTAACCTTCTCAATACAGAAAATACAATCAATTTGGGTAGTAGAGAAAAAGTATTTCTAAACATGTTAGACCCTTATGGAAGCAGACAGAAATGAGAAAATTGAAGGGCAGAAGGACTGTGAATCCCTATGAGTAAGGATAGTCTTAAACTAGCGCTGGAATCTGTACTTTTCATGTGAAACCCATTACAGGAAATGTGTTTCTTTGCGTATTTTGAACTCAGGTGAGTGTAACAATGAAGTCAGTTTCAAATTGAACATGTAGAAAAAGCAAGAGGGCAATTCTAGAACATTTTGGTAGAAAATTTATTAAATCATATGCCTTCCTTTCATGCACTGATGATTTTGGTCCCATTTTTAAATAATTAGATGTCCCTAATTCCTAGAACTAGGAAACATAGAAGGATGTACTAGAAAGGTGACAAGTGAGTATTAAGTGTAAAATGTACAATTGGAAATATGGTGGTACCAATATATTTTATTTTACTGAAAAAACCCACATCTTTTTACACAGCAAAATATCATCTATGTCAGTGACAACAGTAGTCATCTTTTACCTTACCTGACATCCTCTTCTAAGAAATAAAGGACACATTGTGAGGCCCGAGAATCAGAACTTCATGAAGTTTAACAAGTCCAAGTGTAAAGTCCTGCTCCTTAGTGGGGACAATCCACAAAATCAATACAGACTGGGGGATGAAGAGATTGTGATCAGACATGTGGAGGACTTTGAGATATTGGTAGACAAAAAATTAAGTATGAGACAGCATTGTGTGCTTGCAGCACTAAAAAACCACCTCTATCCTGGGCTGCATCAAAAGAAGTGTGACCAGCAGGCTGAATGAGGTGATTCTGTCACTCTACTTCACTCTTGAGACCTGGAGTGCTGCATCTGATTCTGGGCCTCAAATATAAAAATTTTGATCTGTTAGAGTGAGTCCAGAGGAATGCCACACAAAAAAACATCAGGGAGTGGCAAACATCAGTTATATGAGGAAAGGCTGAGTAAGTTGGAATTGTGAGAAGAGAAGGCTTTGGGAAGGTTTTATTTCAGCCTTTTAGTACCTACGGCGGGCTTATAAGAAAGATGGGAATTTTCTACCAAGGCCTAGAGTAATAGGACAAGGATTTAAACTAGTAGATTTATATTACACATATGAATAACATCTTTTGTTATGGGGATGGTGAGGAACTGTGGTGAGGGGGATGAACCTGCCCAGAAAGGCTATGGATGCTCCATTCCTGGAAATGTTCAAAGTCAGATTGGACAGGGGTCTGAGCCACTTCATCTAGTGGAAGGTGCCCCTGCCCATGTTGGGGGCATTTGACAAGATAACGCCCTTTGAAAGACATTTCAATCCACAACAATCTGTCATTTTTGCTTTAGCTTTCCCTATGCAAGAATAGGCATTCTTGTTATTATTTTCTACAATATTGTTTTTCTAAAACCAGGCATATTGTATTACCTAAATCACTGTGCTCGGTAATAGTTGTACATTCACATGATATTTTTTAAACATGCACAGATATTATAGGGCTTGTGTTCCTTTGCTGTACCTCTACTGGTAGAATAGTCTATATCGTAAGTTGTCTTTTCTTATTCACTTAGCATGCAGAATCTCCAAACCAGCTTACCTGTGAATTTGTCAGTGTATATACTAATTTTCAATCCCCTGTTAAAATTACTTACCACAAATGTAATATTCTGGATTAAAAACATTTTTTTTTAAATTGTATTATTTACTTTCTAATATAGTATATTTACAGATAAAATTATGCTTTGTGTCTTCAGCCTAGTGGTTGTCTTCTATCTTACTGCTCCCTTGCTGACATCTGCAATAAGCCTGGCAAGCAATTATAGAACACATTTAATGAAAATAATTATTAGAATTTGTAGATATGCACTATCAGATGGGGCAAGAGCATGAATACCCATTCTAGGATTCCCTGGCATATGCAGTATCTGCTACTTCCAGATTGTTTTCAGCAGTTAAAACAAAACAAAACAAAACAAAAACACCAACCCCCCCCTCCAAGAAACCCCCCCCAAAAACCACCACATTTTGCATATATTCAATATTTTTGTTTCATTTTCCTAAAGTTATGCATTCATCTCCACTAACTCTGCCTTGTATCAGCTTCCAGATTGTCTCTCAGACCGACACTTTTTCTTGAGGGTTTCAAGAACAATACAGAACTTTTTCTTGTAATATTTGTTTTAGCCTGAGATCTGGATTAGGAGTAAGTACAGCGAAGTCACAGAGCTATACCTCTTTGTGCACTCAGAAGCTTCTTTTGCAATAATTTAAGGTTATATAGTACATTAGATTACTTTTTACAATCACTCTCCTCTTTGCCTGCTTATCTCTGTAGAAATTAGAAAGTCAATAATGAACGAGGCACCAAACTGCGGGAAGAGAAAAGTCGTAGTGGAAACACTGGAAATTCCAACAGACATGACTTGTGTAAAAAGAATCATACACACATATTTCTCACATAGGACCTTTTGCTCATAGGCTCTCAAGGTGATATGTACATGTTAACCAAATTATTCTAATATTATGAAGCTAGTTCTGCATGCTCTTGTAGTTTAATGCATTGTATTAATGATATGCATTATTAAATTGTTCTATGTTCTACACAGTGGTTCCTGCATCTTTTAGATATCTAACAATGTAGGCTTCAAGAAAGCTGTAGGCAGAAACACCATAGGGGTCATTTTGTTTTGGATTTTTTTCTACAAAAATTTCTATTAACAGAAAATAGCCATTTTTCACATTTGATGCTGAAGATCCTTAGTGTAGAAAAATCTGTGAAAACTTGTTGCAGCCTTAGGTTTTGAGGTTGAAAAAAATTACATCCGTTCTGTAACTTTCATATGCCACACTCCCTAGCTTTATAGAATTGTGATTTTTTTAAAGCACAGTGTTTCAAAATTGAGTTGTGTTTATTAGTTATCTCAAATGGACAGTGTCATCCCAGCCTTCAGAACTCACAAAATCATATTCATTCCTGAATACTGAACTCATACTTTTATTTTGGAGATGCTGAAGGTGTTGATTCATATATAACTAATTTCTAATTGCCTCAAAGGAAACATCTGTAAAACTCATGTTGATTTCTTTTTCACTCAAATTAGACTTCAGCTGAAAAATACCTTAAAATACCTTCATTCAAATATTTTTTTTTTTTAGCTAAATATCTGGGATAGTCCAGGAATTAGCAAGACTGAAACCTTTCTAAATACCAGATAAAAATACAAGCACTTTGCCTTGCTCAATGTTATGTTTGATTGTACATAAATTACATAGGATAGCACTGTCCTGGTTATGTCTCGATGCATTTTATTTTTACAAATGACATTAAAAGCCCTTTCTGTAAAATGTGATGTATATCTGCTGAATCTGTGTATCTTATCTTACACATAAGAAATCTTATGTTTCATACTGCACCTGATTACCTCAGAAAACATTAATACATACTTAAGTAAAGTGCATATAGAAAATTTAAAAAAAGAAAAAAAATGGTTGTGATGTTCGCTAAATGAACAAAATGCATCCCATTTCATATGCTGTTGCTTTTACACCTCTTAAAAATGTTTGGGAGATCAGGGAAACCAATTAGCATGAGGTCAGCCTGGGTTCCTGACAAATAACTTACCTTTAATCTTCTGCCAAATATTTTGTCATTATTCAAAGAATCAAGTTAAAAGTCGGTTGTCTAAAACTCTAATAGTCTAGATTTTCAAGATAATTTGTATTATAATTGACATCGGCCATTACTTTTTCCTTTTTACATCACTGTTGTACTTAAATGTTTCAATGTTAAGGTAAAACTATGTAATTTAGAATGGGTAAACAATTTACATTGTTATTTTGTTTTGTTTTGTTTTGTTTTGTTTTTTCAAATGAAGACTGACTTTACCTGTGTATACCAAATACTAAAGTCAGGAATGACAGCTTTAGCTGACTGTCAGAGTGACATCAATTATCAATTTGTAAATTGTTGCCCAAATCTTCTTATACCAATGTATTAAGGCTATTATATAACCTCAGTAAAATTGAATATATGAATCATAGCAGATGTTTCAGGAGAAACATTATTTTTATAAATCTGTACTTGATTTTTAGGAGCAGAAATGGAAATTTCTGCACCGTCATTTTTCATTTTTATTTGTAGGCAATCATTTAGGATGCACTAGAATTATTTTTAGGATTAATTTGACTCCACAAAAAAAGGAAATCAACACAAAGAGTAGCACTACTCATAGGAATATTTCTGTTGTCTTCACATATTAAGACAAAGTTATATAGTAAAATCCACATCCATTTTAACATCAAATTAGGCTTAGCTGTGGATTATATTTGCCTTTTCTGATCAGAGGCAGCCTGAAGGAGGAGAGTGGAAATAGCTGGGACCTGCAGGTCTGGAAAAATTTATGGCTGCTCTGTAACATATGTACAACAGCCTGCAGCTTTTACATCAAATAGGGTTCTCACTAAAACAATAAAATAAATAACAAAAAGTTTGATAATAATTTCTGACATTCAGATATGAGCTCATAGTAAAGAAAGGCTCTTAATCTCAATTTTTTTTAAATTTTTGACTCCTTCTTACCTTACTCACTGTAGTAGTGTCACTCAATGTTGACACCTAGGCAGAAAATTTAATTCAGACACCTGATTAATAAATAACCTCACTAAATCTCAGACTTTGTTATAAGAATATGACTCTTTTGCTACTGCACACAAACAAAAATACAAATAATCATGTGACATTATGTGAAAGTTTAGCATGATAATTTTTATGCTTGATAAATTCTCTAGCTTGACATATACAGAGTCAAATAGAGTACTTAGTTTTCAGTGATTTATTTTCAACTGTATTCTTCAATAGCAATTGTGTGTACACTTCCTGAGGAGAAAACTCATATAATCCTTTTTTTCTGGAAAATGTTTCAGGATTCTTCGCCTATCAATGAAGATAGTGTTAATTTGGAATGTGATAGAGGAAAAGAAATGAAAAAACTGGGGTAATGAAGCACTTTATCTTCAGCTGTAGGAAATTTCAGCTTGGATCAATTTTTTTCATACTAGCTAATCATAATAGCTTTAGCAACCCACACTAGCTTCAGGTAGGTGTTTTGATTATTTTGAAGAGAAGGATCAATTAAACTGACATAAAAATAATTGGTGAAAAGAGAAAAACAGAAACTAATTTTCTGCTGTATGGTGCTCACTAGTATTGTACTGCAGTACACTTCTTTTTGAATTCTAGTTAGACTCTTGATTTCTTTCTTGAGGTATAGAGTCAAGAATGCAAAAAAGATAAAAAAGGAAATGAAAAAAGATAAAAAAGATAAAAAAGATAAAAATGTATCATAATATTTACATCACAAAAAAAAGACCTAGATCCTAATTCATCTTAAAATGTTTCATCTTTCAAGAAAGCGTACCAAAATCTAGTCCTTGTTCAAGTAATTAGAATAATTTAAAACTATTTGTGAGAGATTTTACAATACTAAAGTGTAAAACCTTAAGTTTTAAGCAAATCAATGGAAATAGACTATTATTACAGATTAAATATTTGTAATAGATTTCTATTCTATATTAAAAAAAAAAAATTCATGGTGGGCTGTTCTATTTTGAGTTTTCCCAAAAAAGAAGTGCATAAGGGTTATGCCAATAGAAACTGTATCCCACTTTTTAAGAGTTTGGAGTGAACTCATAAGAAGAAAAAAAAAGGTTTGTTTTCCAGTGTCTCTCTGGGTTTTGGTAGATCTAAATAGCTTTATCCTAGAAAGTTCTGGGCTGCTCAGAGTCAAATTTTGTCTGTATATTTCTGCAGTACTATATTACTTGACCTTACTTTTGAATCCTTCAACACATCAAATCTTTGGGGCAGGGAAACACTTAAGAAAGTTCCAGAACTGGAAGATGTCCAACTCAGATGTGATATATGACTATTGGAGCCTTTATTTCAGTTTGTAGCAAATTCAAAATCTTCAGTTGCAATTAAGTACGGGTTAAAGCACTTTAATTTTTCACTGAAAGGATGCCAACACCATATACATTAACTACTTCAAAAAGCAACTCCTGAACATTCCTTTTTTCTATTGCTACTTCTCCAGACTGATGAAAAAATGGACCAGGAGCATTCAAATGTACTTTTTTTTTTTACTAAAATAAATACAAAGTCATACACAAATATGTTGGATATTATTTCTTGTTGCTTTTCTGATAATTCCATTCATTTAGATCCTACTATTCTTTGCCATGGATAGGCTTAATGAAGGTGAACATGTTGAGAATAGATGCAAATTCAAATACTTAACCTAAGTATAGAAACAAAATATTGTATAATGCATATTTATATTAGTATGATGTTATTATATGCATTCCATGTATATATATATATAT
>VXBQ01001633.1:565091-685705 GCA_013400175.1 Phainopepla nitens | reverse complement strand
GTGACATCAACCAACTTAACCAATAGAACATAAGGAATTACCATATACCTGTAGAGCACTGTGGGAGGGAGGCTCTTGTCACCCTACCTTCTGGGGAATGCCTGGAGGACAAAGCCTTCGACTCACAACAGAGGCAAGATGGTCATGATAGCTCACCACTTGCTGACTGATGTCCAGCCTGTTCTGGCCAGTGTTCTGACCAGTTGTCGTGGTTTCTGTGTTGGGTGTAGCCAGCTTTGTTAGGAAACTTTGGAAACTTTGACTGGTTTGCTTCAGCTGTTCTGGCCATGCTGATCCTGGTGTTTTGTGCGCCTCTTCACTGGGAGAGCATGGGAAACTGAATAGTCCTTGACTTAAGGTGGGCACTGCTCAGCAACAGCTAAAGCACTTGTGCTATCAACATAATTCTCATACTGAAGCTAAACAGCGCTGCAGCAGCTGCCAGAAAGAAAGTTAACTCTATCCCAGCTGAATCTAGGATAATAGTGGTGGGAGTGATTACAATGTTTCACTGAAGCTGGACCTAGATAGAAGATTATATATTTATGTCACATATATGAAAAGATACATAAAGGGTGGGCTGGAATCTAACTTGTTGTTTTCCCATTTCTACCCTCATTTATTTGGGCAGTTAAATTCTGATTCTATACCACTAGGTTATGTAAACTAAATATTGCTTAAATGCTTGACTTCGGTAAGTTCAGTGCAGTCCAATACATTAAGCAACCTCCTTAGAAGTTCATAGAACAGTTTTCTTATTGATCTGAGGGACTTGTTTTGCTGATGCTAAGTTAGTACTTTTTAATGGGCTTTTGAATTTATATGGATCATTTGACTGTGCCAAGCTTTGCAAAATTGTAAGAAATGTAATTCAGTAACAGTTCAGCATAGAATTTCTTATATGTATTGTGAGTATTGGCACAGATGGAAACTGGATTAGATAAACAGTGCTGAACTCAGAGTATTTTTGATTTTTTTCTTGCACACATAGAGAAAAATATAATGAAGTCATTTACTTGAGGTCAGTCTGGAATAAATCCACTTTAATCAATGGTGTTAAGCTACTGAGGTGTGTTACTGATACAGCTGCGTTTTATTACCTGCTTCGTAAACCACAAACAGCAGACACAGCCAGGTAAAGGTTTCTAGTTTCAGATGCAGGATATGTGATGCAATCCACTACAGGGTTTATGCACAGAGCATATTTTTGAGCTACTGTATTTTGAAATCTGTGCCAGACATCTATGCAGCCAGACAGTAAACAAAGAAAAAGATACCTTAGGCCAGGAACCTTCAACAGCACAGAGGGTTTTCCTCAGAGACTGGAAGGGGAAGTGTAGCATGTGTAAAGTCACAAAGGTTAGTAGGCCAACCAAGAGCAGCACTGTGCCTGTGAGCTACATGTATGGGATCTGAAATCATTGAGAGTTTTGCAGCTAAGTTCAAAAGAGGTAGGACTGCCCCAAGTGTTTTGACAGCGGTTTCATTCCATTGGTATCAACTGATTTACTTCAGATTTGGTCAAGGATGCACAAGGTGAATTTCATCTGCTGTCAAAGAAGGTTGGGAAATTTTATATGTATTGCTTAATTCAAAAAACATTTTCCTCTGATTATCAAATACTTCATGAAAATTTTGCCTCAATCTATGTGTAAATGCTTTCTGACTGAACCATGTTGTGATGCCATTGAACACAGATTCCACTGCACCATAAAGAATTCTGATTGCAGTGAATATTAACTGCAGACTCTTCAGATCACAAGATGGAAATTTATAATTTAAAGCTTTCATATGTGGCTTGCATGTTTTTAGAAATTCTGTGAAATTAATGAAAAGATTGAAGAAAACACTGTGGTATTTTGATTTTTTTCTCCAAAGTCAAATATAAAGTTAAAAGCAAAGCTGCACAGTTGGTTTTAAACTTAAAGGAGGCTTTCAGGATTACTTCCCCTTCTTCGGTTGCAAATGAATATAGCAGCTAAGTAAAAAAATAATTCTGGAAATGGAATATTAAGCATAAAATGTATTCATAGAAAGCAAGGCTGCTGGAATATAGCAATACTTCTGCTGATTTTGATTTGGCTTTTGAGGTGTGAAGTTTTTTTATTTATTTAGTTTTCAGGTGATTTTTTTTTATCCACTTGTAATAATGATTATTATGACGTGAGTACACTAATGCGGTGGCCAGCTAATGACAGTCTTCTGCACCATCAAAATCAATTTGTCATGCCTGTTGGGAAATGTAGTTTCAGGTCTTTTCTCCCCATCATAATGAAAAACACCCATTATGTCAAAAGTTGTTTTGCTTGTCTGTCAAACAGTACAATAGAAAAATTTGGAGAGGTTTTAGAGCTCTTAACTTCTTTCTTTGGAACATCTGAACGCTGGGTCTACTGAAGCAGGAAAATGAATGTTCTGCTGGAAGTAGAGAAGAGACTAGGAAGCAGAAGACATTTAATTGCAGAGAAAGCAAATAGGAGGAAAACTGCAAAATGAGATTTCTTCCTGAGGATATTTGTAATCCAGAGGGTTCAATTTCTGAACATCATCCAAAATCTGAGGAGACTGGCAGAAAGTCTGACAGAGTTTGTACAAGTGATAGGCTGTCTGGGAAAAGGACAAGTATTACCAAGAATTGGTCCTTGTATTTTGGTGGCAGTTTTGCAGAAAAAATATTCGGAACTGTAGCTGATCTATTTTAAGGTCTTAGTTGTACTGACATTGTCCTGTCTTCTTCTATTTTCTTCCTGTATACTGTCTTTGCCTGAAAAGTAAAGAAAATATTCATGTTTCTATCTTCCTGCTTCACTGGGTAGGAGGGTGCTATAGCTGAAAGACTGGTGCAGTGCTGTGCAGGGTAGGGAGAAACCAATACAATATAATATTGATCTGCCAACTCTTTTCTAGTATAGAAAAGGAAAAGGATTTTTGCTTTAGAGTGATCTCCCTACATGAAAGAGATTTTCTCAACAGAGTTTTGTATTTCAAATTTTGTGTTTTCCTCAGGGTTCATCACAGGGGTCACACATCAACAACCTTCAGCAGTAAATAGCTGGATGAGACCTGTTAAATCCAAGAATTGGGTTTTTTTCAGAAATGTAGTAGGTCATAAAATGTTCAGGGCAAGAGAGATGGTTAACCTTCCCAAGATTTTGACAGCTGCATCAGAGCAACTGACCCTGATTATGTGAAAACGTTTTCATGCCAAGGGCTGGATTTGTTCCCTCCCCTGCAAGCTGGTGGCCAAAACTGGTTTGCCAGTTTGAGAGCAGAGTTAGTCCTGAATCTGCAGCATTTCTGCTCTTTATATGCCTGGGGTTATATGGTGGTCGTATGTCTGGGTTGTAAAAAGATGATTAAGGTTCTTTAAGGACAGTACTAATAACAGAAAATTAAGGGCCCATTGGCTCTTTACAGGAAGCCTATTGAGCTAATACCAACAAAGCTTTTTTTCCCATTTTAACAAACATGGTTTTGTTAGTTTGTTTTAGCTGCATTTGTTGTAATTCACTCTGGCTTTTTCTCTACCCTTGCACTTTGCCTTTGTGATCTCTGTTTTCTTTCCATCCAGAGTTTCCTTTTCTGTGCTTCTCTCAGGCAGATTCCTTCTATCCAATACAAGAATAAGTCTCAAATCAATTGTTGATTAAAATCTTGGTTCCCTGGGTGTTTCGCTCCACTGCCTTTAGCAGTGTCAGGATTCAAGATACATTTGTTTTTCTTTCTTGCCATTACACAAATAGTGCTCCCCAGCAGGACTTTGAAGTTCATATTGTATTCATTAATAAGATTTTAAATCTTTTTGAGACAGTCCCTCCTAGCCCTTCTTCACCAGCAGAATGCGTAGCCCATTGCATATGAATTGGTTCCGGGAGTGGGGCCAGGGAGTAAGGGAATGGGGCTGGGCCAGGAAGCAGGAATAACTGCTTCCTAAGTGAAGGAAAAGGGATTTCTGGGTCCAAGCTTGTGAGGGTTGAGGAGGTGAGAAGTGCTGTCACCTGCACTGAGCATAGCAGGGAGTGGGGTCTACTAGGACCCTAGGAAGGTCACAATTTTTGAACCAGCTGCGATTTCAAAAGTTGGTTTGACCAAACTGGGATGAACTGTTCCAGCACAGTTTTGGTTACCCACAACCTCTGTTGGCTTAATCCTGTATTCCTGATGCCAATGCATTGCCCAATGATGTCAGTGGGTGTTTTTGGGTTTGCAAGGAATGCAGGAATGGGATCTCTGAAAAACAGAATCTCTGTATGGTAGAAATGTTCTAAAACAAAGATGTTTTGCAGAAGCTTGCCTGAAACATTTTAGCAAGAAAACTGGGCTCCTTCAGGCCCTCCACTGTTGTTTTATGAATTATCCTTGCAGGTAGCTCGTATTCTTCCATGCTGTCATCGCTTTTGTGAAATGCTTCTGAAGGCAAATAATTTAGGAGACTCTTTCTGACCAAGACAGCATACACCAATTGCCTGGACACCACTGAATTTTGCGAGATTTCAGAAGTACTTTTCTGAATTATGCGTTGCCAGATCATCATGGATATTCCAGTGGATCTTTTGTGGAGCTGATAACGTCTCTCAAATGTTGAAGATTTTAGCTTTAATTGGTTTTTGTCCTAGAATTTAACAGTATGCTATTGTGCCTTCATTGGCCTTTGTAATGTTTTCATTCGTTTTTAAAGTGGAGTGGAGTCACCACAGTACTTCCAAGAATATTTCCTGCCAGAGCCAGTAGTATGGCTGTCTTTAACATTTCTTCTCATTCTTGGCAAAGGAGTAGACTTCCTTTTTTTTTTCTTGGTTTTACTCCGTGGCATGTAAGGTCTGAGACAGGAAGTTGGTTCTTTGTAGTAGATTTGTCACACATGGTATGAAGCAATGGGTTTGTCAGTGGGTCTGTAATAGACTCATTTCTGGGTCTTACAATCTGCAAGTGGTTTCTATGCCCTTCTTCAAAGAACTGATTATAGGTTACATAGAATAGAGAATATATAGAATATATAGAGAATAGTATTACCTTTTTTAATGCAATGCTCTAAATATTCAGGGATTCCTTATTAAGTGTCTGACATGCTTAATAAATTCACCAGGTTTATCTCCAGATACCTTTAGGATGAAAGTTTCTGAAATGTGTCAGCTAGTTAGATGTCTTGGACACCAGAGAGTTCCTGCTGTAGCAATGTGTTGAATCAATTTCCATGTAGCCTTCAGCCACTGCTGTGTGTTGGCTTTTGTCAGACTGTGACAACCCCAACTGTGCTGGGGTTTTCTTACCTTCTGAGACAAATGTCATTGGCCTTTTCTGACCTTGCCTTGTTGTCACACATGAGATTTTGAAAGGTCTTTTGAAATTACTGGCTTCTCCCTTGGTAAAATAATATTGCGGAGTACTACTTCCTGGATTTTCCTGCTAGAACATAACAGTTTTTACAGTGGTAAAGTTTTAAATAGAGTTTGAAATACTTGGCATCAGGATAGAGGTTTTTGCATGCAATATATTAGTCAATGTGACTTACTAAACCCCTAAAAAGAGTGACTTGTGCAAGAAACTGCATATTCCCTAGTAAATCATAGAAGTGTAGGAATGGGAGGGAGCTCAGGCAACCAGTCCATCTCTCTGTTTTGTGGCTGAGCCAAGGACTATTTTTGACAGTGATGTGTCTAACTTTTCCATAATGGACTCCAGTGATGAGGATTCCATGACCAGCCTTGGTGAGCTGTTCCAGTGTATGGCTGTTTTTGTTAGTTATTTTGTCCTAATAGCCAAAAAGTCTTCTTTTACCACACGGTAAGTGGAACTATTCTTCTAACCTTGCTGAACCTGAAGAACAGTTGATCACTGTCATATTTATTACAGCATCTTGCATATTTGAAGACTTATGTCTTCCCTCAGTCTCTTTTCTAGACTAAACAAACCCAAATCTTTCAGCTTTTCTTCCTAGTTTGTATATTCCAAACTTTTTTATAATTTTTTTTTTTTTGTTCTTCTCTGGACTAAGTTTGCATAAATCCTGAAAGATGTAGTTCAAAACTTGCCTCATTTTTTATTTGAGGTATCACAAGTGCCAAAAGGTGTGGATTAGTTACCTCTCATAGAACACCATATTTGCAAGAGAATTATACTTCTAACATAGTTCTCACATGGTTGTATTAAAGATTTTTCTACAGCTCTGTAGCTAACTTGCTTTTTTCTACTTTGTAGTTGTTCATTTGATTTTCCTGTTGAAGTGCAGAACTTGCCTTTTTTATTTCATTCCATCAGTTTCACAGCCAATGATTAATTGACAACCCTTTCAACCTGTCCTGTGAAGGTTTTTCTACTTTTCACAGCCAGATGCTCTGCAAATTTGAAGTGTATCTTAATATTCCACCATTCTGCTTCTAGCTGGGCTTTAGTCAATCTTTTCAAAAGAAATGATAATAATACAGTTTTCATCCAGGAATCTTATGGTAATGTATTTTGAAGAACTTTCTTCTACTGGTTGCCTGATGAAAATGCTGAGGGCATGTTGTGCAGCTTGTGTCACAATCTTTCTAAGCTTGAGATCTTTTTTTTTTTTCCCTCCCTTAACCTGTGGGCTATAAACATGGAACAAAATAAAATGGTCTGAGATGATTTATTTTTCATCTCCATTAGGAAGGTTGTCCAGAATACTTCCTGTGTCCCTGTTTCTCCAGCCCTTCCCTAGAGCCAGTAGTCACTTCTGGTTGGTCTGGTCTGAGTCACACCTGACAGTTTTATTAGTGCTCATGAACAGCATTGGGCAATGGCTGGATCACTGGCTGAAACTTGGCAGTATGTCTGTAATATCACGGATTTGGGCTTCTGGCAGGCAGGCAGCTGACACCCTGGGACACTGGTTTGACAATGGATGTCTCTGTTCATCTCGGAAATAATTGTAACAGGAAAAAAAAAATCTTGCCGTGATAGTCATCTACAAAGCAGAAAAAAAAATAAAAAGAAAACATAGCAATTTACCTAGTGTCTGGTCTATTCACTAACAGGTTTCTCAACACTGAAACGGTTCCTCTTTTCTTCCCAAATTATTTAAGAGCAATAAACATACTCATCAGCTGACTTGTCCTCCAGTGGCTTTGAGAGTTTTTAAAGAGCTGCTTTATTTCCTTCCCTTCATTCCTGGCAAAATCACAAATATCTAACTGAACTCACATTACTTAAATAGAAACTAATAGAAGAGATGGTTGTACAAATGGTTCAGGGTCTGGTCACAAATATGCACTAAGCTGCTGGTTCTCCTGGGTGAATTTCACCTTGAACTGAGAATACACTTACACCTTGTTAGCTCAAAAAAGGTAACCATCCTTCTTGTATTTTAGTCAATCCAGCTATAGAGTGAATTGAAAAGACAAAAGAGGAATCTAAAGAGTGTTTTATTGGCCTGCTAGTGCTGTGTTGGCTGATAGTAGTTATTTACAGCAAAAAGAAAATAATCATAAAATAAGATGAAAATATTTTCATTTTAGACTGTTATCCTAAAACAAATGACAACCGATCTGAACCAATAAATAATGGAGAGAAGTGTTTAAAAAGAAAAAAAATACTAATGAAAACATGATTTTTTAAAATGTTTCTTCTGGAAGCATTCTGTGCCAGGTGCAGTAGTAAACATACCTCCTTTGAACTGCTGCAGATGAAAAACAGCCATATACGTAAGTTTAGGTGGTTCCTATGGGTTCATAACTCTTTTGTATCTTTTGAGCACTCAGGAAAATACGGCACACAGATTTGTAAACTATGATTCTGGCTACAGAGGCACAACACATTCTTTTCTGTTTTTAATAAGTCTCTCTCTTTGTGCAACAAATCCTCCTAAAAAATGGTACCAGCAGTGCTAACCAATGGGTAGCAGCTAGAGGCTTGGGGGAGAGGAATTGCTTTGGCTGGACAGAGACTGAGGGATTTGTACACCCAAATTTCTATTGTTTTTAATAACAATTTGGCTTAAAAAAATCATAGCCCTCATATGTATTCAGTCTCTGTGAACTGGAGGTCTCTAACCATGCATTCCTATCTTGCTGGATCCAATCTCTCACTGGCTAGTGCACCAGCTGGGGGAGGCAGGTGTGGCATTGCACACGTCCTCTGGCAAGACTCCTCCCTTGTCAGGTGCACGTGGCCGCTTTTCTGGTTGAGAACATCTACCATCTGCTGGCTGGAGCTTACAGCTGGGGGAAGGAGGAACCCATATCCCACCAGGAGTGCAGAGGTCACTTAACAATCTTAAGAAAGTTTACTGTGTTATGATATGAATTGGTTTTTCTTATTCTTTCAGTGGCTTTACAGGAGATTAGGAGAGATATTATGAAAATACAGGGTGCTTGTGTGTTCTACCTTTATTCCATATGCTCTAAATTGTAAATTGTCATTCTGATTCAACCATGCAAATAACTGAACAAAATGGAAAAATAAACTTAAAAATAAAATATATATAAAAATATAAAAATAAAATATAAAATAAAAAATAAACTTAAAAAAATCCTTTTAATAAATTTGATTTCCTTGTTTCAGTTCTGATAGGAAACCTGTGTTACAATTCTAAAGTATTAAGAATATAACAAGGGGATGATGATTTGTTTTCTGAAGACCTCTGTGATTATTGAGAACTCTGTGATTTAGGATAATTTACAGGAAGGCTAAGTGTCATTGTTATTATTAGTCAGCTCATCACTGGCTGATAAGTGGAGTGTAAGTTGGTAAAGTGTTGCAGGCAAAGGGAATTTTTGCATTTGCAATAATGTTTGCATTTTCACTACCTTTTCAAGGGACTCTTTAATTTGTACAAAAGAGAACTACCTATACAAGGACAGCATTCACTGCTACATATGCTGATTAAAAAATTTCAAGGAAGTTTATTCTTGAGCAGAACTTCAGTGGTGGTGCAGTCAGTTTAACATATGTTCACCGTAAATCCGTTAGTGTGGAAGATGTCAGAAAAATGAGAAACTTAGAAACCTTGATCAAGGCATCAAGACAATGGGGCACATCATTTTGACACAGGAATTTTTATGGATTGCATGAGTCTGGCTGTACTCCAGAATTAGTTCCAGGCTGAATTATGGTTCCATTCTGTATCTTCCTTTGTGTTAGGAACCTGAGTAGGGAGTGGTTGTTACCCTGGACTGTATTATGTGCATTGTTTAAGCACGCTGAATACAGCACATGATTGTGACTCTATTTTTAAGTACACTTCTCTTTTATGGGTTTTTACTTGGAATGGTTCTGTAGGTTAGTGTTGGACACAACCCATACACACAGTATGTGTGGTTCTAGAAGGGAAGTCACATTATCTGCCTGTGCTGAGCAAAAAAAACTGGGGAAGTGCTCTCCGAACTGTATCAAAAGAATGTATGAACAAGCCTAATATTTTTACTTCCTTGCCATTACAGCTGCTGCTTTTATCCCAAGAAAATAAATGATCAGTGCAGATAAGGTGATGGCTGAAATTCTCCATATGTTTCCATAGATATGCAGCTTCCTGGCAGAATAGCACAGTTCTTTGTGCAGGCAACTGAATCACCAGAGCTAGTGGGTTAGATTAATGTGAGGAATTATATTTAAATGTCTCTTTAGTGCTTAGGATATCTCTAAGTGTCACTGGCATTTGCCTACCATCCCACCTACCTTTTCTCCCTCTATGCCAATCCTTTCTGGGCTAGTTTCTTTTAGTGAAATACCCGTAGAACCTATCAGTCTGTTTCTGAGTTTGTGCCACCTGCCTGTGTCCTGACCACATCAATCCCTGTAGGTTTCAGCCCACATCTTAAAACCAAGGGAAATGTGTTCTCATCCTCTTTCTTTTCTGTCTTGCTTGTGGTTACAGTAAAAAAGTGTGTAGAGAATATGTATAATTTCATCAGAAGAAGGCCTGTTTTGTGGTGTTGGATCAAACATTCCTTAGGATTCTTACCTTTCAGTCAGTTGATGTTGAGATTTTTTGCCTGTTTTGGTGAATTAAAACATCTTTTTGCCAGGAGAATGATGTAACACTATCCAGGGCTGGGGTTTTTGTTCTTGATGCCCTTCTACTTACGTTCCTGCTGAATTTTCCCTATGCAGTTTCTGGAGGGGTAAGAAAACGAATGATTTCTAGAAAATCTATCTTAGGATATTTACTACAGAGGAAGGAGAGGTAGATCTATTAATTGAGACTAATAGGCATCTAGAAAGTGAAATAGTATTTTTTAAAAAGGAAGGAAATAAAAAGGTAGGTGTGTGTATGAGGGGTAGGCAGGACAGTGGGAACCTTTTCTGGCATCTTGATGGCTGACTTTCTGCTGGAGATGTAGGTTAAAAGTCTCTCAGCAGAGGAAGAACAGAAAACCAAGGCTGAGATTGAGCGATTTGTGAGTATGTGTGTATGAGTGTGTGTGTGCAATTTTATACTGCACTTGTCTTTGTGTTTCATAATGGCTGGTTTAAGCAGCTTCCTGCTTAGTTTGCTGGTGTCTGTGTATTCCATTTCAATGTGCCTTGAGGCCTCTGATTGATTTATGTGTTGCTGCCAGCTTGAGACAGCTAATGTGGTTATCACCTCTAGCTGTTTACCCCACCCTTAAAGAGCTAAATAACTCCAGCGGTTCAGCAGCTGGTTTGTGAACAGCTCAAATATCAGCTCAGGGAGAGTGAGGGGGACACTTGGGCACAGTAACCTCACCAGCTGTCTGAGGCTGTGCCATCTCTTCTTGTTCATGTGAGCCAGTGTCCCCTCACATGGCACAGACCAGGTACAAAGCAGTTCTGTGCCCAGGTGCCCTTTTGAATATAGCTTAGATACACAAGAAATAAATGTTACAGTGTTGAAGGTAGGCATTCTAATATAGTTCATCTAAATTAAAGTGCCTAAACTCTGTGTATAGTGAGGAGCCTCATTTGCAGATGCTAAATTGGGAAGCATTGTTAAGATTAGGAAAGCCCATTCGGAGTATACCTGGAAACGGGCACCTCAGGAATGTCACTTGTAAAGGAAGACATCAGAGACTGGGATTCAGTTACTTAATTATGTCTCTGCTTCTGGACCTGTTTTGTAGATTCTTTTCATAACTCTAAGTGGAGAAATGGATACTCTTACAGTATAGAGCATTTCTATAGTGACTCAAATAGGCCAAGTAATGGGGCGTCCTAACCTGTTCGTTCCTGCCCCATTTTTGCAGCTGCCTCCAGCTCATATAGAAAAGGGCAAAGTTCCTCATAGTTACCCGAATAAAAGTTAGTTTCTCTAAGTGCTCGCCTAGTGGCTTTTTGCAGTGTGTCTAGAGTCACTTGACTTCGGGTTGTCATTTTAGCATTGTGATTTAGAGAGAGAAGAGAAACTTCTGGGTAGAGATGTCAATAGTATGAATTGCTCTGGGTTTCTGGGAACTGTCTAGCTGATACAAACTGTGTAAGCAAATCTCTATAAAAAGCTATTTTAAATTAGAGTTTACACAGTTGAGAAAAAACTTAAGTTTCCTTTTTCTGTCCAGGTTAGAATTACAAAGGTAGATTCATATAAATAATGTTTTTCCTTGAAATTTTTATCTAGTTATTTTCCATTTCTTTCTCTTTTTCTTGTTTACAGTCTCCATGCTTATATAACAGTTCTCAAGAGGAAGCTGCTAACAAGCCCATCGGATTGATTGTGCCAGCTGTTTTAGTGGAGGTATGCTGGATGCGACTGAGCTCCACCTTCTTTGTTGAGGTACATTATATGAGAGACAACATAATATATGGTTCAGTCAGAATGATAGCTGCTTAACCTCTTGGTACTCTTTTCATTAATTCTTTCTTGGATCAGTTATTGTGTTTTGTCTGTCACAAAACTGGGTTGAAAACTGCTCTGGGCATGGAATGTGTCATTCATTTAAACAACATCAAGGCACACTGTTCATGTTTAATTATTACTTTAATGCAAGTGCTAAACTGTTTTCAGTTACATCTAACAAACATGTTTTCTGGGACTGGTTGCTGGCTGACCTCAAGTAAGGGCATGTTAGGCTAAGCCTTGAAGTGCTGCATCAAGCTGTCATCTCAAATAGAAGTGAGCTCATTCATCCTCCTGTGAACTATCATATAGATGAACCGATGGAAGCAGGATATATTAACTGCCCACCACAAAGGACATTGCAGTGTGCTGATTTATGATGAGCAAATTCTAGAGTAATCCTATTGATGATGCCTAGAAACATCTGTTCACAGTGTTGCGGTAGCTAAGTTAGGAATACTGTGTAGTAGATGAAAGCCACCTGTTGATGAAATCTTTAAAAACGATATATGTTTCTGTTGGTGCTGTTGCATCAGTTCTTTTTCAGGATATCCATTGTGGCATGACAGATTCATTTGGAAATGGTCAGAATATCTATAGGCCCAGTACCAGTAGAACATGAGCATGTGACCAATGCTCTTTCAGTTGCTCAGAAAACCAGTTTGATGCAATGTGTAGAAGTGAGTGCCATGCTAAGGTAACTTTAATGACGTAGAGACAAAATATCTAAGTAGAATTTTTTTTTTCAGAATTAGGTTCATGTAGAAAGCAAGGTCTAAGCTCTGTCTATTTGAGAGATCATTCTAAAAGATTAAGAAGAAACCACCACAATACCTAATACCTTGGTAGTGGTAGGATTTGCTGGGTTTTGACATGCTCCAAATAAATTACTTCTGAGCAATGGATGTTGGGACACGCATAGTCACTTCGTAGGGCTGATGCATTCCAATCTGAAAGTCAGAGGGCAGATCCACTTCAGTTGACCTACCATTCACCCTGATATCATCATTACTCTGACTTAGCAGTTGACTAAGATAATGACAGCACTTCTATAAAGATGCAGACCTGACTTAAAACTTCCTACAAGCACGATCCAAAGGCCTGAAAGACTTGTTTGTTTCTAAGTAACATCTGTTGGAAAAATCCATTATATCTGTCAGTGGATTTGTTTTGACATCTGAGACCAAACTTTCCTGGGTTCTCCTTTTTGTTTTCTTCCTCCCTGCCTATCTTTCCTGTTTCTCCACTGAAATGATGCTCATCACTATCCTTTCTTCCTGCCAGTGGCAGTGGGAGCAGCCAGGAGGGCTTGGCTTGACAAGTACCAAATGAAGCTTATATGTGCCAAGAATGTCTGCCTGTCTTAGTGACAGCCACTAGCTTACCAGTTATTGTACCAGAGTCTTTTGAAAGAGAATTTGTAAGTGGGAATGGCTGTGAAACCCGTTGTCTTTTGCTGCCCTTAATGTAGAACCATTAAGAGCTTTAAAATTTCAACTCAACTTTTGAGTTTGAAGAAAGCTGTCTTTGTAAATTTCCTGGCCCAGAGTGCTCTTACTTCATGCTCTTTCCACGGTACTCTGTTGGTTTGTCGTGGTTCTAAGGAATAAATCCTGTTTTAAATTTCCTTGGTTTCTTATAACAAAGGGCTCTGGAGGAAAGAAAATCTTTTAATCCTCCCAGCAATAACCTGACACGACCTTCTAAATACACTATTAACTCAAAAATATTAGCAATATTTTGTAGCTGTCTTAAGAAGAGCTTACAATAGAGATGGAGCAAATATTTAGAAGAATAATTATACTTAGTTCTGGGGAAATTAGTATCCATAACACAATTACACATTTAAAAAGGGCTAAATGTTAAAAACTATTTAAAAAGCGAGGCGGTAGGGTATTGTTCAGTAGCACTGGCAAAATACAGACAGTTTTCTGCATGGTCTTTCTAGGCTTGTGATTTCCTGATTGACCTAGCACAAATTACTTGCCTTCTCTGTGTTCTTTAGTTACTTCAATCTGTTTTTCCTTTCCTTCATAACTGCTTAGCTTTCAGAAGTTGTTCAAAACTTTTTTCTAATATGCTCAATATGAGATACTTAGAAGGTCTGCAGGAGGAGACAAAGGTTTTCTGCAAACCTGGCCTCTTTGCTTACTCAGTGGGCTGCCAAGAGTTGCACACAGCTTAAATATCAAAGAGGTGTTTTATGAAAATTGAATATCATTGTACTAGTATAAGTACATTAACGTAATGAAATTGGAAAGAAAGTTATGGCAGTAAAGAATCACAAAGGCAACAACTTAAATTAGGTATACAACACTATACTCTGATTGGAGGCAGAGAAATGAACCTCAGCATGGGATGCATAATAGAGAAATTCAGAGAAAAGTCAGTAGGAAAAGCTAGAGAAAAGAAATTCAAGCTTGTTTTCGGTCTCTTCAGTTTGAATACCTGAATTAAGAGATGAAATAAGGGTTTGGAGCCTGAAGTTTTTTTGTTACTTTTGTGCTTCTCAGGTGTGCATTTTGGTATGCAGCAAGTAGCAATTGTGCATTCCCTCATAAAAATACTTGCTAAATCCTGCAGCCTTTAGTCAGTCATTCTCCATCATGAATTTCTATTAAATATCTGATCTAAACCTAGGGAAGTCAGCAAGAGTCTTTCAATTACTTCAAGCACAAATTGCAAAATAACAGCTAGATCCACGCAGGAACATGGGGGATATGATACCCCAAAGTAGGATGAGCACAGGTATCCCCTGCTGCTATGTGCCAGCTGGTTGCCTTGGGGCTGGTAATAACCATGCTGTCTGTCTTGAGAGGAGAGTACTTCAAGGGGTGGAATTCCCACTTTGGATTCAGATTTGAACCTAGATGAGCCGTTCCAAGGAAATATATGCCTGGTGCAACTCCTCCTCCTGGTGTGAGAACATTTTTGGGCCAAGAAGTATAACACAGAATCAGTAAGGTGGGAAGGGACCACTGGAGGTCCTCTAGTCCAACATCCCTGCTCAAGCAAGGTGCTCTGCGGCACATTTTTCAGGATTGTGTCCAGACAGCTTTGAATATCTCCAGAAAAGGAAACTCTACACCCTCTCTCTAACACAGTAAAGTTCTACCTTATGTTTGGATGAAACCCCTTGTGCTTCCATTTCTGCTCATTGTCTCTTGTCCTATTGCTTGGCACCACTAAGCAGAGCCTGCCTCCATCCTCTTGTATAGTACAGGATGGTATCATGGGAGGACAAGTGTGGCAGGAACAGTCAGATGCGAATTACTAGGGTCTTTGGTGTCCCACTTTTGCAGCCCAGGCCCCTCTGTCATGGCAGAAGAGAATGGTTGGCACTGTGGAGGCAGGAGCAGCAGCTCCACTGGCTACAGTGCTGTTGGTTCTAATACAGCATGTCCCTGTTGTGACCAGCACAATGCCTGTACTGTCCCTGGTCCCAACCGTGATCAGTCCTCCAGCAGCTATCACTTTTCCCCAAAAGCTTTTTGCTTTTCTTTGAGGGTTGTCCTACTGTGTTCACTAGTCTCTGCAAATCCCTCTATGGACTGTCTTCTTATTCTCCTGCATGTTATTTTCTTCTGACAAGAAGTAGTTACAACTAGCAAAGTCCAACTCCTGCTTCTGCGTTTGACTCTGGAGGAGATCCCTCAGGCTGCACCACCCAGTTCCTCCTCCAACCTTGTCATGCTGATTCGTGCTTTAGCCTGTAGCTTCTATTGTTATATTTATTGCTAAACAAAAGGAGTATTTTCTTGCTCCCTTACTTAGACTGAGTAGAAGATAGTTATGTCCACCAGCTTCCAGGAGCTCTGTGGCTGTTGGCTGCTCAGAAAGCTTGCTTGCTGAGCACCACCTCATCTCCAGTGAGACGGGGTGCAAAAAGCCTGATGGCCTGGCAAATTCAGTAATTTTTAGCCAAGCCCATATGGATCTTATATTATTCATGGCTTCTGATGGGCTGCATATTCCTCACTGATTTAGTGGTTGACTTGTGATGTTTTTCGATGAGTCAAATCTCTGTAATAGTGGCACTACATCCATGTATGTGGTAAATGTGAAAGAAAACAGATGTCTATAAAAATCACTGAGTCTGATTTGGAATGATGAGCAGTATTGTGATTAATCATAGCTGTACAGCTCGTGTAGTACAGGATGGGATGGAAATTGCTAGTTTCACACCTATATGATTTCTATCCTAATATTTGGACTCAGTCAAATAAAGTTAAATATTGGACTGTTTATTTGGGGAGAAATGGCACAATTACTACTGAGTTTTGAAACTTCTAGTACAGTCATGCAACCTTGAATTCGCTTCAACATTGATTTTTTTTTTTTTTTTCTGGCAATATCTGCACTGTGCTCATATGTAAAAGGTAACAAAGAGTAGCCGATGAGATAGTGTCATCTACAGATGTGGAAAGAGAGTGTAGCAGTTGCTCCTCAATAGATTTCTCCCAATAAAACAGAAATATTTTTGGTTTTGTTCTTGCAAGTTGCCTCAGACCGAAGCTAAAGCATTTGCTGAACTCTAGATTAAGGACAGGATCCTAATGCAGATTTAATCAGACACTCTGAGTTACAGAGTTACCAAATTCCTGAGATCGGAAGGCAAAGAATTTCGCAAAAATAAGTATCAGCCAAGTCCTATTCCTGTAAGACTGGAGGTTGAATAATGGAAGAGCAGTGGCAGAAAGTAATAGCTGAACACAGAAAAATGAAAGGTCTGACCCTATGAACTAGCTTTAAGGTCATGAACAGGATCTTACAAAATCAACACAAATTCATTACTGGAAGAAGCTAGAATAAGATCTTAAACACAGGGCAAGTGTGATGAGTCAGATCTGGTCAAGTGGTGTATACGTGCAAAATTCTGAATAAAAATAATCAAATTAACATGCAGTGAAGAGAGAATTTCCATAATGAAGCCTGTAGTTTCCTGAAGAGACTTCTCTAGATTGCTAAGCATGCTTTGGACAAGTCATAAGACAAAAGAACTCCTGTTTTTTTTGCAAGGCTCTGTGTGCTCTGTAACAGGATTTTGGGAGATGGAGGGACATTTTTCAGTGCAGACATATTCTTTTGTTGGATTGCTTTTCTTTGGTTTCAGGATTGAGGAACTCTCATGTTCTGTGGAACCCTCTTAAAACCTTGTCCTGCGGCTTCAATAAAGACTATAGAATATTCTAAATGCAGTCATGAAGATCTGGGTTTTGTTTTACAGAAGTGCATAAGATGTATGTTGGTAAATGGAAACTGAATGTAGGTGTTAGATATCTTTCATTTTTTTGTACTACTTTTTGAAAGATGATATTTCTCAGAATAATGTGAGAAGGCTTGGAACACTGATTTATTCCTGTTGGAAAATCATTCTGCAAATGACTCCAAATTGCAGTAATTTAGAAATCTTGAGGTTCTTTCTATATTTGGATTTGTACATTCTGCAAGCTTTTAGTACAAATATATGAATCTTTGGTAATTACTTTAATTCGTGAATAGAACTTTAGCTGAACTAAATACGTGAATGTACCTTACAGGACTCAGGCTTTGTGAGACATTTCTGCTAAATCGGCTTATGAATTTCCTTTTGATGAGCTTAATTGTTGACAGATTTTTCAAAAGCCAACAACAGCTTGCTTTGCTAGCTAGTATTCACATGAACTGGATAGTCTTGTGAAGTCCTTTATGCAATTTGCATAATATTTTTCCTTTACTGTAAGATGAAGTGAAATCCTTTGTAGTGAACCTAACAATGTTAGACTTTTATAGACATCAATCCAAATAAAATTTAAAAACCCAGAAAAATTACCCTCCCAGCCTGTTCTTCAACATCTCTGAATATGCACAGCTAGAAAAAATAGACCTTTTTTTAAAAATTACTTTTCCCCCAGAAGACTATTTAGAAAAAGGACTTAAATAATATGTGATCTCCTAATGAAGATATTATGAAGCATTATACTTTGCTAGTTTCTTCAGCAGTCCTGTGCATTGAATTTTTGTTTGAGATCCCTCAAGTCAGAATGCATTACATATGCAAATCTATTCACTAAATCAACAAAATAAATAAGCCATTTTGTCCATTCATGTAAAATAGATAGATAAATTCTGCATCTTATCTACCCAGAAATTTTTGTTGTTGGTGGTAATAGTCTGGAATTTCTGTCTTTGAATTCTACTGTCTGGGAGCATAGGTGGGAAGAGAGCAAAATGTGAGCTAAGCAGTAGAATCTCTATCCATAATGATGGTTGGGGAGATGTCTGAGTGAAGTGAAGCATGTAGAAGCCTCAAAAATAACTGACCCTGTTTTTCTCCAAACATTTCTGAAGAATTCTGTTTCGTTAATAATGCCTTAAAAGTAATAAAGACTGGGATCTGTGGACTCTAGCCAAATGAGGCCACATCCTACAGTCCTTGCTTTGTCTTACTGGAGTAAATTTCCCATGTACTCGTGATAAGATGGAGATGAAGGATTGAGTAAGAGTGGCAGGATGGGAAATGGTTTGTCACCTCTGAGACTGCGTTTGCAAACTGCTGGAACTGCAAATGAGCTCAGTGTTTTGCAAGATGGTGGATGCCAGCATGAAGCTCGGAAGTGCCAATTTTAATTAAAAACTGCATTTTCAAATCAAGTTCCTAGTTAACAATGGGTGGGAAATTCTTCCCACCATGTAAACTTTCTGAATGCTGTATTGACTGTCAAGATGGGTACAGCTTTTCCTTCCACAAAAGTCCTGCTACCATCATCTTCCCCGTCACCTCCCCCTGCCAGAAGAAAAAGACTACATTGTTTGTGGAATGTCTCCTGGTTCATGTCCTGCATTTAGGCCAGAACAGACAGATTTTATTTTGTCCTCCCCATCCCCCTTCCTTCATTGTTAACAATGGAGTGAACACATGAGATTAACATGGCTCTTGACATGGCTCAGTTGTTTGCCATTTGGAAACTACAGATTTTTTGGTTGTATAATTGTAAGAGGAAAAAAAAAGTATAAAAAGATTCAGTCATTTTCTGTTTATTCCAAAGACAAGGAGAGCAGAATACTAGGGGAGGGAGAACAGAATATTAGGGGAGAGATGAGGGAAGCCAACAACAAAAAACAAATTAGTTTAAGAACCAGCATGTTCCCCTTACTTTAAGGAACACAGTAAACATTTCAAAAGTGCATGCCAGCTCATTATCTAACCAGTCTTCATTGACTTCATGAAAAACAGCAGCAGTCAAGCAATGTTTGCCAAAAACAAATTTGGGTACATGTATTTAAAAAAATGTGACATCCGCTCTGTACAGGTTCCTTAATCTGCCATACAGGGGCAAATGAATATTTCATCATAATTGTTGCTCTCTGTTTTTTAGCCCTTTCATGATTGCTCTTCTAGTCTGTTTTGATCATTGTTTATCCAAAACTGTGGTATGACGTATGATTTGAATTGTTAGCCAGAAACAAACCTCTGCAAGCATTTAAATATGCAAAGATAGCTTTGGTTAATATAATCTCAAATATAATATCTGTTTGCAAGTATCTTTCTTACAAATCTTATTGTTTAAAAAATCTTAAATGCATGTGGAATATTTATGAATTCCTTTTTCAAGATTTAAGATCGAATTTGTCATTAATGAATTTTTTAAAACTGGCTTTGTTTTCTAGTTCAGGAATTCAACAGTTATCTTTCTTTTTCAGTCAGTTTGGTGTGGCATATGCAGTTTACAGTTACATTTTTAAGAATACTGTGACAAAGCATTTGAATATGCTTTATATTCAAGTATTGCCATTTATTGTGATAACAAATGACACAGCGTATTTCATTAGTTGTTCCTTATAAAGAAGCAACCCATTCCTCTGTAAACACATTCCTCTGTTTGTTCAAAGTATATAAGTTTACAAATATTTTGAATCATATTGAACTTTGTTTCCTTTGGGAGTAACTCTTACTCAAGAGAAAGGCAAGCATCTCTTGAACAATTGTTTTATTAAATAGCTTAAAGAAAAGTTCTCTTCAGAAACCATGCTGGATTTTCCCTAGAGTCCTCACATTTTCTGGTGTGCATGTTTGAGTCCTGTGGGCATTGATTTCTTTCATCTTAAGTCTCTGCCTTCAAAACTATCAGGTCATTTTAGTAAGCTTTATTTTGGTTTGGAATCTACATACTCTTCTGCCATATGTTTAAAATTCAGAGTTGCTGTGCAGCTCTGATCATTAGTTTTCCTATTCCACATATGGTACATCATAGTTTTTTATGAGCAAAGAAAAATGCTTGTTTGCTTGTTTCTTAAATATAAAGTTTCTGATTTTTTTAACTTTTATGTTCAAAAAACAGAAAAATTCTGATTGAGAATTTCTTAATGAAATGGGGAATTCTCTTGGTAGAAAATAATGCCACTTGCTTATGTTTTTGAAACATTTATCTCATTTTCCCATGGAGAGAAAGAAAACAGCTGGTGAAATTAGGATTTCAAAATGGGAAAAAATTAAATAAACACCCATTTGACATTTTATCAAAAACTGGAAAATGCTGGTAAAATTTATCTTTGCTAATTTTCCTCTTCCTCAAAAATCCCTCTTGTTATTGTTGAATTTTTAAATCCTCATGAGGGCCAGGTGACAGAATGCAGATTNTTTTTTTTTTTTTTAATTCTGAAGATAAGAGTTACTTTTGCGAGGAAAAATCAGTGATTGTGTAGCATAAATTATGTCATTTTTTTTCTAAATGTAAACATTCCTGTTTGCTTCTAACTGCATCATATACATCTTCTTGCATAGGTAATACTGCAATTACTGTAGTGATGTTTCAAACTAAAATTGTACATTTCCATGTCTTTCTGTGATGATATTCTTCCCATTCATGCACTTAGTTCTGATCATTATTTTATATTCAGTCAATAGAAGGCCAAAATCCCTTTAAAAAGACACTAATCACATTAAAATTCGTTACCAGGCTGTTCACAACAGCTACAGGACATGTAAATCAAATCACAGTGTGTTAGTAATACATTTTCAGTATGCTTTCATTTCCTACCTCCCTCCTACCATTGTGTATTGGGATACAAAAACAACTGTTGTCTCTAATAAAAGTAAGAAAATGTAGTATTCATAGTTTCAGGATGCCATGAGCAATCAACAGTACATTTCCTGTGGTTCTGTGATTAGTTTGTACTAAAGTATATTACAAATGTAGCTCTAACATTGTCTCCAGTTNTTTTTTTTTTTTTTTTCATGGGGAGGATGTGTTTGATTTTTTTAGGTAATTATGTCCAAACCAGAGTATATCGATATGTTCTAATATTTATTTCAGGCTTTTCTTTGTGAAGCAAAGATTGCTTCAGTCCCATGTAGTGTTACTTCAGTCAATGCAGTGCAATCTGGGAAGGATGCTAACATGGCAAATGAAGGTTACACTTTGAAAGCAGTTTTTAAACAACTGGAGAAATAGCATTAACATTGTCAGTCAAAATAACTGCACCTTAGCTATTAGTCGATGGGGGAAATGTCAGAGGGACAGTATAAGAGGAGCAGTGCATGCTTGTGCCAAAGGTCTCAGCACATTTTTCCTGATAGCAGCCAGCAGAAGGTGCTCAGGGAGAAACGTAAGAAGCAGGGGAAGTACAGAGTGATTCTTCCAGCTTCTGACACTCGGCAGTTTTGAGACTCCCTGTGCTGAAGTTGCATCTTAAGCACTGTTTTTATGAACCACTGAGTGAGGAAGCAACAATAGGAACAATGGATCACTGTTCAGCATCAGTGGCAACTGCGCTTAGAAATAAGTAACAGTGCCACTTCAAAACGCTTGACATGGACAACAGAGACAGAAGAGCTAGGAAATTATGGTAGTGCTAAAGCCACACCCATGGCCAGAGGCAACATCTCACAGTTCCTCCAAGTTGAGAACTCCTTGGGAGTTGAGAATCCCTACCATGCGGAGAGGTAGGAGCCAAGCTCATCATTATATAATGCAGCAACTTCTGCCCATGTGGAATCTTAATGGGATATGGTGTCTTGTTCTTCAGCATAGGGGTTCCTGCCTGTGTGTTCCTGCTGAGATTTTTGTTTGGTGAGAGCTGGCTGACTTTGCCTCATACCAATACATGATGCCGCCAGTCACCTGATCTCTTGAGGTTGACTTCTGCATTCTCTTGGAGTTACTGTCTCATTCTCTAGTTCCTGTTCAAGGATCTGCCTCATGTAGGATGAAAGCAATCCCATGTCTTTTCCTCTGGCAGGCGCCTCTTTGTGACCTCCCCAATGAGTAGCTCTGCATAAGACTTTCAGCACAATGCTTGCCCTAATATGGGATCAGCTATGTGTTTCTTTCCACAGAAAGTCATTTGGAAAATGACGCAGTCTGAAGAATAATGGGAATTCAAAATCTGGCTCCAGATTTCCTTGTGAGCCAGTCTGCTCCTCTGCATCTGTAGAAAGGGACAGGTGGGTTGCTGCAAAGAGCTTGGGAAGCCCCTCCTCAGTGAGCCCCACTGTTAGCCAGTCTCTTGACTCTGCATGAGGCAGTGACTCCTGCTGAGTTCCTGCAAGTATTTTGCGCGCAGCATTTCTCCCTGCAGAGTGGCAACATGCTGGGACACAAAATAGAAGGTCCTGTCCTGGTGTGAGCCCTGCACAGAACGGGAGGGCAGTCATGATGGATAGGAACTGAGCTGTATTGGTGTTGTGGGTAGTTCCTGCTGTGTTTTGGAGACAGCATGTGTACGTTTGAAGTTTGCTTGGGGATGATGCAGGGTAATGTGCCAATACAGGTTTTTGAATAGTTCCTTGGGGCACAAATAACCCCATTCATTGCAGCAGACGGCTCTGACTGTAATCCAGTTGCCTGACCATCTTCGTCTGCATGTGCAGGTCTTCCTTGTTTTACTTAATTTTGCTCTCACAAGAATGTTACTGAACCCCATGTAAATTTTGCTTCAGTAAGGTCTGTGTTAAATCATCAAAAAATGTCAGCAGCTGAGACTAGATAAGAATGAAAATTGTAACAGTGTCCATAGTAATAACAAATGAAACTAGTTTTTCCCTGTCACCTGTCTCCCTTTTCCTGAAATTGAGATGTTGTAAATGGCAAGCTTGTTTCCTTTTGCAGTATGATTATTTTTACTGCATCCTTTATCTTTGTCTTTTGGAAAGAGCAAATAAAAACAAAGCTTTGCTTCACATTTTTGCTTGAAGATAAACTGGGACATTTTAACAGAGTAACTTTAATAACTGTTTACTTTTACATTGATCACAGCCAGTCGTCAGGGCTACAGCTGCATGGCTAAACTCCCATACTTTTTAATAAGAATTTAAGGGTCAACGTTTTTGAAAGTGTGAGAAGGATGGCAAGCATTGGTGCAAAGCAGTGTATATGCTGCCCACTTTGCCTGAGAGAACTGCAAGACTGAAAATACAGCTGATGTAGGTCAGTCCCAGGGAAGTGGCAGGGCACAATCTGTGAATTACACTGATGTACACAGTTACGTGAAGAGGATTTTTCTGTATTTTTTTTTCAGGGATAGACTTTTACTACCTGCTAAATTTGGACTCTTAGACTCATTTCTGCAAAGCCAGAGCTGAACCACACCCTTCAAATGTGAAGAGCTGTTGTATTAAATCATTGTGCTTCTCAGAAGGCTCAGTCAAATGAGGACAAGATTGCAGACAGGTGCAATTTCCTTTAGAAAATTGATAGATGGTGCTTCTGCATTCCGTAGTGTTTTGGTTTTAGTCTTTACAAAATGCAGCTTGCATTCTGTTATAACTAGTAACAAATCACACATCTGGAACAAAGAAGAATGTAGCTGGGCAATATATTATATTTATCTGCAATCTGGTTCAGATTCCCTGGTTCCTTTCAATTTTAACTGTGCAACAAATGTACTCCCAGTCTTAATTTTATCACTTGTTATAACGTTTAACAAAGGTCATTGTGACCCAGAGGAAGCTTAAGAGGAAAGTGTTATGGTGGATCTTGGAAGTGGAGTTTAACTGTGATGACAGTAGGCACGAAGCCAAGCCCAACTCTCCTGTGTGTGTTTAATTTGTGCTCTTTATTTTTTCTTATGCTGGGCTGGATTCAGTCATGGAGCCACATATATGGATGAGGCAGAAGTGTTCGGTAATTAGTACATCTTTCTTCTCTGATGCCTTTTTTCAAAAGAATACTTTGAATTGTTTACTTTTTCTGTGGTTGGATTGTTGAATTAATAACAAAAATGCAGCCACTGTTGAAAAGAGCAGTCTCCTAGTGAATGCCTAAAATATTTAATTCTGTGCTTAGTACCACCATTTTGTCAAATCTGGTGACAAACTTTCTTTTAATGGGGATTTACTTGCTCAGGTCACTAAATTCAACACCATAATGTCCTTGTTTTTTTAATTTGTGATTTTATCAGTTTAGATTTTGCCTGTTTAAAGTCTGTCTGATTATGCTAGTGCAAAGGAAATTATTTTTTGTGGTTCAGAAATGCCAAAGCTATCCTGATTTTGAAAATATTCAGATATAAATAATTGCTTATATTATTAAAATTTATTTAAAATTATCTCAGAGAGATTTGTGCTATGCTTTGCACTACGTTTTGCAACAGTAGAGAACCTACCCATAAGGTAGACAGGCATTTATGTATCTAGCCACATTTATAGCTTATAGTGGCTCTGAGTACAAAACAGTCAGGTTAATTTCTAAGAAATTATTAGAGTTTTGGCGTATCACATGGTTTAGAAAAGCTTTCCCAAGTTATTTTAGAGGGCAGTATCATGTCTTGCATGGTTTTTTCACATGCACTGTTTTACTGGCTCTGTAAGACACCTTGGTGCTGCATTTATCAAGTTATTTGTACTCAGCTTTTACGCATTTATGGATTACTGTACTGTTGCATTGATTATGATTTCTTTTTCCTCTGAGGAGGAAATAACCTGCAGTACCTCAAAAATGTGCATTCAAGAATGTGGCAATAATTATATTGTGTCCAGTGAAAAACGTTCATGTTTTTGAAACGTAATCAATTTTCTGCCTTTTCTCCAACTTCACTCAGAGCACTTTCTCTGTTCTTCTGTTATTGTTCCTGTAGGGAAGTAGTGTTTGGGAGAGGGTGTGGCACTCAGATGTATTTAATACATTCAGTTTTTTATCCTGTGCCCACTTGGTGTAAATATCCTGCATTTCTGTGTTCTTTCATATTCNGCTTCTAACTGCATCATATACATCTTCTTGCATAGGTAATACTGCAATTACTGTAGTGATGTTTCAAACTAAAATTGTACATTTCCATGTCTTTCTGTGATGATATTCTTCCCATTCATGCACTTAGTTCTGATCATTATTTTATATTCAGTCAATAGAAGGCCAAAATCCCTTTAAAAAGACACTAATCACATTAAAATTCGTTACCAGGCTGTTCACAACAGCTACAGGACATGTAAATCAAATCACAGTGTGTTAGTAATACATTTTCAGTATGCTTTCATTTCCTACCTCCCTCCTACCATTGTGTATTGGGATACAAAAACAACTGTTGTCTCTAATAAAAGTAAGAAAATGTAGTATTCATAGTTTCAGGATGCCATGAGCAATCAACAGTACATTTCCTGTGGTTCTGTGATTAGTTTGTACTAAAGTATATTACAAATGTAGCTCTAACATTGTCTCCAGTTTAAAAAAAAAAATTAGGAAAATATATCAGGCCCTTTATTTGCCAGAATCACACTGAGTAAAAGTTTAACTATTATATCAAGGCTATCTTCTCAACAACACAACAGGCAAATTGAAGTGAATTAGAGAACAAAGAACAAATGTGTTTTCAACTAGCATTTCCATGAGATAATTCACATTTCACTGTGTACTTATGGAATGCCACTGTAACACTTGATTGATGTACACGTGCTGAGTAGGTAAGGGAGGGGGAATCATGTTGTAGTATACTTCCCTCATGGACTCATGGCCCTTTCCTCACATATTGCAGACTCCAAATCCAGCTGTTTTCTGCCTGTTTTAAATATAATTACCCCTGTTTCAAACAGTGCATACAATTTAAAATGTTAGAATTTCACTTACCTGTGAGTGATCTGCCTGGTGTGTTGGCCATTCTGACCATGGTAGTCAAGGTGGCCATCTCACAGAAGGCACCTCTGGTCAACCAGCAAAGTTGCTGTGTAGTGAAGAGACTTTAGAGACAAATCTAGGCCCTGTTGAAGTCAATGAGGGTTTTTCTGTTGACTCTGATGGCTTCAGAATTTGTGATAATTACTATGATATGTCCAAAGATCTTTTGGAGATCTTTTCTCAGAGCATTATGTGCAAATTTGTCTCTTCTGCAGTGGCACTGTGACCTGGGACTCAGGATGAGGGAGTTTGCAAAGGGCCAAGAGCAGCTCATTAAAAGCTTCCTTTCTGGACCATAGAAACCAACAGGCATTTCTGAAAATACCAGTAAGAAGATGAATCATGTTATCTGGTATATCTTAGAACTTCTGATTAAGTATTTAAGAATTTATCCCTAAATATGCCAATTCTTTTAACTGACATGTCACCACATTGGTTTAATAGTACAGTCACATTTTATTATCTTGCATGATTCTGTGGAAAAAAAACCCTTTAAAAACTTGTAGGATGATCTAAATACCATTTAAAAGAATTGCTATTATTATTTCAAATGCCAGAACAATCACAGAACAATTTTAATCTTATTAAGGAAATATATTTTTAAAAATATTAATACTTTGCTTCTGCTTGTTGAAACAGTATTAAAACAAGGTGTAAATGTGTTTTTAGTTATTTCCCAAAGGACTTGGTGTCAGAATAAATGTCACCCTGTCTTATCCTTTTTAGGAAGGTGGCCTCTACCAGATGTAAGCTCAGAAATGGCAATTGCCATTCATGTCAATGACTAGCAGGTTTATCCTGGCTTTCTCTGGGGCCATCTTGGCTTTTGGGAAGAGGCAAAGAGCAGGACTATAAGAAAATAGTAGTTCTCATGAGAACAGTAAAAATATGTTGGTATTGTTTAATTCTTTCATAACATGCTAAATTAATTTATTTGTTGAATCTTTTAAAGTATTAGGCCATTGGGGAATGTGTTTTTCATATAGCAGTCTTACAAATATATTAAAGTTTTAGGGAGAACAGTCAGAGTAAACATCACTGGTTATTCATGTTAGATGACTGGGAGACACAAGGCTTGATTTTTTTAGCTGCTTTACATATTGTATACTAATCAGCATCAGTGCAAAGTGATCTTATCTGTACATTTTGCAATTTTTTTTTGCACAGATGTAGACAACTCTAAAACATTCAGGATTGTGGACTAGCAGATTCATGTGGTTCATAAATTCTTGCAAAGTACCCTGTCATAACACTTATCATTTAGTAGATGCTTTTGGTTAGGTAGATACTTTTGACAGTTTTCATGTTAATTTCAAAATGTATTGTTCAACTCTGTTTCTTCAAAGCCACTGTTCAATATGCTTGGGACTAGGCCATTAATTTTCAGAGACAAATGAAATTTAATCTTCAGTTAACTCATTTTTCAGTTAGATTATTTTAGTAGAGGGACCTTATTATTTAAGTTGAAGGGAAACATATTCTCTGTTCAATATACCATGGGTAAAAAAGACTGTCTCAATTTTGTTCTCCATTGTTCTATTGATGATTCATAAGGCAATATCTTCAAAATGCCAATACTGCAAGAAAAGCAAGCTTTACCACTGTTTGGAGAGATACAACACCAGAGCCATGTATACTATAAATGGTTCTCTTCTGTTTGTATGGAGCACTTTTTAGTTTCTAAATCTGTACATGTTAAAGAGGAAAAAAAAAAAAAAAGCCAAGCCAAAGTTTTCCAGATGATTCACTGTCTTTGCCCATTACCAGGAACATCTTTTGTTTACCATACATCCTGATAGGTATTTTGAGGAGATAAAAAGAGCAGGAACAACTGAAAGCCTTTGGAGCTGTCCAGTTTTTCCAGATACCCTCTGTCTGTCCATTTATCATCTGTAAAATATTTCTGTGACTTGCCATACATATCTAGACATAGAGGAAGTCAGGATATCAAATATTTTGATGAATACTGCAAATATCAGAGTTAACCTGTGGGTCAGAAACCCTTCTTTTATCTGGAAACAGGAAGAAGCAGATGCTTGGACACAGATTGGCAGGTTTCCCTTGGAATCAATGGATCTCTACCAACATATGCCACACTTCACATTTGCAAAATCCCTCTTACTGAATCTACTGATTATCCTTTTCAGCAGACATCATCTTTTTATTTCTTTTCGGTATCATCATGAATTGACTGTAGCAATGATGAGAGTCATAGAAGTTATGTTCTTTACAATGAAGGCAAAAGAATCTTATAAACTAACAGACTGAAATTAGAAGGACCTTTTCCTTATGCAGAGTTGAATTTAACTTCTGATTTTTTTTCCAAGCAATTAACTTACTTTTTTTCCTTTACCAGAGCTGATAACAAACGTGTTATCCTGCATCTAGAAATTCCTGAGTGTATTCACCACCAGCACAAGTCCACCTCGACCAAACTTGGCCTTTTTAATTATTCAGCCAAGCCATTTCTTATACAACCTTACTTGATCACCATCTTTCCTAATATTCAGGCTTTTGAAAGTCATATCCAACAGTAGCTTTCTTCTAAGTCATCACTTTTGCATCTTCATGCCTTTCTTTATAGAATTATCTAAGATCAGCTATTCTCCTTTATCTGCAATCATCCAGATGTCTCCTAATAAATCTGAACTATTTTGCTTTGATTTTGTGGTCTTTCATATTTTCAGCTTCACCTTCAGATGTTATCTCCAAGCTGGCCTTCCATTTTGCAACTGATGCCAATCTTAATTTCTAATTTTTTATTTCAAGCAGTTACCTTTGTGCTTTTCTTTCTTCTGCTCCTAGTGCCTGAAAAGAATTTCCTGTAAGTAGCCACTAAACAAATATATAGTCTTACTCTACACTCTAAAACTTTTCTTTTTAGTTTTTGGGATGGCTAAAGGAAACCTTGGCAAAAATAGGTCTGTAGTGATTGTTCCTTACAGATTGGACTACCTGGTGCTGTGTTGTTGCCTTTGTTATTTGTTTCTCAACTATTCTATGCCCATAATGTAATTTCATTGGGACAGAGTACATATGTTTTGCTTATGTTAGCACAGCCCCCAGCACAAAGGAATCTTCATCCCTAAATAGTGTTACTAATTATGAGGCAAGGTTAGATAAAACCACAGCATTTTAGGAACTTTTGAAGTGCCAGTCCTCACTGATTCTAGGCATATGTCCTGCAGGAGACATCAGCCTAGAGGAAACTCCAGTAAACATCTGCTGCCTCAGCTTCTATTGGAGGGACAATAGATAAGTATGTCACAGAGCACTTGTATTATGTTGGCTATCTTCAGCACCACGGTTTTAGGTCATATATAAAAAGAAATTCAAAAGAACCGTGGAAGCACGCTGACAAAAACCTCTGACAGTAGAGTTGTGGGTTCTCTGACTGACAGGCATCTGAACAGCTGGGAAAGAACGGTAGTGGGATTATTTGCAACTTCAGGAGGAGAAATCCTGTAAAATGTAGGTAAGCATTCAAAATGTAAGAAAAAATGAAGTAAAATTTGGATTAGATAATCCTTAGCATGATTTGGGATCACTAGTGTTCAGTTTATGAAAAATATGTGCTCTAAAGATAATAAAGCTATGCTCAAGGTTAGGCTATGCTGCAGGGAACTCAGAAAAATGTCCCCATTTTGAAGATACGAGATGAGAATTTCACTCCATGTTTTCTCATTCCTTGCTGTGGAACTGAACTCCAGGTCTTTTTAATAGGAATGTTGCCTGCAGATGAACTTGTGTTTTTGTAAATAATAGATGCTTTTATGCCCAGGGTTAGTGGTTTTTTGCTACCCAGAAAAATGCTCACCTGGGGATAAAACCTCTCTAATACTCAGGAGGCTAAAATCCAAAGGCAGGCAAGAAATGTGGAGGTGAGATACTGAGAAGAGAAGCAATGGGCAGAGGATGCTGAGAGGAAGAAGGTAAAGGTAGAAGATACAAGTTAGAAACACTCATAAGTTGAGAAGTTGGTTTTCTGAAGAAAGAGGGCTAAACAGGAACTTGAATAGAGATGGAAAGATGTTACAGAAGATGGGAATAAGTGATAATGGGAGAGAAAAATGGGAAGAATATGGTGCTTATTTTTCTTTTCTAAAATGTCTATTTCTAGCCTTTCAATAGCCATGATAATGAACTTCTGTTTTGGGTAAGCTGCTACAAGTCAACCCCTTTCACTCGTAGTAAATCCTCATCTTTAGGGAAAAATGTCACTGTTTCCACAAACAATCATAAAGTGTGTAATCAAGCTCTCAAGCAGTAGCCTACTTGAGATCATAACAACATATATAATTCTTCAGGAACATGAATCCTAAATTCACTGCTGATATTTTTCCGTGGTCTGGAAAAAGCAGTGGCTAAAAGGAGAATTTGTTTTTTCAAACTGTGGAACAAAGGGTATGATGTTGCAGAGTAAAACACATTGCTTATATTCAAGAAACTTTAAAAATACTGTAAAATACAAAAGAAAACCACCCTTTCCTCAGGACTTGCATTTGCGTTTGTTCTGGTTTATAATAGAATCATAAAATTGTTTAGGTTGGGAAAAAAGCTTAAGGTCATTGAGCCCAGCTGTTAACCCAGCACTGCCAAGCTGCTTGTCCCTAAGCAGCACACCTACATGTCTTTTAAATACCTCCAGGGATGGTGACTTTACCACTTCCCTCAGCTGCCTGTTTCTATGCTTGACAACCCTTTCTGTGAAGAGATTTTTCCTAATATCCGATCTCATCCCCCACTGGTACAACTTGAGGCTATTTCCTCTTGTCCTATCTCTTGTTACCTGGGAGAAGAGACCAATCCCACACCTGGCTACACTCTCCTTTCAGATAGTTGTAGACAACAAAAAGGTCCCTCCTGAACCTCCTTTTTTCCACACTAAACAACCTCAGTTGCCTTGGCTTCTCCTCATTAGATTTGTGCTCCAGACCCTTCTCCAACTCCATTGCCCTTCTCTGGATATGCTCCAGCTCCTCAATGTCTTTCTTGCAATGAGGGATGCAAAACTGAACATGGCATTTGAGGTGTGGCCTCACCAGTGATGAGCGTGGGGGAGATGGTCCTGCTGGCCACACTGTTGCCAATACAGGCCTGGATGCCATTGGCCTTGTTGGACACCTGGGCACACACTGGCTCATGTTCAGCTTCTGTCAACCAGGACCTACAGGTCCTTTTCTGTTGGGCCATTTTCCAGCCACTCTGTCCCCAGCCTGCAGCACTGCACAGGGTTCTTGTGACCCCAGCCCAGAACCCAGGACTTGGCCTTGTTGACCCTCATACCATTGACCTTGGGCCATCAATCCAGCCTGTCCAGATCCCTCTGCAGAATCCTCCTGCCCTCCATCAGATCACACTTCTGCTTGCTGTCATCTGCAAACTGAGGGTGCCCTTGGTCCCCTCATTGATAAAGTTATTAAACAGTACTGGCACCACACTGATCCCTGGGGAACACTGCCGGTGACTGACTGCACGGGATGTAAATCCAGTCACCACAAATCTTTGGGCTCAGCCATGGAGTCAGTTTATTACCCACTAAAGAGCATGCCAGTCCAAGCCATAAGTGGACATTTTCTCCAGGACAATCCAGTGAGAAAAAATGTCAAAGGCTTTACTAAAGTCTGGGTAGACAACATCCACAGCCTTTCCTCATCTACAAGTGGATCACCTTGTCATAGAAAAGATCCGGTTAGTCAAGCTTGTCAAGTTAATTTCCTTTAATTCAGTGCTCCTTTTATTTATTTTTACTCAGTTTTTATTAAAGCAGTAAATTTTTCCTGGGCTTAAGAATTAGACAAGTCTTAAACCTACTAATTTTTCTCAGTTCTTCTATGAGTCCCACCTTCACTTAGCTATGAAAAGCATGAGCAGTCCTTAGAATGTAGAGGGAAACTAACATCCCTGTGGATTATCATTTTGTGATGTAGTGAACTGAGTTGAATTGGCCTGAATGTCTTCTATGGTGGTGTTATAATTTAAACAAAAATAGTCAAATACTTCAGAAAGAAACTCCAAGAAACTGCAAAATGCTTTATTAATGTTGTCAAATCTTAGTCACTAGGGACCACCAAGAACTCAGGTTTTGCCTTGTGGTATGCTACTTGTGAGAACAAGCAAGTCTGAATCACAGGCAATCCACACAACATGGTATGGAATTGACTGGCCTTTGGGAAGGATGTGTGTCTTAAAGGTTCTTTGTCTCCAAAGATATTGAGTCTGAGTGGTCCCATGACCGAAGCAGGGTACCTCTAAAGCTTTGTTTTTTTGTCTCCCCTTTTATCTGGGGAGAACTTTGGGTTCATTGAGATAATTTGGAAATACAAGGACACAATCTCTGTAATCTTGGGGATGCTGACAGGTAAGACTGGATTTTCTAGCAGTGTGCAAGAAGAAAAATGGCAGAGGGAAACATCTTGCTTTCATCTCCCTCCCCTTGTCAAAACCCACCACCTAAACCAAGAAATACTGTACACAGGCCAGGGACAATGTCACTGTTTATTTCAAGCTACTATTAAGAAGCTGTTACTTATTTAAAACTTCAAACACGGTTGCAAAATCATGAGCATCATAATCAGCAAAGGATGTTCTCTTTCCTCTACCATAACATAAACCACAGTATGACAAATTAGCTGAAGCCTGCAGCAATCAGAAAAACCCAAACTTTTGCTCTTTCCTCACAGAGGTTTTTAAGATAAAACACATAAATATTGAAGCTACCTAGGACAATGGGTGAAGGAGCTCGCAGTGTCACTGTCAGAACCTGGCTTTCCCTTGACTATCCCCATCAGTCTTTTTTAGTTGGATGCAGAGAAGACTTCTGCATGCAGAAGATTCTTTCACTTTATTTGGTGCCAGCCAATAGTGGGCAAAGTACTTACAATATGACAATGTTACTTTACACATTCTCTTTCATAGTAGACATAGTGCCTGTAACAGTAACCTAATTGCAAGTGTAAGGAAAGGGGAAATGGCAAAGTACTCTATTTCGTACCCTCATCCTGTTTGTCTTGTACATTCATATGCATTTTGGGTAGAATTCCATCTTGGAAATGATGCCTCTGTAAAAGGTTAAAAAAGAAATTGGTGGAGGAGTTGAGGTCCTGTAGGGCTTCAGTAACAGTTTGGGAAGAGAGGTGAAATGTCATTCTCACTTTAACAGTCCTGCTGGTTAGAGCCTTTAAACTTTGATGATGAAGGGAAAATGCCATTTGGTTTAAATAGGCAGTTTCTCTGTATGCCCTTTGGTGTTAGTTTCCCTTGTTTAGTGTGTGGGTATCATACATGACAATGGGAAAGAGAGAAATACTTTAGAAAAACAAACAAACAACTCCTCCCTCTCTTTCTCTCTCTTTCTCTAAAAAAGAAAAAGGAAAGGAAAGAAAAAACAAAGAAAAATAAGAAACTGTGGTTGTAAAACCACAAAAATTGGCATTGAGGCTCCAAGGCAAGTGTAAGCCTTGGAATTTCTTTTAGCTCTTTAAAAAAATAGCCCAAACCAAAAAAACCCCAAAGCACAACAACTCTCTTTCCATGGAATCCAGCTTAATGATGCTCCCACTACCCACCCCCCCCCCTTCCTTTTAGAAAGATTTGAAAGAATTTATTTTAAGCTTTGGTATAAGTCCTCTTTACTGCTTTATGTTCTATAAAGCATGATGATTTTTTTTTGCTGTTTGATTTTTACTTAGAAATTTAAGAAATGCCAAGTCTGCTCTGATATGGTTTTCCCAGTGATTTCCTGCATATCTCAGAGGATAGGTATTCATTTCTTTCTCAAAAGAACAGCAGGAGTGAAAATGTGGATTCTTTAACAAAGAAAATCTTAATCAAAGCCTGTGTTAGTTGCTGAAAAAATAAAAAGTAATTTAAAACAAAAAAGAAGAAATAAAGACTTCAGAATAGTCTCACTTTCAAAAGAAACAAATAATTTCTTTTTGGTGATTGTTTAGTTTTCACTCTCTTGAGTTTGTAATATGATGTGGTCAATCGTGAGAGTCACTGACAGCAGAATTTCTAATACAAAGGGAGAAAAATAAGGGAAAAGAAAAATATATGCAGAGGGTTAATATTTAGAGGAGCTGTTCTTTGTGCTTCCGGCTCTGCATGGAACACACCTGGTGACCCTTTTGCACGTCAGTTCCTTTTTAGGTGAAGTATGGCTGAGAGCACTTATGCTATTTTTTGTCAAAGAGCACCAAGATACAAAGACATACAATCCTTCACAAGTTATTCTTCCTTTGTGTTGGAGAAGTGGTATTTGATTCTGATTTTGTGTGACACAACCCTATTAGCCCTTTTTGGCACTTGAAGTAAACACAGTAAACAAGTTATTATTTATAATATATTACATATGTTAATGGTAAAAAGCAAATCTGATGATTTAAAATGATGTTCATTACATAATCTGGTTTGATTGTAGTGACAGAAGTTAAATTAGATTCCTTGTGTCTGATCCCTTTGAAGCATCTGATTTTTGCAGGTTATCTAAGGGGTGGAAAAAAATTGCATTTTCAGTTGCACCTCTAGGGAAGAGGGCATCAATGATCAGTTCTGGGAATCTTTGCTGATAATCAGTTGTGGATGAGAGTGGGCATGGTAGGAGGAGAGGTAATGCAGGGAAAAGCACATTTCTGACTGTTGATGATACTGGTTTTTCACTGTGAGCTGATGAGAATCTGCAAACATTGAATGGGGAAGTAGTCATCACTGGAGGCCAAACAACAAAATGACCCCTCATAAAATGGGATGATTCAACTGCATGGATACTTTCTAATGATGTGAGTCTTTAGTACAAGTGTCTCAAAGAGACTGATTTCAAACTAATTACAGGATAACTACCAGGCAATTAATGCTTCAGGAATCCAGAATTCACTGTCTAATGTCTGAGACCAAAGGTTAAGTAAAAGCACAGCAGACATTAAGGCAACTGCTGCTGTATGGTTTTATGATCTTTATTAAGATTAAAAATATCAAATCTATTTTAATTAAAAACGTCAAAAGAGATCTTGAACTCTTTCTTCCCTTGTGCCCCCATCTGACACTGGAATGTCCTACATTTCATGAGCACTGATTTATGAATACAGATGGCTTAAACTAAATGGTGAAATGGTAGACATTTCAGCTGACCCCTGTATTCGACTTTTCTCATGGAATTTGCTGTCCATCTGGACATTAGAAATGGCTAAAGTGCGTAGGTAGTTTCTGTTGAGGAGCCAAAGGTCACTGGTGAAGCGAGGGGTCAGAAATTTCCAAGTGTAGATAACTACAGTTGAGGAGCTCCTTCATGGAAAATTTGAGCATCTCTACCACTGTGGGCAGCCACTGATTTAAAAACAAGGTGTGTAGAAACAAGCAGTAGTAACAGGATTTCTGTGACTCACCATCATCCAGGGATCAACAGTCACTGACTGTCTTGTCTGCATATTCCCCAGGAGCCCGAGTGCTGTCTTTTGTACACACACCTTAACATGGACAGGACAAAGCATCTCAATATTTAAATCACATACTAATCTGAAAGGGATCTAGCAATAGAGTATTCCTCTGCTTATGTCTTCACATATTAGTATAGAATATAAAAAAGGTAGATCAGTTCTGTATGTGGATGGGAACATAATATCTGGTAACTGTGAACAGCAAATACATGTGTTTTGTATGGACTTGCTGAGATGCTCTTTTTCATTCCAAATTGAAGCCCATTAGTCCAAGTTCATGCTTTTCTCCCCTTTCCTTGTGTCTCTTTGGTATGCTTAACAGTGAAATCTTGATATGGTTGAGATTAATATGGTTAGGTTTTGTTGACCACTTTTTTTTGGGACAGGGAAGAATGTTTTGATAGTTTCAAGAGATAAAGCCAAACATGTTGAAGCAAAATATTTTGGAATAAGTTAGTATGTGTTTGAGTAAAGTCAGAAGACATGTAAGAAGAAGTTTAAATTAAAGAGGTAGATGGTATATCAGTGTGGGAAAGGCAAAGCTGGCAGATTTGTGAATTTCAGATGTGCTTAACCTGAAAGGGGTATTCACATGCTTGGACATTGAGTCATTTCACAAAAAAGAAAAAAATAAGAAGAGTAGCAGCTGCTGACTTAACTCTAAAGGTCACCACAAGGGGTTTTACCCAGCCTGAAGATTGAGGTACTTGAGCAGAATAAGTGAGAATGCTCCAGTTTCCTTTTCTCTAATAAGATAAAATCCTACATCTTCCATTGAATGAGTTATACCTGGCCTCTAGGCTGTAATTTAGTCTGTCTTTGTGGGGCAGAGCATTCTCCATCTTACTCCATAAAGCTTTGCCACTGGGTAGGCAGTAGTCGACTACTCATTCTCCATTGTTTCACTGTTCACTTGAGCATGCAGGTGAAGAAGGGCTCATATTACACAGGGAGATGTGTTTCTTCTCCCTGCTCTCTGGATATAATGTGCTTTTTCCATGGAGCTGCTGCTTGATAAAGTAAAGAATAAGTCCTGGTAGAAGAGGAAAAGGGATGCCTCCTTACAAGTAAAGCTACTGATCTGTTGTGCTGCAGTTTTTGCTGTCTGTTTTGGGCCCACAGCTTCTTGATTGTGCTTCAGGGATTGAGCATACTTGCAAGTAGGAACATTTGTTTGGAGATGTGATTTTGAGCTCCCTTGAGCTAAGAGAAGAAATGAGATCCTTTACTGCCTGTGCAATTACTGGGTGATCATAGGAAGACAGGAGTCCATCTGCTTTCCTAACCTGCTTTTAATAGGAAAGCATTAACCGTGGATTTTTTGGTTTTGTTTGTTGTTGGGAATTTTTTTCTTTTTTTTTTTTTTTTTTTCCCCAGAGGTAGATATGTAATGTGAGTTGAGACTTCTGGGCTCCAGAGACTCTGTAAATAAAACTGCTGCCCTGAGTGATCAGGATTTACAGCATGGCACTCATCTAGGCCACTTCTAGGGGGTTGTCTCCTGACTGTGTTGCCATCAGCTGCTTGCATGCTATGTTGGCTGCTTTGGATTAAATTCTCAGACATGAATTTTTCCTCTGAATTGGATAGAAAGCCCAAGACTCCATTTCCTTTTTGAATTTTCTGTGGGATCTGAGGTACTGAAAGATAGGTGTTATAGTGCCTAACACTGAAATGGCTAACTCCCTTACTGGATCTTGCCCAATTTAGCTACAACAAAAATTAACATATTTTATTTTTGAAGCATGGCTGATAATTTTATGCACATTTTTTGAAAGAAAAAGTCTTAGTAATCAATATATTAACAAGAGGCTTATTCTGTATAAGATTCCTGAAGGATTGTGCTGCAGAATAAGCAAGAGAGCCCCATTAAACTGTCAAAATGATCATATCATGAAACATTACCATGCAAATACATAAAACCAAAAAAAACTCAAAGGAGAATCAATGAAGCGCAACTGTTATTGGCATTATCCCTGGGATTTTTTTCTTGCTTTCCTCATAAAAACAATTATGAAAGAAGGACAAGTAACTTACCATATTCACTGGTATGGTCTGGGAAATCTTTATGCTAAGCTTTATAGTCTCAGGAGCATGTAAGTGAATCCTCTTCAAACACACATACATACTGTATGAATTGTTATCTGGAGACATGTTTTATCTTGTTTTGCACCTCATATTTTCCTCCCTACCCCTAGAAAAAGCAGGTAAGTAGCAAACCTGTAATTCATTTAATTCATGAAGTAATTCAAGTACCAACCTAAATGACTTCACAGAAAGAGCAATGTAATTTTGCAGTTGTGATACCCCTAGTGGAAATAATTATCTCCAGTTTAAACACTATAAATCAGTGTTTAAAGAGGTGCATGTTAAAATAGACTTTTCTGTTTAGGGCCAAGTCTGCTTTCTCTCAGGAGTTAGTGCCTGAATGATAGGTTTTCTTGCTACTGCTTTTCTTCATTGGTCATGTATTACATCTTCCCAGCTTGCCTCCTGCTGAAATAATTGTGGTGCTAATAACAATGTGTGGGGAAATGACCAGATGTGCTAGTTTTTTAGACAATTATACCAGTTTTTCCAATTTTCCAGACATTTTTTCATTTCTTTATTAACTCACCGGTGCCAGGAATTGGATTTTTCCAGTACATAAATCCTAATTAGCAAGCTGGAGAATTGAGTGCTCCATTTTACTCCTGATGTGTCATTTCCCCTCTGTTCTTGGTTAATTGGCATTTTAAAAAGCCATCTCTTGTGTTTTTAAGGGTAAAAAAGAAATACAGGAGTATTTTGGGACAGAAATGAAAATCTAGTAAAGGGACAAAAAATTATGAGAAGTTGTAGGGCCCTCTGGTAGCTCTGGGATTGCAGGACATGGAGATCTGCAGATTGACTAAGCTGCTTGAGGTTCAGTTGTGTCTTCATGGCAGTAGGGGTGACTGAGCCCCATCCTGCTGTGCTCATGCTGCTCTCTGCTTGGTGTGGGCATGCAGTGATTTTATTAAATGGTGCCGGCGCTGAGGAACATCTAGAGACTGATTTGGTAGAGCAAAGGCAGTTTTTGGTGCACTGCTGATGTGAGTTGCTCTTACAGGCTTTCCTTGCAGCCTCCTTTTCTTCTTATCAAGGACCAGAAATAGAATGGAGTAGGAGGAGGAGGCAGAGGCTTGTCAGGAGGGAGGGTATCCTCAGATTTTGAGTCTAAGGACTCTTTCAGCCTTAGTATGTGCTTAGGGATGCCCTGAAGGGAGGGGTTGGTGGAGGGTTGTCAGGGCAGGTGGAGTGGTTGCGCGTCTCAGGGAGGATGAAGTGCTCTGTCAGGAGAAGGGAGTGGTACTAAAAGGTGCTTTTCTGGATAGATAGGATTACAGGAAACTGAAGAGATTTATGAGGTTCTGAGATTCACCTCTGAAGAAGGAAGTTATTCCATTTATGAGTGAGGTAAAAAAGGTTATGTGTTCCAGTTGGCATTGATTTGAGGCTGAAAAAGATTCACTCTGAAAGGCAAGATGACAAAGTGGAGGTTCTTTTCACCTTGTAGAGGACAGTTTGAATACTGGGAGGAAAAAGGGGAGAGTGTGAGTAGAAGGTGGCACCCTTTTTTAGCTTCTACCAGGGTGCTGTAAAGGACAGAGGGAAGGCAAGCAGGCCTGATAAATGCAGTTCCACAACTTAGATGGCAATTGGTAAGAAGGGAAATAAATAGCAAAACTTTTTTTCAACTAGGATCTGAACTCAGTTCAGATCTTGCCCCATCTCCATAAATGTCTGTCCAAAACTTGAATCTTTTGAGGTTCAGAAAAGGATGATTAATTTTTCTTTAATTTTTTTTTCTGTGCTAATGCATTAATTGGTTCCAGGCAGACAGAGAACATCAGAGCCAAGATATTGCAAGCAAGGCTGCAGTCCAGGTAATTTGAGGGCTGTCAAGAGACTGAGAAGTACCAGAGGTCATGATAAAACCTGGAGTCTTTCATTTTCCAAAATGTTTAATNGGCAAAGTACTTAGGAGTTATTCCAGCACTGCTGTGCTGCCCTTAAAGGGAATCTTAGGAAATTTTCTCCTAACTCTGGGGACCATATTTCTGTCTCTTGGGATCATCTTTCCAGCTGGACAAGATCTTAGTACTGCAGACTGCACTCCCTGACCTGAGACACAGGTGTTACCTTTGCTTATGATCCAGTTGGTGCTGGTGTTCCTGGCTGTGGGTGCCTTTCCCCACCAGTTATTTATTTATTGCTCACTTGGGTTGTTGCTGTTTTAAAATATGTCATTGCAGAATTCATGCCTAACAGGTGCTCTGTCCTTTTAGCTGTCCAACTTGGTGTATTGTCCTAGTGTGAGTGCTGGGAGAAAAACAGCACAACAGCCTTTGGGGGGCTGCATTGCCAAATCCTGCCCTGCCAGTCAGCAACAGCACACTATCACCAAACCACAAGAGCTTTCATGTGAGGCTTTTATTTAAAGGAAGTAAAAAAGCATGCTGGTTTTAGTCATAATTATTTCTATTTTTTATTAGCTTTTAGGGAATGAGGAACAGTTCAGCGAGTTGTGTTTGTAACAAATACAGGTTATGAAATAAATGTATTTCATTATTTGCTCATTTTGCAATGAAGGACTCTTCGAATCTGTCTCCTAAATGGTTTAACTCAACATTAGAAATGATGCTGCCAAATACCGACTGATTCAATAGATGATGAGTTTCAAATTCCTCTTTTACGTGGGGAATGTGATATAGAACAATGACCTCAATTTTCAACTGTGTCCTCAGATTCACCTCCTTTTGGCTGTCTGTTTTTCTTTTTCAGTATCTTTTCATAGTTTTTCAAGTCCTGAGGGTCTTATGAGGGCACTAATATTTAATAATTAGGCACTATATCTCTGATGGGTCTTCTAGTGACATCTTTTACAACTAATGAGTATTTAATAGAATGTAATTAGTAGCTCTGATCCTTAGACCTTGACCTGTCTAGACCTTGTATACAACTAAGTGACTAGACAGCCCTTAACACTCATTAGGAGTTATCTGGACCCCACTTTACAAAGCTATGTGAGGAAACTGTTTAGATTTAGCCTCAAGCCACCTGCTTTGTAATCTGTTGCTGTGCACTCAGTTGATCCTGCTGTCCTTACAGTAACTGGAAAGCTACCAATGATTTCATTTTAAAGCAAATATTCTAATTCGGGAAGCATAGGATGGAAACCTTGTTGCTGTGTTTGAGAGCAGGAAATCTTCAGAGAGCATGTAAATAGGAGAGATTGTTTTGATGTTGAGGAGAAACATCTACATTTTAAAATGAAAGAGAAACATTCAGAGATAGTTAAGGAAGTTAGCAAAATGTGTTTTGATACAGTATATTCATCTGAGATATATTTAGTAGGGCTCTTTTTACAGGTAATATATTGGTATTCATATTTCTGGAAGCCTCTTAAATCACTAAAGTAAATTAACTCTTTTTGTTACTGGTGTTAAAAAAATGAATTAAAAAAATCTATACACGTGTTTCTGAGAAGCAGTCTATTTGGCATGCCACCAAGAAACACAGGGAGCAGGTTTCTTTCTTCCCTATTAATTTTTTAATGTATGTGTGTCAAATATTCTAAAATATATTTTACCTAGTCCATATACCTATTCTGTTTCTTTCTATTTCTCATTTCAGTTTCATTCTAATTGCATAGGCTAGTTGTTGTCTGAGTTTTTACTCAGACTTTGTAGACCATTACCATTCCACATGTCTAAAAGTTTTTTAAAGATAAATGCAATAAATCCTGTAACTAAGGGAAGGAAAAATAAAACCCTTATGATTTATTTGATAAATTTTCAGTGGCTTAGGAAAAAGATCCAAATACATTCTTAATACATTCGATCTTGATCCTTTTTGGAAATGATTATATGTAACCAAATGCATTCATATATAGAAGACAGATTTTTTTAAAAGAAAGTGTCCAAATGATCTTGTTAATGCTTATACAACATTTCAATTATTTGTCTTTTTAAAAGGATTCTGTTTTGAGATACTAGTTGCAAATAGAGGAAATGAAGTGTTGATATATTAAGAAATAATTTACTATGTCTGGAGAGTTCTAAAGCAAAACATCTGGATCAATTTGTTTATAAAGTCCCTGTAGATAAAAAGCACTATCTCTCCAAAGGATCAGTTTGTGCCCTTCATGAAGAATCTTTAAAAAAAAAAAAAAAGGATAATTTGCTATCATCATACAGAGAAAGCTCTTGGGAATTTGTTTGTAGGGAATCCAAAGACAGTTTGAAATCCTGTTTCATAGGAGATCAGCTAGTTGCTGAAAATGTGGTGTGGTTTTGTGAACTTAATTTAGTTTGGCCTTCCCTGTTTCTCTGCTTCCCCCACACCCTTCATCTTAAAAAATAATATATTTTAGAAGCTAGGAGTAGGTACAGCATGTTAGAGGTATGGCAGAACTGGATGTGGAATAGAAATAAAACCTTTGGTTTCATAAGGACATGAATGTCCTCTCATAATGGAATCTTTTTGAAGGTCCATCTCTTGGTGCTATTGAATTTAGTGGGAGGGAAACCCTGAATTAGACATAAATAGTTTCAACTTGTGTTTGAAACATTCTTTAGCAGAACAAAACAAGAACTTTTATGTATTCATGTGTTGCAACCTGGAAGACCACAGAATGCTCTTTGTTGCTATTGCTCCTGCTATTGAAAGGTATTTTTGGGTCCTCCTTTCACAAATGTAGCCACAGCAATTAATATCACGTTAGTGAAGTTTGCAATGACTTTATCAATAGATTGAATTGCAGTAGTAATTTATTTAGAATGTTGGTATAGTCTCAGATGTTCTGTCTTTGAAAGTCTTTTGTTACATTTAGTACAAGCAGGAGTTTAGCTGTGTTAGCAGTTAGTTGGTGGTGGAAGTCTGTCAAATACTCGGTGTTTTCAAGAGCTGCTTCATGCACTTTCCTGATTTATGGCTTTTTTTTTCCAGATATTTTCTGCATTTACAGGAATTTTCATGGAAAGTGAGGCTGAGCCAAGACAGATAAAGACTTAATGAATATTTTCCCCTAAGAGGACGCTTTTTACAGATCTTGATTTTTTTTTTTTTCTCTTCCAAGTTTACCTTTTATGCATCCTTTTAGTCAAAACAGATTTGGCATGCTCACCTACTTCCCTTACTTTCTTGGAAAGGTCAGAAACATGGGCTGATAATGTCTATATAACCATCCTTTTTCAGCTCCATGGGGCATGTCTCTCCTAGTATTACATCTTTTCTGCTGTTGAGAGAAGCAGAACCTCCGTCTTTCCTGGGGAATGTTATCGTTGGAGTGTCAAGGGAGTGAAACAACCATCTAGAAGAAGAATGGCCCTGGGACAGAACATGGGTCTCATTCCATCCTAAGTTGGGTCATGAATCTGAAGGTTGTGGTTCAGACAAACGTCCGAGCCGTTTAAATTCAATTTCAGCATAGCATCAGCATCCACAAAGCCCAGCTGAGAGTCCCGTTGTTGTTGACGGTATACTGAGCTCATGAAAACAAACAGGATCATTATATAAATCAAAAGAAGATGAAAGTAGAACACACATCTTCCAGCTTGAATGCTAGAAGTCTGCCAGGAGGAATAAAAGATACTTCCTGTAAGGGTGATGAGTTGAAAACCTTTAGAGTTTTCTTTTTTTACATGGTAAAGAAAAGGGGAGAATGGCCTTATTAAGCCCTATGTATGTGCATGCTTTCTCATTCCAACAAGTTTATTTAATATTAGCAACCTGTCTCTACTATTTTAATTCATTTTATGACACCAGCCCTGAGAAATGATTCTGGTTATCTCCATATTGGGGTTCTGAAAGGACAAAAGAGAGTATTTTTGTTTCCCAGGAAAACACAGCAAAGTGATTATACTTGCCTGGACTAAATGTCCTGCTGTTTCTAAGTCATGCAGTATTTATTTAATCCTGTGTTCCCTTGCAGAAGGAGTGTGTTTTTATGCAGATGCGGAGTAATCTCTCAGTAGTGTGGAGGACATTGCAAAGAGTTTTGTGCAGTGTTTGTGTTTCTTGGTGTGGACAAGCGAAGTGTGTGCATATAACTGGTTAATTAGGTGTCTTTATACATTTGTTGATAGCAGTTAAGCAATAGATTTTATGATCTAGCAACAGTAGGGTCTCAGAAGTCACTACATGTATATTTTATTATAAAGTGGTTTAAGCACTCAAACCAGTGTTTTAGGTTTACTTTGTGGATGTGTTTTCTTTCATGGTTCATTTCAAACCAGAAAAACAATTTAATGAATTCTTTATTTTGTTGTTTAGTGTAATAATCTCATGTTCTTTTGATAATTGCTGGAGAAATTAATGGACTTTTTGGAAAAGTTTTTATGATATGTAAGAATTTAGAGTGAGATCCAAAAAAGCACTTAGGTGCATAAAGAAAAAATTAGGCAGAATCTAGATGCCCAAATCCGAGGGAGTGATTCAAATGCTCTGTGCAGAGATCCAGAGACTGCACTGCTGAGGCTTCTTAGGTAGCTAATAGGCCAGTGTTCTGCTAATGCACTGCTCCACAGAGCTGTGTCTGTAGCACACAGGATGCAGTGTCACACAGGTGTGGCAATACAATAGGTATTAGAAAATGAGCTGCTGTAGCTGATGAGGTGCCAAAGACCTGATACAACTAGCTTATCATAGTTTTGCTCTTACAGACCTGGGATGCTAGAGAACATGTGCAGTCCACAGAGAACAAGATTACGGTGCTGCTACACCTGAATGCAGTTACTGCTTTATTTCAAATTGCAGAGGCTTGTGCTTTCATTGATGCAAGATCTATTTCAGCTTTCATGAAAAATGAAAAAGTGATGGAAGGAGAATTTTGAAGGAAGAATACAGTAAATTTTTCATTTCCTACCTTCCTGTAGTCAAGAGTCCACAAATAAACTAAAATTCATAAAGTAGGTTGCTTGCCATTTCTAGAGACATACTGTTTTTATGCATTAGCAGTGGGAAGGTGCTTAAAAATGATACATGGAGGTAAAAAACAAAAGCAAAGTGTTTCAGAAACAGAGATTCAAGTTTTGTCTTTGAATTCTAAATGCTGCTAGTTTAAATTTTGCCTGTCCACTTGGGGAACTAAACTGTCTTAGCAAGGCTCTATTCATATATAGAGTTTTATTCCGCCCTGTAATAGTTTTCCACAAAAATTCTAAGTGCTGTGGAACTTTATGTTCACATCTGTAGTGTCCCAGACAAGGAGCTACATATTTTTGTTATTGTAGATTGATTTATAATAAAAAAAAAAATCTAAATTAATCTATATGTTGGCTGATAGCACAAATAAAAGAAAAATTGGTGACATCATTGTTCTTTAGCTGATAAGCTATTTCCTTCTGCTGTAAAGTCGGTAGTTTGGAGCATACCTGAATAAATTGGAAAATCCTATAAGATTTCTAAGTGGAAATGAGCATAATATTAATTGAAGACTGGTTAATTTAAAATAATTTTTTGGGTCCCAGAGGATGAGCAAGTGGTAAGACTAGAGGATTCATAAGGCAGCTGACAGAAATCAAACCTATCTGATTTCTTGTGTTCTAAGTACCTTTAACTGACTATCAGGTGTTGCTTTCAGAACGTGACACAATATAAGTGATTCATGTCCTTCTGTGAGCAGCTTTATACATTGTATTTTCCTCACCCAAATGTCTGAAGACCAGATTAAATCTGTGTCTTCCAGAGAAGGCAAGAATTTCCAGGGTTTTCACTGCTTTTGGTGATTTATAGCATGGACCAAAGTCCATTTGCTGGACGGGAGCAATCCCTGCTCAATATGTTAGGAATTACACAATTTGTCTCACTGATGTGTTGATTGCATCTTATTCATATGTGAGAAAGTGGTTAATTCTTTTACTTGAGCATCTTCTAGGAATTGTGTTAACCCATGTGCATAAAGTTTGGCTGTGCACTGTAAAGAGAGCACTGCTGGATGAAAATGTGAGTGAGACCCTCTGCACAGGGGAGCCTCCATCACACTTAGAGCTGGGAAGCAGAGTCCAGTGGAGCTGAGCAACTGGTGTAGGTAACAGCCCAGTCAGGCGTAGACAAAGACTTGTATGTACAAACTAACATAATCTGAGCAATAAGTCCCAGGGATTTTATTATAGGAAATTATTCCAGAGCGGCTCCTACTGATAAATTGCCTCAGATTAATTTTCTGCACAAATACTCAGGCAATTCTGTGCAAGACAAATCATACCAGAAGTCTCTATATCAGGGGTTAATCAGGAAGATTTGCACTTAAATTCATACTCCGCTGTAATCCAAATGAGCTCCTCTGTGTAGGTCAGTCTTCACATCTATTAAGATGCTGGAATTTCCTTTTCTAGTTGTTCTTGAAAAACCCCAAAAATGTATTAGTAAGCATAGTTATTCGCTCCCCCCGCCATCCTAGGCAACTTGAAATTGTCGCTAGATGGCAATTTCTGCTTTTGGTACAGATTACATGGTACCCAAGGTTTTGAATAAATTACATGGACTGTTAGATTAACTGGCACTAGAAGCCAGTGGCAGCATTGTAATGAACTGTTACTAGATAATTTACAGTCAGGGAGCAACTATATAGCATTTACGTGCACATGCTGGTCTACTGACATGGAAATTGGTCTGACACACTTGACCTATGTTAGCTGTGGGAATTCTAGACTGAAGCCAATTGCTGCACTTCCCAAATGCTGCAGACAAACCTGTTCTAATCTGGGAATCCCGTTCCTTAATATAGACTTCCATGTACTTTAGAGCAAAAAAGCAGAATATATGATGCTCTGTTAAAATATCTAAGTTGCTCTTCAATTGATGTCTTCACTACATTCTAGCTGCAGGAGAGAGGGATTTGAAGATTGTTTACTTGAGTCAAATTTTGCACTGTTTAATTGAGCAAAATATTCAAAGGGCAATATAGTTCAATATCTTTTCTCTTTTCAGTTATTTAAAATAAAGTGATGGGCAGAGCTCTTCCTCTGTCATGTTAACCTAGGGAACACAACAGTTTTACTTTCATCAATTTCCTTCCAAAACATATATTCTTCCATGGGAATTAGAAGAGAGATCTTCTATGTGCAAGAGAATGTTTAAGATTGGCATTGATCTTGTTTTGGAACACTGCTGGGAGTCTATGGATTTCAAGGAAACACTTGAGGACAGAAGCACATACTCATAGCTTTCTCCCACCTGCCCTCCCACTCCTTGACAAATACCTAAATCTGTCATAGTGCATTTTACTCCTCATCTGTAAATGCTTTTAAGCAGAAGACCATGGATGTTTTTTACCAAACCCTGAAGATTGGCATTGAATTTTGGGTTCACTGAAGGTTCCTTAAAAAATTTAGAGAATATAAAACAATCATTGAACCATCTGCATCAAGCACTGTTGATAGGTCAGAAAAGAACTGGTAGTAACAGAGCCTGAAACTTTTTCATAAACATTCTTTATTTATGAAAATAAGCACAAAAACCATAGCAATGATGGTTCTTACAAACCACTGTCTTGAGAATGTAATTCCTGTGAATTACTATGGATTAAAAATCTGCTTTAAAGTTATTTTGGGCATGTTTAAAACCACACCTCCTCTCTTTGTTCTATTTTCTTCTGACAGATAAGCAGCAAGGTGACTATATTTTGAAGTCATTCTTTTACTGATATAAAAAAAAATTCTACTTTACTGTGTCTTGTTCCTTACCCCTGAGGATCATAAAGCATATTAGATACCATATTGTATCTGTAGTGGTTTGCTTGCTACTGACAAATATCCACTTGTGAGGCAAATGCAGCAACATATCACAGTTTATTTGAGGAGTCTATTCTGAGGCCCTAGGGGAATTTCTTTTGGTAGGAAGGGCAGAATTTCTTATGCAACTGAATTTGAACATGAACTTGAGGATACAAGAGAGGTAAGGGTCTCGTACCCGGCCGTTTTCTGTCACATGCAATGTAGAATCTTACCAATATGCCATTTGATATATAGATGAAGTTAGCTATGCTGATTATTTGGCCCAGAAGTTAGAAGATGTCAGGTGTTGCTTTTCTTGGCTTTTTAAGAACTAAAATATGAACTCTTCCTTTACTTTGTCTAAAGTAGGCATAGGGTAGAAGAATGTTAAACCTCATAATTCAGCCAGTTTCTGCTGAATCAGAAGGGAACCTGGGAGCAACACATATGCACTGTCTATCTTAATTGCTGATTAAAATGATTTAGATAAAATCCCCCATGTCAGGACATGTATTCCAGTACTGATTAAGTTGTTGAGTGTGTACAGCACATCAGAGTGGTAAGGAGAGGGTATTTTTTAAAATCCAGGTAAAATCTTGTCAACACAATGCTGTACTGGACTCAGTAGTCCTCCTGAAAGATTTGGATGTTAAATTAATCACGTACAATGAGTGGAGATTTAGTGTGATTTAAACTTAGGTTCCTCTGAGTAAGTGGCAGGGAGGCTCTGAGCTGGAATAGTCTTGCTCTTCTGGATCAGAGAACTCCATGACTAAATGCAAGGCCTTAGATTCTGTGAATGGGAGGGCTGGAAATTCCCAGGAAGCAATTTGTTTGTCTTCAGAAAGAGTACATGCTAAGCATGATTTCTGGCTCTATTTTATTGATTATGTAATAACAGGTTGTACCATCTGTTCAGCAGTGGTCTATCATGCTGCTTGCTTCTGTCATGTATTTCTTTTGCTAAACTTTGGGTTTCAGTTTAGATTTGAGGTAATGGATGTTTCAAGAGAAAAATGAGCCCTCATTTTCTTCCGGTTTCTCTTATATTTTCTTGAAGTGTCTTTCTTCTATTTGATGGGTGGACAGCAGCATTTTTAACAGATGTTTTTCACAGGCTATTGCATAATTATTTTTCAAGTGGCTTCTAAAAGCAGATGTTTCCATGTCTTTGATCTTTCTCCTCCTGACACTTTAACACAAACAGCAGATTCCACTGCTGCTGTCCTTTAGGTCCAGTGAAAGAAAATACCACAGCAGTGATGTTAATTTTTTTTCAGCCTATTTAGCAATAATAAACATGTACAGGCGCAATTCTCCTCCCTTTCTCCCTTGTTACTAGCATTGCTTACAGTTACTATCTCAGACTTTCTCTTTTAGAAATGTTGCCTTTCTCCATGACCTTTGTCCATAATTTAGTATTTGATCTTTATTTTCTTCTACAGTTTTGTTTCTAGTAACATCCTGAGTGTGTAACTGTGAACCTTTTACTCTCTAGAGATTCAGTGTATAATTTTTTACCTCATGTCAAGGTAGATCACAACATCACTGTGGCATCTCTATAACTGTAAAGATTTTTAGACATGATTATTTTTTTTCCAAATAACCTACTTTTATTTTCCTCTCTTGTGAATAGATATTCAACAACTGGACTTTTCTATTGTTTGCAGAAATAACCCTGCTTTCTTGTAAACCATTTTGTAAGAGGACTTCCTAATTTGACTACTTGTTCCTCAAAGGCTAAGGGAATGCAACTAAGAAGGAAATACAGGGCAGGCCCAGAGAAGTTTCATCCAGCCATAATTTATCATTACAAAAGATGAACTCTAGCTATTAGTCTAAAATTATGATAAATGCTTGAATCAAGAAAACAAAAGCTTTCTAGTAAATCTACTCTGTATCTTAATTTAAACCTGATAGATTTTGCCTCCAGCATATAGGATGTCATCTGATCATGTTCCATTACAGGTACCTGACAGACATTGTTCTGTTATCATTCTGGCTTATTTACTAATTAGTGTGGTGTAGTAACAAAGATTCTGTTTTCTTCATCTGGACTTCCTAGCACTGACTGCAACCCTTTGACCATTCGGTTAGTCCACCTTCCTCTTCACTTAATTAACTCATTAGTTATAAGGCTCATAAGAATGGTATTGGAGATAGTGTCAAAAGCCCTTCCAAAGTCAAAATAAATTGCATCCACTGCCTGTCCACCAGACTAATCTTATCATAGAAGAGGTGATTTTCTCTCCCTAAATCCATACTGATAATGATCTGTCGCTTTTTTGTCCTGAATATGTTTGGAAATGGCTTCCAAGATTGGCTTCAACAGGGACCAAGGTGAGGCTGACTCATCTGTAGTTCTAAAAATCTCACTCTTGTTCTTCTTGAAGACAGGAATCAGAACTTTTCTCCACGTAGAAACCTGTTCTGAGCACCCTAAGTGTTCGTAGATAATTAAGAATTGTCTCACAATGGCACTGACCAGTGCAAATGTGTGCATCTTATTAAGTCCCATGGACTCATAGGTGTCCAGTTTAGTTAAGTGGTTCCTGATGTTAGTTGCCCTTAGTGGAAGAGGAATCCTGGGTCTAGACTTTCCCCCTGGTGTCTAGGGCCTGGGATTCAGCAAGGTAAACCTCTTTCTTACTAAAGACTGAGGTAAAGAGGGCATTGAGTATAAAATCATAGAATTGCGGAATTAGAGAACCATAGAACACATGTTGAGAGGAACGTTGAAAGAGCATATATGGTCCAACTTTTGCAGAAAAGGGAGTCTAGAGATTATCTAGCACCCTGTTCACTTGTATCTTGAAAACCTCCGGTGATGCAGACTCCACTGCACTGCTTAGGAGGTTGTTCCAGTGACTGATTGTTCTTATGAAAATGAAAAGTGTTCTTCCTATATCAACATGAGTGGGCTGGCCTTTTTGATGTACCTGTATCTTTCAGCAGCTGGTCTACTTTCCCCCTGATTTTCCTTTTATTGCTGCTGTACTTGTTGAGGCTTTTATTGTTCCCTTACCAATCCTTCAGCTGCTGGTGGGCTTTGCCTTTCAAAATCCAATCTCTGTGTGATTAAACACTGCCTTTTTATTCTTCCTAGGTCCGCTTACCTCTCTTTCTACATTCTTGTATACTTTCTCTTTGTGTATGAGTTTTTTCAGGAGCATCCTTTTTATCCATTCAGGCTTCCAGCCACCTTTGCTTGTGTTCCTGCATGTGGGGATAGACAGCTTTGGAGCATAGATGAGGTGATCTTTGAAAATTAACCCTCTGTCCTGGACCTCTCTTTGCTCCTAGACTCTCCCATGGGATTCTTCCTGAACTGGTTCTTAATCAGGCCAAATCTGCTCTTCTGAAGTCGAGTGTGATTCAGCTTCTTGACTGATTCTCTCTCCTCAGGATCCTGAATTCTACCATCTCATGGTCACTGCAATCAAGTCACCCAACCTTCAGGAGTCTGACCACTTCTTCTGTATTTACTCCTTCTGTTTGTGGCACCAGGAGGACAGCTTGAGTGAATGACAGGACTTTATTGATACCAGGAATCTTCAAGCCTTCTTATTTTGCTCTTTCCCAATGAAAAGTTTGAAGCGCCATCAAATCTCTCTTTTTTTTTTAACTTTTTCTTCTTTCCTGGGTTGGTGATTATCTTAGTATTTTAATTTTCTGGCAAAGTTAGTAATCACTTCTCCAACAAAAACAATTTTTATCAGTTTTATTACGACATGAAAGTTTGATGAAGAATGAATTTGCATTTGACTTTCTGTGTTGTTTTACTTTTCCCTGAACTATTTATCCTGTATCTAATTGTTTTTCCTGCTGTGTAATAAGTCCTGATGACCACAAAATGGTGGAACATGACGGAACATGTAACAAATGAAGATGCTCTTTGTCTCAATTTTTCTACAGGTATCTATTGAATTATCTACTAATTAAGATGTTCTACTTTATCTGGTCTTTTTCATCTGTTTTTTCAGGCTCAAATTTCTTTTTTAAATGTAGTCTTGCAAAAGGAACCAACTGGTCAGCCTTGTAAAACCATGGGAAACTTTCTTGCAGATTACAGAAAATGAAAGAAGAAAGTTTGCTAATTGTAGTATATTTGTTAACTATGTGGAACAGTCTAACCATAATCNAACAAAAAACAACAACCAAACAGCCTAACCAAAAAAAAAAAAAAAAGAGAAAAGAAAAAAAAAAAAGCTAGTGGCTGCTGCGCTGTAGTAATTCCTTCTTTTCCAAAGCTTAATCCAACTTTTTCTTGAATTAATGCACACAAGTCACTTTAGTTGCTGGCTGCAAAACTTTTGGCAATTTTTTTGATATTCCAACCAATCTTTGTATAAAAAGTTGTCTGAATTGTTTATAGGTTTGTCCTCCTGCCCAGAGTTTATTCCACAATCTCTTATTTTGAAAACAACTGTACTTACAGGGGTGCTATTAAGTAGTTTGGGCCTTGCATTGAAAGGTTGTGGTTAGTGGGCAGGAGATTCATAAAAGTTGGAATCCTTAGACACATGTTTATCAACAGTTGAAAAAGAATAAAATAAATGAGGCAATTCCATCTAAGTATTCCAATGTAGTATTCTTATTATGCAGTATGACAATGATTAAAGTTTCCACAATGAACTCTTTTTTTTTTTTTTAATTCTTGGAAATATAGAGTCACAGAGGAGTAAATGACTTGTTAATTACTCTCTCCACATTGAATGTAGGATGGAAAGGGAGCTAACTAAGTATCAGATGAGGTTGATGATGATTATGACTATTTCTGCTGATTCTTTTTCCACTTTCAATGTGTGGATTATGTTGCCAAGGTAGGTTGGAATTTTTGGACTCTCATAGTTGCACAGTCATGGAATTTAGTAGTAAGCTGGTGTCAAGACTGTATGCAAGACTGTAAGCAACACTTTCATTTGCTTAAGAGTATACTTAGATTAACCTTGGCCTTGTATTTGCTTGAGAGGAAAGGCAGTAAATGGAGGGCATTGCTATTTTCATGACCTGGCTCTGGCTGAAGTCAATGGTGCCTCACTGTGCAAAAAAAACCCCTCTGAAATGTCTTTGAAGAATTTTATTTGCCATCTAAAAGCATTGATGCTTAAAGACTGGATGTGGCACTTAGTGCCATGGTTTAGTTGATAAGGTGGTGATAGGTCATAGGCTGGACTTGATGAACTCCAAGTTCTTTTCCAACTGAATCGATTCTGTGATTCTCTGATATTATTTTGTGTCTGGGATAAATAGTTCTGTGGAATAGGCTTAATTGTTTCCGATGCAAAATTTCACTGATATTTCTACATAGTGCTATAGTTTTTGGGAAGGGAGGATGTGAAATAATTTTTTTTAGTCATCAGCAAATCCAAACAGGATATTTATTCCTCATAGCCATAAGATTAAACCTGTATGTGAATGATACAGCTTTGTGCCTATGCAATAAATAACACATGCTGCTAAAAATAACTAGACATTTCCCCCAGTTGTTTAAAAAGAGGAGAAAGGTTTTATTGAAAGGACAATTAAAATTCCAAAATACAACACTTCAAAAACTCAGAAAATTGCAGAATGAACCCTCATACTTCTCTGTGTACTTTCACTAAGTTACAGGTTTTAACTGCATGGTATTTAACTAAGTTAATGGTTTCAGATTGTCTGGAATTTATGTCACCTTTAAAGATTTTTAAAGAAAGTGAGGTTCAGAGTAATCCGTAATTAATAACTCACTGAAGATAGGTGAGAAAAAGGTAAAAGGTAGTGACTAGCTTTAGAAAGGGGCGGGAAGAAATGTTAGAAAGAGCACACTGATCAGTATAAATACAATTTCCCTGCAAATTCTGGTGAAATTTCAAGCAACCTAAATTTAAACACATAGAATACACAGAGAAGAGCACCCAGTGTATGAAGAACAGTCAGTAACAAATTGCATCAGTTGTCTGTGTCAAGCCTATCCACAACAGAGCAGCAGACCCTGGATACAGAAGAATTAGCAAGTCTATGTAGATTTTATTAAGATCTTTGATATTGCTTTATATAGCATTCCAATGAGAATCAAGGTAAATATTCTCAATTAACTTACTGTGCAGTGAGTGCAAAAGAGGCTTACTAAGTGTATCTAAATAGTACTTTTTAGCAGTTCTTTAATGTATTGAATGAGTATCTGTTGAGGCCTCCCAGTATTCATGGTTTTAGGTAGTGTCTTTTATGATGGTATTGAATATAAAATTTGCAGTTGACACTAACTCTATATGCACTGAAGAAAATAATTAAAATTCAAAAATAAATTTAGAAATTAAATTCAAAAATTGTTTGACTGATAAATAGAAGTTATTGCACTTAGCCAGGAATAATCAACTGTGTAAATGCAGAATGGACAACCCAAGTAGAAACTGTAGAAAAGCACCAAGGTAACAGTGGGCCTGAAGCTGAATGTCAGTTGACAAGGTGATTTTAAGGAAAGATCTGAATGTGTTTGGGTTGATTAACCTAAAGAAGAGAAGACCAAAGAGAGGTCTTAGCGGGAGAAGAACTAATAGCATCAAGACAGGTTCTGATTAGAAGTAAGGAAAACAGTTCTCATGACAAGGGAGGTGAAGTGCTGGAGCAGATTACTTACTGTTAGCTTGGAGCATCCATCAACAGATGAGACAAACAGCTGTTGGGAATGACATGGTTATAACTGAGCCTGCTGTACTGTGGGAGGGGGGGAAATGGGTAACCTCTGGAGTGATTCTGTGTTTCTGTTTATGACATTTTCCTGCAGAATTCTTATTAAAAACAAGAGTTGCAAGTGGAGCACTTGTGATTCCTGCCTTCTGCACACTAAGTATTTTTACTGCAGTGTTTGGAATCTCCATGAGTAGAAACACAGTGGCAGTTCACTTTATTTAGCAGGTAAGCTTTTTACTGCATTCACTCAATTATCATTCATATTGAGGGGTGTGGGTTTGGCCCAAAGTTCATCAACAGGCAGAATGGTTTAATAGAAAGGGCAGGCAACCAGTCTTCCTTGCTTTGCCACTGACTCGTTGTAATCCAGTTTAAATCCCTTGGGTTCCCTTTGGATTCTTTCCCAGGGGTTTTTTTTCGGTATTTCTTTCCCCCTACATGATTCAAGGTCTTGCTTGATGCAGGCACTGGTAAAAAGGGATTATGCCACTGTGGGTGTTTGTGTAGCACCTGGTATTACAGTATTTAAGCTTAATTGAATATTCAGTGTGCTACTGTAACACAAGTAATAAGCCACAATGACAGACACTGAAGACCACAAGCCTTCCTGTTGACTCCAGTGGAAGTAATTGAATCAGGCCTTGAATGAATGAAGAGGGGATCTTAAAAGGATATCCTTGGTCAGTAGTCTCTCCAAATGTCTTCACGTCCTTGTGCCATCCTATTCTCCTGTTCCCATTTCCTTGTGTGAGCTGTCATCTCACTCTGATTTGATGTGTCCCTGCTGTAGCATTTTGAAATACAGAATGCATGAAATATGCCTTTCATATGAGCATGAATTCTAGTTTTGTTCAGACATGTCTGTGGTCAAAATCTGGTATTCTCTGCTTAGTCTTATAGTTCAGAGGCCACTCTTTCAACTTATCTAGGAAAGCATATTTTCCTAGAAAACTGGTTTGTACATGAGGCATATAGAGAATGGAATATTTTAAAAATCATATGTAACTCATACACAAGTGTAGGGCTAATAGCGCAAGTCATAGCATGCTACATTTCAGAATATTTTTTTACTTTTTCTGTCATTTAAAGCCAGTATGTCTTTAAGTTTTACATAATGTATTTTTTTCATTGGGGAAAAAAATCAGAGTCTGGCTAATGGTGAGACAGCTTAAAAATAATTGTAACTAGGAACTGGGCCATAATTAAAATTGTTCAGCTGTTCGTTTTATTGTTTGTTCCCAAAACCTTAAATGCACTCTCTGAGAACAATAACAACAGTTAGCATGTAACTCCGTATGGGCCAATTCTTGCAGTCCTCTCTCAGCCCTTTCTTCCTGCAGAAAAACTCCTGTTTAGGGGACTTTGTAAGGTATTCAGCGCTGGAACTATCTCTTCTAATATTTCATAATAATAACATGGAAACTACCAAGGAGAAAGGATAAAAAAGCAGAAAGAAGAAACAAAATGAATCTACCTTACCAGCATATTTGGATTTGAGGGAGTGAATAGAACAGAACAGGCTGTGATATCCCCTTTGAATAGTATCTGCATCTTTGTCAGCCTCTGTGAAATGTGTGGGATATTTACTGTTGGATTTCCTGCAAGAGGGATGAATCTCTGCAATGAGGGTCATAGCGATAGGAACTGCGAAGAGAAATATGCAGAAAAAAGATAATGGCCACTTGCTACAGTAAAACAAACTCGTTTCAGAAGTAAGAAATCATATTTCTTAGCTGAGTTTTGCAAGGTGGCAGCTTCTTCGGGCAGTGGCTGGCTGACCTTCTTGGTTTCTTGATTTGGCCTCTTTGAATCTACAGTAGCTAGGCACTTTTGTTGTTAAAAATGGACTTTTCTCCTACACATCTTCTGAAATCTTGTTCTGTGTTTCCACATGCAAAACAAACTTTTAAGACTGATGGTGAAATGCAGGAAATTGTAACCTGCTGTAGCTGAACTGAGAAGTGATGAGCCACATTTAAGGTGGGATTCTAAAACTCCATTGCTGTTCAACAGCTGCTGTAAGATATAGTCTTTCAGGCACCCATGAAAGTTGCACCCAAAGTGCTAGTTTATAGCCAGCCAGAGTATATACAAAGACTATATAGTTCACAATGCCTTTGCACTATAAAACCTCTTATGATATCATTGATATTTTGATTTCATTGAATTTCAGCTGGGTTACCAAGTGTACTGTATGAGATGCACAGTTGGGTCCTTTTATTACTTAATTTAGGAAAGAGCTACTGTAAACATAATTTGAACCTTTTCTCTCAGGAGAAGTATTGAAACCTCATTCACGTTTTAGGGTGAGTAAGGATGTGGTGTCACTCACAGCAGGAACCTCATTTAGAGCCCTTTGATGTCAATGGAAACACTTCCCTTTGCCTCAGTGGGCTATGGACCAGGAATATGCAAGAGTAAGTGAACTAAGGATTCTGCTGACTGTATCATATAGTATATGCTGTGCAGTTTTACTAGAATAAACACATTTACGTAGCCAAAATACTTAACATTTAATTTAAAAAACATAATATAAAAAGAATGGATTTTGCTTCACTGATGTTTTAAGCTTTAATTTAATGTAACATAGTGAAAAAGACACCAAATATCCTAGTTTTGTTTCATTAGAACCAGATGGTCCATGAAAGACTTTTGGCTAAACTAGAGTTGGGAAACCTTATAAACTCTGACTAGTCTGAAAATGTGCTCAAAATTGCTATATCAGATGATATGCTCAGTTTTATAATGTGAAATTCTTTGGCCGTTTTAGTAACATCCCGGTAAGGTGTTGTACAATTTAGGCAATTACAAGAAACTCTTTTGGACGCTACTGTCATTATTGTTCTGCTTTGGAACTGGAAAAACAACAAAATTGCTCTAATGCAAGTGAAGTATCCGAGAAAACATCACAATGATGCTGTTAGTGAAGAACTAATGAAGAAAAAGAATTGTTATTACTTATTATTGACTTATTTTTTTATATGATGAGACAAATTTGTTTGTCTCAAAAAATTAAAACCCCCCAACAAAATGCCCCAACCCAAACCTCATGACCTTCATCCTGAAAATGTGGTAAATCTTTTCTCTTTACCCTAACAACACTGCTGGTATGGTAAATATACATCCCTAGCTGACAGTGATCAGACAGAACATTAATTCCAGAAAGAAATATTTAAGTATTCCATGAGGAATATGACCATCAGAAATGACACATGCAATTTGAATTTACTTCAGTATTGTTTTCACTGCAGTCTTGTGGCAGTCCTGTGTCCTGGCAGATATCTTGTGTATTTGATGAGTGGAAGGCAGAGGCAGTTTTGATGAGATAGACAGGTAGGAATTGAAAAAAATTTCTCAGAAGAAATACAGGTAACCTGAAATGAATTTCCTCTTGCTAACAGCAATTGAGAAAAAAAAAATGTCCATAATAGATTACTAGGGTTCAACTACGTTTAAAGTCAGAAGTAACTTTTATGGCATTCTGCCCTGACTTAGATTGCCGATTGCAGCCAGTAATCTGCAATTGAATCAGAGCATGTCAAGTGTCTTTGGTTGCTACTCTTAAAGGTCTTGATTATGTTATACAATAGTTTCATACCTTGGGCATTAGGAATGGATTTGCCAAACTTTTTCCCTGTGATTTCCTACTTATCCTTCTCAGGTGAGAACTTCTTTCCTCCACTGTGTTAGTGGTTTCATTGTTCCTAACTAAGCTGTTTTCATGCAGGAGGCAAACAGGCTCAGGTTCTCTGGGCAGATATGTCTTAATTTCGGAACTGAAACATGGTCTTGCTCTAAGTTTTGCAAATGTAGATCTAACTGATTTCAATAGGGCTACTCACTGAATAAGGGCTGGGATGGAAAGTCCTTTCAGGTCCTTTCAGGAAGTCAAACTACATTTAAAAGAAAACAAATTTTGCAACCATGGCAATATGAGGGCTACAATAGGTAGCTCAAGTGCTCGATTCAGCAGCATTGTATCTCTGAACAAGTCAAAGTTATAATTGTTGTATGGCATTTTGTTTCTTTCTAACTTCTTACCCAAATCCCTGGTAGCTCTGCTAGCCTGTTTTTTTTTCCCCAGGTGGCTGTATATGTAGGTGTGTGTGTGTGCAAACACATATTTTCATGCATATATCTGATAGGGGTTGTGAATTTATATCACTGATTTGCACAACAAAGTCAGGTGGATAGGTATAGCCCAGCAAATATTGACATGTCCTTTGGTCTTCTGTAGTTTCACAGTAGGGTGCTGGCTTAGGATTTTCTTTGCTTTTAATCTGTCTGGACTTAGGAAATTCCTTTTCCTTTGAACATTAAGGTCTAGCGAATCAGGCACCCCTGACTTCATACATCATAATTGACAATTTTCGTCTATTAGAGAGTTTAAATGAAAAGTTTTATTGCCTCTACATGCTAAAGCAGATCCTTTCAGAATTAAAGATAATGAAAAAAAACCTTGATGATCATTAAAAGGCATGACTTGCACAATTCTCTGTACAAAATCATAGAATTGTTTTGGCTTTGCCTTATTAGGCTTTAGCAGTTATTTGGAAGATAAGTTGTATCTTAGTGAGGTTTTGAAAGACTACTCTGTCTGTCAAGTTTGTCAGGGAACTTAAAGCAAGAAAAACTTAATGTGACTTTGGTTTAATATTTCTCAAGAGTGTCTATGTCATAAAACTCAAGACATTCATTTGCATAATTTGGCCTTAGGGTACAGGGAGGAGTTGAGAATAGGCAGAGGAAAATGCACTGGAGGAGTAGTAGAGATTTTGATCAGAGAGACTGTCAGAAGCTTGTGAATTTACACAAAACTGTATGTCTTAAAAAAATTAAGTGGAAAGAATCTTGGCTCAGATGTTTATAACTGTTTCTTAATCTGTGACCTACAATCTGTCCTTTTAGAAAATACAGACTCTTCAAACCTCACATTGTAAAATCACTGTGGAAATCAGAGCTCAGGCAAAGATTTAACTTTGGAACAAGCAATGAGTTTGTTTTAAAAGATACCTGATTGTTGGTCCACTGAATGAATTATGTATCCAGACAAGTCCTGCAAAAAATGAAATCCTTCTCTTTAGAACTATGTGTGCATTGTGCCTGAAGTATCTGGTACCACTGGTGCCAGGATAGGAACCTAGAGGGGATCCTGAGTTCTACTTTCCTCCCTGGCTTCTGCTTTTACTTTAGAGAGGACTGAAGGAAATTCTAGTCAAATGATCTCTTCTCCCAGAATATCAACTCATTGCTGCAGGTCTTTGTGATTCCAGCATAAAACCAGCCAGTACTCAACAAATTTTAAGCTTAAGTGTTCTCCCTGGACCATATGCTGTGAAGTGGCCCATGCATGTGGAGCAGCCCTTGTAAGTCTGTCAGCCACTACCTGCTCTGAAGGTATTGACTTACACAAGGAAACTCAGATGCTGCAGAATGCCAAACACTCATTATTCTTCTTGATAACAACCTTGGGCAAACACAAGTGACTGTATATGCTATGCTGAGCTTTGTAATTACTTGTATTTGTTTTAATGCAGATGCCAGAACAGGCATCCTGTGGCTTCAAAGTACTTTGGTTGTAAATATGTAAGGTAATATTATAAATGTCTTAAAAGACAACTAGTAAAGTAAGTAGGGACCATTTTTTCTTTTCCCCCACTCTATAGTTTCCCTCTGCAATGTAAATAAAATTAGAACTGGTGGTCTGGAAACTTTAACAGTTGCAAGAAACAGTTATTGCACGAGAGAAGCAGGTAACATAATGATTTACTTGTGGCCCCATTTTGCAAATTTACATTTTGCCCTTAGGTCAGGAGATACTTGAAAGCTGATGCTACACAAACCTGTGCTTTGGTCCTAAAACTAGCAGATAAAACACATGGTAAATACTGAAACCCCAAACAGAAAAAACTGTTTTGAGGGTTTAGGTTGGAGTCTAGGAAGTCAGGAAAAGGGAGACGGAAATACAGACTTTTTATTGATTGCTTTAAAGTTAGTTTTTATGTTAGCTCACAATGAGATTCTTTAGCTCTGCCTATGAAGTAAGATTATATTGTAATTTCAAAACAAATTAAGAGAAATATCCAATAATCCCTCAAACTGTTTGAATCCATTTAATACCAAGAAGTGAAGAAGACAGACGAATCCATGGTGGTATTTTAGACTGGCTGACCTAGTTGAAGGCTACCTCATAGGTGCTTAAGGCCACCCATGAAGTAGTAAATGCAAAACCCTGTGAATGGGCAGCCATGTGCACCCTTACAGCCAAAAGAAAAGTACAATTTGTTTGCATGGCCATACTAACCAGGAATTGTCAGGATAATGTGCAGAAGAAATTCTTGTTCTACTTTTCATTAAGTGACAAGGTGACATCATGCAGTGTGCAGTAGCTTTGGTGTTGACTTTGTGCCTTGGGGAAGCTGTTGGAGAAGAGCACAAGGAAGAATTTTTGTGCCACTGCATTCATTTGGTATTTGGAAGCTCAGTTCATGTATTCAAGTCATAACTTCTAGGGGCAGAAGGGATCATGGTGAGCGCTCCCCGGTCCTGGTGTAGCACAAAATGTTGAAGAATCATTGCTGCTCCTGCAGTCTGTTATGTGACTCTGAAATAGCTCCTATGCCAATGCATATCCACAGACAGGATGGTTTTAACATGAATCAAGCCAGCCAGCCAGCCAGATGTTTTGAGGTACATAATGCAATTATTGATATGAAAATCAAAACAAGGTACCATATAAAGGCAGCCACTGTTAGATCATTACAGATGAGACCATCAGTCTTGTTGCTGTAACAAACTCTGTATTCATTATTTTAGCTCAGAATATTTTTTTCCTTGCCTGAATTGGCTGTTCTCTTAATGAATATTGCAAATCATAACCCAAATTAAATGCCTTGAGCTGTCTTGATTTTTGATTTGCAATGAAGGTTTCAGGAGCTTGATTTGTGCCATTGCAAAACATTTCCTAATGGAGGAAAGGGGGAGACATGCCATGGAAGGCTGCAGAATTCTGTGTGACCCAGCAGTGAATCAGACCTCTGGTACAGAGTAATCTCCATGCTGTGTTTGGACTTTACCCTGGACTCTCTCTTCTTCACAGGAGGTAGTGCTGATTTTGACAGTGTTTTCATAAAGACTTAGTGTTTCAATGAAGAGATTGAAGCTTTTACTGCTAGTGATGTATGTCAACCCTGTTAGTGTCATAAATGGAAAATTTTGGGGGAAGAAGCGAAAGCATCTTGAAATTTTGTTTCCAAGTTGATATAAAAATGGACTATTTTAGCTTACTTTCTTCTCTCCGGGTAATGTGCTTTACCTTTTGAAAGATTTTGGGTTAACTTCTGGTTGAAAACCAAAGCAAAATAGAAGAAAAATCAGAAGAAAACCATCAATCGCAAATGTCTGTTAAAAGCTACTGAGAAACATTGTTTTTCTTTAGTTGAGATATTTCTATTTTTCAGTAAAATCATATGCTTTATGCATATTTGACCTTTGTACAAAAAAAAGCCATTAAGTTTTATTGACTGCCACAAGTTTCAGTAAAAGTGAAGTTCCAATAAAACAAATATGAAGAATTTTAAAGATAAATCAATTAGCTCAGAGTCCAATTTTGTCTGTACCATAGCATGCAGCAAACATATATATGTCCAGTGGCAACGGGACTAATATGCAGACACCTGTTAATATCTGTTTTCTATGTATCATTTACTGTCCAAGCATGACAACCTCATTGTCACATTGACCTTAAACTAAAGTCAGTCATGAAATAAGAACAATGAGTCACAGTAATTGTTTGGATAAAGCAAAGGACCAAAAGCTCTTGGAGCTGTTCACCTTCAGGGCGCACTTTATAGCCCAGCTTCTTGAACAGATATCTAGGGAGAATTGGGATGGGTTGGCCTCTATGAGATGGAGAGATGTTGTGCAATAGGATCTTCTTGCTGGCTGGTTCTTTTGTGTGGGTGGAGTTTTGTTGTTCTTATTTTTATTGTTACGAATTGTGAGACGGGGAATTGTTTTTCCATTAGCAAAGGCAAAACAACTGCTTTCAGTGTAGAGTGACCTTTTTGATTATGTACATGAACCACAGACAAAAAGAACACAATAAAATACTCCATGGGCAAACACACTGAGCTTGACTCATCACTATGTTACTCCAGTTCTGTACCAGATCAGTTCAACTGAACAAAGATGGAACTTTACCACCCATACTATCTGAAGCAAAGGGGACTCATCCTGCCCCTGACCAGAATGCTGATTTTTAGAGAATGAGCACTGCTCACTCTTTGTGGAAAGAGAATTATTATCCATGGGGATCTAGAGTGTGAAGAAAAACTTGCCCCAGAATACTGAGGTGGAGGATGTATATCATGTGGTATGTATATCACATACACAACATGATGTATCCTGACAAGGCGTGTTTTATGAAGAATGTTCTGAACAATTGGACTAAACAAAAAGATCAGTAGAAGTTGCGTTTTCTAGTTCACAATGACCTCCATAATATCAGAGAAGGTGTCAGCACTTTGACTGTTTTACAGAAAATGCTTGCATCTCTGTCAGTTCTAGGAAATAGGCCTTCTAATGGGTAGTGGCTGACATAACACATATGTCGCACTTACCCTGGTTAGGATGTTTTGAGGCTTTCCTTTGAGTAGCTCCCTACCACAGAAGTAAATCATCTCCTCATAGAGAGCAGATGAACAACAACATGTGCAAAGAGGATTTATGGTTGTGGCTGCTTCCCTAACTGCCGTAGGTGCCCCGCGCTGCAGTTCCATAGTGCCTCCTAGAGGCACTGGCTCTAGGCAGGAAGGCAGGGAGCTGCTCTATCGCTGATGTGTTGGGACAGCTCGCAGTGCCCGTGGTGTGTTTACCAGCGTGCTGGCAGATTTCCTCCGCAGCTTCTGTGATTTGTGAATATTTGATTCCTTTACTGCAATAGAAGTGTTCAGTTCTTGGCCTCTGAACCACTCTAGCGTGTCTGTTAAAATGAAATAGTGCTCTATGGTTTCTGGATTGCCTTTATTCCCACACTAATAGCTACACCTTCCAGGTGAAAAAAAGGAATCTTTGTTTTCCAGGAGATGGCAAATCTAGGTGAGAAGTATGAAATTCTGTGAAGGACAATCACAGAGCAACATGTTGATTGGCAGACTTGGCTACATTGTAAACACTTTTAATCTTCAGCCAAGTTAATGGCTTGCAAAACCCAGACAAATTTGTTTCAGATAACTGATTCCAGTAGGCTGTACTCCTGAAAACAATGCAGATTGTACACTGACTGTGCAAGCCATGGCTATTCTGACAATCTCTAGATAGATGCTTGTTAGAAACATTTTCACCTATGTCGACACCAGGTTACTTCCAGCAGTATAGAAAAGAATGTGGAATACAGATTTAATAGAGGATAGAAAAGGATGAGTTTGGACATTCAACCTCTCACTTCTTGGAATCCAGATGGTATATTTCTGGCATCTGCATTGTCCAGGCTTTTTTTCTCTGTAACTTGTCTCATTAAGAGTGGTTAGGACTGATATTATGTTTTGTACAGACCACTAAACATTTCTGAGATGGGTTAAATAATTTCAGTGTGCTGCAGGGTTTTCAGATACTTTCAGAGAATGACCCATTTCTGAACAGAAGAGCTTCCTGTTGGACACATCCCTTCTGTTTACAGCTGCTTACATCATTGCTTCCCATCTGTGATCCTGTTGTCCATTTGCAATCACATTGTTTGCCTGTTCAATGGGGAATGCAGGATGAGACTGCTAGGGAAAGCAGAAATATTTAACGTGTCTTCCAACAGTCTTTAGTATGACAAGTGTTTTGCTCTTTCTGAACAGAGGCTAGTCATTCTGGATAAAGCTAAAATTGATTTGGCCAAACTGATGAACTTCAAAAGTTCATAATGCTGTTCCTGCTCACGCTTCTATGCTCCTTTCTTCCTGTATATCTTGGGTCCTTGCACCCACTTGGGGTTTGAGCTCCTGTGGCAAATCTTGTCTCTTTTTTAGTTTGCATTAGGATAAGGTATTTTTTTCTTGCCTGTCCAGAATCAGAAGAGGCATGTGGACCTTTATCAGCCAATTAAGCAGAAGTGCAAAGCAGAAGCAAAATCAGTGTAACTGGATAGCTGAAGTGTGATAGGAATTCTGTCAGAACTGATCCTTGATGAGTGGTAGTTGTAGTAATAATAAGGATATAGTACTAGGTAAAGGATCAGAAAATATGAAATTAAGGTGTTTACCTTGGTGTTGCCTTGCTTGCCATCTTCTTGGATCAGGGTGAGAAGGGTGCATGTGTGTGATACTACACATTTCCGTTAAACAGTCTTGAGGCATTATAGCTTGGATTGGATAGGCTTGTTTTAAAAAAAGAAATTATTTTAAGTTTTTTTTATTTTTTTAACATTTAAATAGAGGTTTGACCTGGAGTAGAAGGAGACAGATGGTATCTGATGGCAAAGCTTTGACCCTGACAGTGACATTGTATTTGGCGAGAAACCAGTTCTGCCTAGGTTCGTGTGGACATACCAGATTGTTTTTTTTTTTTTTTTTCCAATGAAATCATCAATTGTCACTGAGACTGAAGGGAAGACTAGATGAACGTCTGCATTGTCTCAGAAAAATAATTCTATTGATCATATATGCTAACATCCAGTTCTTTGTGCAGGCAGACAGTGCGACGAAGGGGAAACAAAAGGGCAAGCAGGACTGTATATTGGGTGAAAATAGAGCCCAAATGCAGATTCTGTTTCATATATATGAGCAAAACTCAACGACTGTTGGGAATGTGTAGTGCATCAAAGCTGGCTGTGTGTGAAACCAGATGGGTTTGTAGCTGAAACAGTTCTATTTCTGATAATGTCGAAAATCTGCCCTGACTGAGTGCAACCTACTCCCTAGGGGTGTTCCTCAAGCAATTCTAGGTCTTGGGGCAGTCTCAGGATTCCCCTGGAGCAGCTTGTTGCTAAACAATGAACTGCACTTATTTTTCTAAGACAGAATGTTGTTGACATTTCCTTCTTGCAGGAAACTTGAAGATACCATGTTTTGACTTCTGTTTAGAGTGAAGACTTGTTTGGAAATGTGAGAAGTTCCTCCCTACAAAGCAGAATGTACAAGTTTTTATCAGCTACTGCAGAACAGTGGTGCTCTCTGGAAATGGAGACCTTGTGCCAGATCAATACCTCAAGGGCAAGAGAGAAATATCATTAAGTCACTTAAGCAGACCATCTCACAGCTTATGCTGTAGTCTTGCTCTTCCTTGACAAATGACTGCATTTTTATAAACTTTGGTATTTTTTCCTTTCCTAAAGCAAGTTAATGAGCCTACAATGATTATCTTACCATGATATCTCAAGCTGAAACAAAGTGTCTGAAATATCTGTAAGGTCAAGTCAAAATTATGCTCTAAATTGTGTTCATCTCTAATTTAGAACTAAGTGTGAAGCAATATATTAACTAATGGGAGTCATTCATTCTCAGAATGAAGTGTGTTTCCTATTCTCAGAAAGGAAAATTTTAAGAATAATCATTTGTATCATTCCCCTTACTCTTGAAGAAGGCTTGAGGTAGTAAAAAGAAATTTTGGTTGGGCATTAAAAAAAAAAAAAATTTAAATTCTTTGAAATTGGATTTAGGATGGCATTTGAATGCAAACTTTTTATGCTGAGGTGCGTCTGAAATTGAGAGTGGCAGATATAAACTAATTTCTATGAGACACCTCATAGGTAGCAGGAGATAAAGTGCAGGTGGAATCCATTCCTTTACTGAGTCTCTGCTGGGGCACTTTTGCTGTGAGACTGCGGGTGACATACTCTTCCAAGGTCCCTCAACATTAAATTTGCTATTGTTTCTCCACATTTCACAGTGCTGATTTTGGAGAACTGACCATTAAATCATTTGCAGTCAACTGACTGACCCATCATGTTTTAATTAAATCATTTTCAACAATCCTTACGAACAAATTCAGTTGTAAATTTTCTATTTAGGGAGTGTTGTCCATGGAATTTCAGAGATTTCCCTCAGAGATAGTGTAATTAGTTTCTTCTTTATAAGTCCAATTGCATATTTACCTGTGATAAAAATTGTATTACTAGCATCCAGTATCGGTTTCTGCCATGCCTCAGATTCCAGCAATGAGGATATTGGCATAAAAAATAAAACTAATTTTAAAAACCTCAAAAAACCTGCAGAGCTAAGAAAGAAAACAATAATCTCAAACAAGATAATGTACATTTAGTTTATTTATGGTGCAGTCATTCACCTTTAGAAAGAATTATGGGGTCTGTTCTTCTCTCTATGAAACTAAGTGATGAGGCATGTCTGGGACTTATTTTTGTTAACGTAATTTGAGCAGCTAAAAGCTCTGTGTTTTAAGGGTAAAGTTTTGTGTTTATGAATAACTTTTCTGTGAACTGGTACTTTCCCTTTCCCACAATGAAGCAGCTGGCTGAGAGTACAATTTACCCTGAGTTAGATGAGATTGTCAGAATCCAGGAAGATTTTCCCTGGAACTTTTTCAGCACTGCAGGGATGGAGAGGTCCCTTGGAAGCTCTTCCTGCTGATACATAATTCAGGCTGTCGAGAGCTCTTTGCAATGTGTTTCTGTAACTCCCGTAATCTGTAAACCATACTTGTGTGGTCAAAGTATAGCTGAAACGGGAAGGGGTGTTTGTGACTGGTTTGTGACTTATGACTGGACTAGCTACAGTTCCACAGAAGAAAACCAGCTTTATTTCTCTAATCCTTCTGCTGGCAGGCAGGACATGAAAAGTGAAGGTAAGACACTGTACCTATTTATTGCTTAATTTTTCTCCATAAATTCTAACCTTGTGGTTAGAAAACCCAACAAAATCCAGTAATTCTCAAATGTAAACAAGTAGAAAAATAATACTCCAGAGTGCAGGAGTTTTTAAGTATCCAAACCCTAAATATGTTAACACAGCTGCATGTCATGTGATCCACTGCAGTTCTAACACAAAAATATGTGAAATGTTTGAAAATGTCCAGAATACTGCAAATTTCTGATGATCCCCTAACTGAACAAGAGCACAGCAACTATTAAAAATCCAAGTGGAATGAATAAAGAGTTGTGCTGAAGTGATATAAACAGCTCTTTTCCTTAGCTAGTATTTAAAAGTTCCAGCTAAAGCCCTCCCACAGTAAAGCTGTGTAAGCTAGAGGTCTTGCAATGCTTTCTGAATGTATTACTCTGCCTATGAGCGATCCAGCTGTGTTTTAAGAAATTCTCATAATCTGTTTGGGTTTTTGGGGAGGTCAGTGTGCCACAGTTCAGTGAGAGGCAGTTTCTTCAGATGTTGCTGAACAAGGTAGCACAGAACAAGAAATATTCTGGCTGTGCCAATGCGGTATTTCAGCTCGCGTAACTGCTGTTGCTGGTTTCTGAACATCTTGTCTGTCTTTACGCAGTGTGTTCTGAATGCAGCTCCACCACTGAAGATGTTTGTGTCTCCTGGGCAAAGGCTGGAGTTCTGTGCACTCCAACTGTGCCCTCAGCCATAGCTGGGCTCCTGTGGCAGGTAAAGCCACCAGCTGCGTGTGCAGCATTTGGAAGCTAAAATTCATCGTTAGTCAAGAAGCTAACCAGTACACTTTGAATGCCTAAAATAGAGTGAAAAGCACACAGAAAGTCAGAAAAACATGACAGAAAGCAAAAACAAATGCTTAGAGAATTGTGGAATTTACTCAGGCAGAAGTGTTATCTGCATGCCAGGTCTTCTTTCAAAGACATGGTGTTTTTTCCACATAGCTACTGTTTAGTAATAAACCTAATAACCTTCTGCAAATAGCTTTTTGCCCCTGAGCAATAAATGCAGGATTCAACTATAATGATAACTGCCGGAGATTAGAAGTTAAGCCTCCATGAAAAAGAGAACAAAGGAAATTAAAGTGTATTCAGTAACATTTACAAAATAATTTTAATTCCATGCAATTTCAAAAGCAAGGTTTCCATGTGTTAATAATGTCAAACACAAAATAACACTACTTTAACTTTTTTCTTTTCCTTTTAAATATGTTTCCTTCTCATTTCCACTACTTGAGTAGAAATTTCATTTCTTGGTTTAATCCAGCTCAACATTTCTTAAAAGGCATTTTGTGAAGCAAACTTTTCTACTTAATAAAATTTCTACTTGTATTTTCAACCTCTGATGCTGAAAGAAAGGCATCACTTCCTATTTATTTGGTACGTTCAAAGAAAATTTTGCCAAAATATATAGTGGTTGGTGTTGGCTTTTAACAAATTTTAACTGGCTCTTTCTGGAGGAGCATTCTTGGAATTAAATTTCAGCAAGCTCAGGTATGTAGTTACAGCATCTTAGGATCTGTCTTCCAGGACAGGGTCTGGTTTGATTCATCCCATTATTCAGCATGTGTGAGTGACTAGTATTATGTGAAAATGTTTTATATTGATTCTCTGTCATATTAGAAATCATTGCTTCTGATAAATGTATTTAAAATATATTTTTCTACTGCTATCACTGCCAAGAATCCTTGGCTAAATCAAAAGGAGCATGGCCAGCAGGTGGAAGGAAGTGATTCTTCCCCTCTGCTCTTGTGAGCCCCCACCTGGGGCACTGTGTACAGTTCAGGTGTCCCCAACACAAGGAGGACATGGAACTGTTGGGGCAAGTCCAGAGGGGATCTTGAAGTTGTTAAGAGGACTGGAGCATTTTCCCTACTAAGACTGAGAAAGTTGGGGCTATTCAGCCTGGAGAAGAGAAGGTTTTGTGGGGAACTCAGCAGCCTTCCAGTATCTGAGAGGATCTGCAGGGAAGCTCTGAGCAACTTGATCTAGTGGGAGATGTCCCTGCACGTGGCAGGGCGGATTGGGACTGGATGGTGTCTAGGGCCCATTCCAACCCCTCAGCATTCTATGATTCTGTGAGTATGGCATCTCTATAGACGTACAAAACTTACCAAACAGAAGGGCCATTTCTTCACAAGTCTTCACGAATTCAGGTATTTGTTACTATGTTTTTCTGCTTGTCCAGCCAATGCCTTATGGAAATAATGCCAAGATGCAGAAAAGAGCGTAGATTGTAGAAATGAGTAGGAATGGTGCAAAGGCTGGATTTTCTCCAGAACTTTTCTGTAAATCAGGCATTTCATCTGACATGTGGTTCCTTGATGATTCAGGTATACAAACATTTCCAAATATGTATGCTACCATAAGTATATGTGTGATCAACTTGATTCATAATATATAATAAGTCTTATCTAGAAGAGTTTGGTATTCTATTTATCAGACTTTTTGCTTTGCTAGAGGCAGGATATTCCTGTTTGAGGGACTATTCTTTTTCAAAAGTGTGTGTATACCTTCTGGAAAAATAAGAGAAAATATTAGTGTCAAAAAGGCCACTTCTAGCATTGAGTGAATTATTTAGGATAATTTGATTCTTATCTACCAGAAAATTTAATCTGAGAATACTAGAAGAGGTGGGAAGGAGCTAGGCTTTCTACCTTCTCTCTTGGTTGTTAAGCTGCTCGTCTACAATGACGGATGCTGTGGTTGAATTCTGCCTTCTGCTCTGGAGATTTAGAGTCTGCTGTCCTGTCTCTTGGGACAGGACATGAACAATTGGTAGCAGTGAGATCTGCTGCAATGTGTTCTCATTTGTTCCTCTTTACATATTTATGCTTCAGAGGAGCTGTCTGTGGGTCTGATGCCCTCTCTGCCAGGGGCTTGTGCTAATCAGCTGGCTTTAAAAATGTTTAGTTTGCTGGCAGCCACTGCAGCATGCAAAGTGAACCATTTTCAATAAAAGGGGTGAGAACCTGCCAGTGAGAATCCTCCAGTAAGTAGTCACAAAAGCAAAATCAGATCATAGCTCAAACCCATGCCCTGTCCAATCAAGACAGGAATTTGTATTTGTGTTCCTAACTCCTCATAGTAGTATCTCAGCAATTACTCTTTGTATAATTCCAAAATTGAACTGGTCCAATAAGCCACTTCATGCAAACTACTCCAACCGTAGTTGAGAGTGAAAGAGCAACAGAGTAAGAATGATTCTCCAGTCTGATGTTAATGGTACTCACTTTGGAAGCTGTGGCTTCAATACTGTAGGAAGGAGTCTTAGTATAACAAAGAGTGAACTGTATATAAAAACTCAGAGAGAACAGTCCCTTTGCAACAATTTTGTAAATCTTGTGTTGTATTTTCTTGTCTTTTATGTCTGCATTTGCCAAATGTTTACATTTTCCAAAAATGCTTCCTCTTGGGACACATGGAACATTTCATGTTGAATGAAGTACAGTGGGCTGGGTGGGGATGGTAGTGGTTTTGGTGTGGAAACCTGGAAAAATTGTGAATTCGGTTCAGTTTGAACCAACATTCTTTTTCAACTGTTTGGCTTGGCAGCTGAACTGAAAAACCAGTTGTTTGACAGCCCTAAGCCCTCCTTTGCAGTTGGACCCCTGTGTTTTACTGGGAAAATTGTAGCATTAGTCCCTGGAGCTGTTCATACATGGCACAGAGACATGAAATGGAAATCCACTAAAATTTAGGGTTGTCTGAATTTTTTGGAAATGGAGGAACTCTGAAGTGAGATTAAATGATAGCATCCACAGTATGTGCACTACTGTACGCTCCAAGGGCACAATGTTGTTTTCACAGATTCCCTCTGTCACTTGCTTGTCAAAAAGATACCTTTGATCCTTATGGGAAATATTAGGAGGAAAGCTCTTGACTTGTGTGCATTGTTAGCTGGGAACAGACACATTCCTTTTTTAACTTGTTCATTCCATGATGTAATGAGAACATTTGAAATGAGGACAAGCAAATTGCAAGCACCAAGCTTTTTCCTAGATGTTGCTTATAATCAAACACACCCAACCATGCTCTTAAATACCTCATAATTAAACATGCAAAAATGGAGACTTAATTTGAACATGTAAATTAATCACATGTTGTAACAATGGAAATTCATAACTGAAAATCCATTAGCAGACAACGCTGTTCCTCATTCTTTTGTTTACATGTTTATACTAATCACGCAATAAGATTTTTGGTGCATGTCACCCTTTGAAAATCAATTCTGTATCAACTTAGGGGATGTGTTCCCATTTCTATTGTATAGCTTTGCTCTGTAAATGCAAATAATTGCAAATTAAGCCCCAAATGTCTGAAGAACAGCAGGAGTGACCATTATTTGATGTATGATGCACATCATGTCATTTCTGTGTCACTACTCTAGGGGTTAAATAAGTATCATGTTTTGGACATCTTAGGAGAATAATAAACAGTGTAGCTCATCCAAAAAACATCTGCTCATATTTTTTTTGTTAAATAGTAGACAAATATATTTAAAATGTGTTTTCAATTGTCTGCTAAGAAAATAAGTTTGCATAAAACCCACGCTTTTATCCTGAAAAAAAATTGTGAATTTACCTTCTGTGGCAATTTAGAAAAAGCCAAAATTTATGCACATTGTGTATTTAGCAAGTAAAGAACTCAATTGCTGTGGTGGACTACATTAAACATAGATGGATGAGAATGAGGTCAGTGGAGTGAACACAAGCTGTACTCCTCAGAGCTACTGTGCATGCATGTGGCCTTGAAGATGTTTAGCCAGTAGAAGTCTGTACTTGCCTGTGTATTTCAGTGCCTGTGCATGATAGGCCATGAAGCTTTGCCTAAAAAGCATTTGTGAAAGAAATATTTTCACATTTGCATTTTGGTTGAGCACTAGCAGCACTTCTATTGATAGGGTGTACCTGACTGTGAGGATCTGAATTCACGGGAGGGCTTGGGCTCTTTATTACCTGATGGTGACCCTGGTCAGTAAAGCCCTTTTTGTTAACTCGGATCGGGCCTTGGAATCCCCCTGCATCAGCTAATGCTTACTCAGTTGAAAATGTTGCCTTGAGCTTTCTCACTCATGCAGAAAAAGTTCTTCTCAACTGAACCTCTTCTCTGGTTTTATTGTATAAATCCTGCTTGATCCTCAGCATCCTGCTTCTTAAGGTACTATGCAGCTGTCTTTCACCCTTGACTCCATGCCACCCTCATGTTACACCTCCCAGCAGGTCAGCCACTTCCACTCTGTTGTTTTGTTAATCCCTTTTAAACAACCACTTTTTTATAGTGCTACTTACAGGAAATACCTCTCCGGTAATGCCTCTGAATCACTTACAGCCTAAAAGGTTGTCATATGCATCTTTAATTTAAAAACCACCATAGTGGTTTTTTATGCTAACACTGTGTCTACAGACACTGCAGTGAGTTATGGTGAAAATGAGGAAAATTTTAAGGAAGACTTCTCACCTTCTGGCGTAAGAAGTGCTAAATTCTGATGGGAGGCGTTTGGACATACATAAGAGCTTGGACTGGTCACCTATCAAACTGTGGTCTAAATAAAGAAGGGGAGCCACACTGCAACAAAGTGTACTGAGTGTGAAGATAGAAAAGCATTTATAAAAATGCAGCAAACAGCTTTGTGGTAATTAGTGGAATTGAAGTCACAGCCTATCTTTCTGTCCTACATGAACATTTCTTTGTTATTGTGGCATCGCAGCTTATGACTCTTGAGTTTTTAGTGGACTAATACCGTTTCTCAGTTTTCTTTGCTTTCTCTTTTCTCACAGTAAGATGCAACTTAAATACCTAAAATCAAAACCCCCAAAAATTCAACCCGCAAGCCTCAATGGTATTTGGAGTTTATGTATGCTTTAACCAAAGGCCTTTGCATGACCAGATACTGGTAATTTTTTAGTGAAATTCTTGAGCTTTGGGCTTAACCACTGCTTCTTGCAGTGATATGCTTGAAAAAAAATGTCAACTATGTAGCTGTAATGGAGGGCTGTGGAGTTGAGCTATGTCCATTTTCTGGAAGTGGTAGACTGGTGTCAAGGTCTAGATTGACCTCCAGTGGGGGCCTGGCTCCAGCTTGAACAGTCCCATGGTGACATCAGAACTTTGGCATCTCTATTTAAAAATTTTTTGTGTTATTGCCATTATTTGAGAGAAAAGCTGATGATCTGGCATGAATGAATCCACTACAGACATATCTGCTGGAGTAAGCAGAGAACTTCAAAGCTTTATGAGTTGAGAATTACCTCATTCATTTTTCATAGGTTATTAATTCTGAAACTTTTCTGTTGCCTACAGCAGTAGACTTGAATGTGTATGGGAGAAGTTCTTCAAATTGTAGGCAGAGACTTTATTTCTGAGAGAACAAAAAGGTAAAAATACAGCAAACCCCTTGTTGGAACAAGAGATACAAAAGTGCTTAAAGAGGCTTGAGAGTGAAAGAAACACACAAAGGGTTTATAAGGCTGGAGTTAAACAGAACTAAGTAGGATTTAGAAATGTACTTAGAAAAAATAATCCTCAAAAGGAAGAGAACAGCATCCCTTTCCACCCAAAATCCAAAAGGAACACTATTAAAATGTTCTTAAACTTGTTCTTAAAGTATTTAGTTTCTTTTAATAACACTCATGATATGTTAGGTTGTCCAAAAATATTGTGTGTGTATTGGCAAACCACAGTAGCCTTTTGGATACTCAGTCTTCATCTAAGTGTGTTTCGGATCCATGTGTGATAAACCTCATGATAAACCTAAATATGGGAGGTTGATCTATTCTATAGCACAGAAGTTGAGAGTGATGTAATGAGAAATCTCATTGTCAGGACCCTTTTACTAAGATATTTCTGAAACTCTGTGTTTGCTTTTCTTCTGGATCTCCTATACAATCTGCATTGCCATTAATTTTATTGTGGAACACTATTGGGAGCAACCAGAAATAAAATCCAAGAAGTAAAATCCAAGGCTTTCTTTCCCCTTTTTTTTTTTTTTTGGTGGGGGGGAGCAATATTCTTGTTCAGGTACTGTGAATGGGAACATCATCTATCAAGAAGCAGTGTTCAACAACCAGAGTCTGGAGCAAAATAATCTGGCACTGCTATTCTGGGCAGTGGATAATTTGTGGCTTTAGGCAGACAGAGCACATGATCTTTCTCAGATTCCCTTTCTGTAATATAGAGTGATGAGAATAATTTAATTCTTATCTGATACAATATTTCTATTTACTATAGGCAGCTTAAATGGTATGGAAACAGCCTTAATGAGAATTTTTCAAAATCAGAGCATATCCGTCATTCACCATTTAATTGTTTCAATTTTTTTAGTGAAGAAACTGAGTTCATAATTGAAGAGACCAAAACATTTAAAGGTTGGATTTGTATTCTGGAGAGTGTTCAGAATTTCAAGAAAACTACCCCCCCCACTGTTTCATTATGAGAAATATTCTAAAGGCTTTCCAAAAGTTTTGTCTTTATGCAGAACCACAGCCTGTTTATTTCTTCATGCCAAAGATGAGGTTTGGCACAGGATTGTCCCATACCCTTGCCAAAAGCTCTCCTAAGAGCACACTCAGTTAGTTTATATTACTACTTTTGAGAAAGGAAACATTAAAGAACCCATATTTTTAATACAGTATAAAGGTCTTCTGAAGGCTGAGAATGCCTCCCTCTGGCCCCACCTCACTGCAAAGGACGAGGGTATGTGAGGGAAAAAGGAGTCCTACAGTCAAAGAGCTGCCTCCGTGTGAGGCCTGGGAGTGAGGACAGCTTCACACTAACCTCATTGCCCTGCAGCCTGCGTTTTCAAAAAGTGCTTCTAAGTGTGGTTGCCCAAGTGGAGACAACCATGGCTTCATTTTCAGCAAGTCTGGGCACTCTAAACACCTGTTGATTCAAGTGAGGATGGACTTAGGCTGCCTCCTGTCAGTGCAGGGTACCCAATGTCAGGTCTGTCCCTCTCCCTCTGTGTCCCTGATGCACTGATGCATTGCCTTTGCAGCTTCTATAAAAGGTCACTTAGCCAGAGAAAGACTATGGTTATTCTATTTATACATATACATGTAACTTGCATATAATTTGCATTTTCTCAGCTCTTAAGTTGGTAAAACCTGCAACTGATATCTGGAACCCCAGGCCTCTCCCTGCTACCTAGAATGATGTACCAGGCATAATTTTTAATTTTGACTTTGGCATTGTCTTATATATTTGAGAGAGACTTGAGAAATCTGCTACCTCTGCTGCAGAGAGACTGCTGATCACTAAACCTTTCATTTAATTGCAGAGGGTTTATTTTTTGTACACTTTTATGAAGTCTTGAAATCTGAGACAATACTAAAATTGAACAAAGAAGGCTATTGTCATAGAAATGACAGAGTCTGTAGATATACACAGAGTGAGAGAGCATTTTAGGTGATTTTATGATGATCTGTGCGTTGTAAAAGAAAAACGTGTGTATGTGTACCCGTGGATCTGTGTACCCATTCATCCACTCAGAACTCAGACTGTACATTTAGAAATGGAAGCCAGCTGTTAAAGCTGTCACCCAGCTGTGTCTTTGCCTCCTCCTGGGGTGTCCATTCAACCCCACAGGCTGCGTGGGACAGGCACAGTCAGCTATCAGAGAACTCAGCTGAAGCATGGAAAACACTTTTTTCCATTTGAGTTCCCCACACCATATGGCAGCCAAATTTAATTTTCAAATATGGTCTTTCCTCCCTAATGAAACTGCCACTTCCAGAATTTCATGTTCAATCATCTTGTTCAACTACAATGCCTCTTCCTCCTAGGGATGAGTCCAAAGAATTTTCATTAGGTGGCTGAATATCTAAATGTTAGGGATGTCTGTGCAAAATCTGCATGTTAAATCTGAGTGTCCAGTCTTACATGGATGAGATCCTTTTTCTTTTCTATAAGAATAGCTGTCTTTGAGACCTATCAGAGTTGCACCAGTGTGGATCAACCTTCAGTGTCCAGGCCCTTAACACTTTTTACTGGAAGTTAACACTTGCGTTAAAAAGCATTTCCAGTATGATATGAAACTGAAACCATGCTGAAAATTCTTAAAGTGTTCAAAGAGGGAGTTATTTTATAATCTGCAATTATGCTCAATATTGGTGTTTCTGGACAGAGTAAAAGTGGAAAACTTTAATGAGTAGATCCTTCTGTCATAACTTCACACTGATACTCAGATGTCAGTCCTTGAAGAACTTCATCCTCTTTTCTGCTGTAAATAAATATTTTGTTTAGTTAACCTGCTGGAGGATTTAAAAGGAAATCAGCATGTTCTGTAGACTCAAAGAGTGAGGACTGTTTATTTTTACATTCTGACTGCCTGCATATTACAGGCCAAAAAATATTCCTCTGTCACATCATCACTGAGTCCAATTCCTTCCATGTTTGATTAGTTACCTATAGGAAAGTGTTACCTATAAATGTAAACTTGTGAACACAATTCCTTTTGTACTGATGTTGATTTTGAAAAACTGTTGCTCTGAGCTTAAAATGAATAAAGTGCCATATCAAATGGCACTGGATTCTCTGTTTTTTTTTAACAAGGCACAAGCTCTAGTTGAAATCTCTCCAGTCTAGGAATTCCCAACAGCTCAATACTAGTAAATTCTCTGAAGCCTAATAGATTATGTTCGTAATAAACCTTTAATTTCTTAGGGTTAAAATGCTTATTTAATACCATTCTGTTCACTCATCCAATGATTTTTTCTGCATGTTGTTAAGAATTTGTTTCTGAGGTGTCTGCTTTTATCAGATGTAGTTGGAATTGGTGATCATGTCCAAAAGATTATTGAAGGGGTAATATGCATGGGACCACTCATGCAGACAGAGCTTGACTGCATAAGATTTGTTTCCCTAGGAAATATGGTACCTATGCTGTTAGATATAACTGAACTTCTGTGTATTTTTAGTATTCTATGCTTACTATTCATTAGAGAAGGAGATATAAGAAAGTTTCATCAGATGCAAATCATCATTCTCAGAGGATATCAGCAATTACCAATGATGCAATTTCCTTCCGACATTCTGGCTCTTTTTGGGGTTATATTGCATCATTGTGGGTCTTTGATCAATGTGTTTGAAATACACTGGCCTGATAGACTGGAAATGAGAGTTAGTAAATAGTTTAATTTTTTGTCATGCTTTCAAAGTACTTCCTCATGTCAACAGCCAATAGGCAGGATGCAAGTGAAATGTTGAGACTTTGTTTGCCTTCACTTCTGTTTGTATCTGCTATATCTGAAGATGCTCCTAGATCTTGTTACAAAAATGCTTTTCATTTAGAAATTCAGACCTCCTCTGATGTAAGCCCCAAACATTTCCATTTCGAAGTGCAAGAAGTTGATCCCTATGTAATTATGAAGTAGTTCCAGGTTCTAACCACACTACCTTACCTACCCTAGTCCTTTGGAAATGTTTTACTTGCAACAACTTTATATACCAAACATGTTTGTTTAATGAAAATGTTGTTATGATAACTATAAACAACATATTTTTTATATGACTAATGTTTTCATTAAGTTGGTTTCATTTTCACAGGTCACTGCTTCCTTTTCCAGCCTCACAAACAGTTTTCTCAATCATTTTGGGCACTGAGTTGGTGCCTCAGCACTTGGATCTGTGTCATATGATTTGATCTTCTTTTCAGTGTTCTCCTATTTGTCCCTGTCTGTGTGCTGTTTTTTCTGACACTTTTTTTTCCTTCTTGTGTCATTTTATGACAGTGTTTCTCCATGATGTACTTGTTAAAAGAGGTGAGATATCTGGAAAAAAAATTAGGCTTTTTGTGAAAAATCAAACAAACAAACAAAAACCCCAAAACACAAAGCAACTGACCAATAAGCTACCTAGAAAGTAAGTTGTTTTACTTTTTCTAAATTCTTACGTGTGTGCATGTTGTTATCTTAAAATCTGCATTCATGACTTTATCTACAACATAAGGCATATTTTGTAAATGAGCTTAAACACTCTATCAAATTGTAATTATTCATGAATAGTCTCTCTTTATTGCTAATGATATGCATCACACTAACAGAGTTTGATATACTGGTTATACAAATAAGGTTCATCTGAGGTAACACAGTTTAGTCCTTTCTCAGGCATCCAGCCTGGATCTCAGCTGCGAAGTAAGTACCTCTCCACAATTCATTACCAAAATAGCAACCTTCTTAATCCTTTGCTGTGAAGAACAAAGGTTCGATTCAGTCTCTGGAACAGAAATAGGATCTTATTAATGCACTGGCAACTACAGTGTTGTTATTTTTGTTAGAAAGGAGAGAAACAGGAATTTGCTGATATATGTTAGATTAAGGGCTGTTATTGTTTTGGGATTAATTGGATTGTTAGCTGGGCCTTTTCGATGTCAGCTGAAAATCTACAAAATACCTTGCAATTTAATATTCTGGATGAGATCAGGAGCTACTTCCTGGAAATTCACTTGTTCTGAAAGAATCACTGAAGCTATCAGTTAAATGGTATATTGTTTACTGTGCAGGGAAAAAAGTTCTTGTGTTGGTCTTGCCTGGAATGCTGGCCTTGCTGGACTCAACCCACTTGCCATCCAGTGGATTACAGCTGAGACCCAAGACACCAGCGAGGTACCTCGTGCTCAGCTTTTGGGGAGGTCTGTGCATTGGCCAAGTGTCAAGGCTTGAGCATGTTACAACTGATGTATGAATTCACATTTTGGAGTGTTAGAGCTCCAGTGATGTTTTATGGAGTATTTTCTTTCTTTCTTTCAAAATATTTGCTGTCATGTGGTGTTGGGCTGCAGTGGGCTGTAGCATTTTAAACCCCTGTGGAGTAGACTCTGTCTCTGGCAGCTCATCAGGATAAAAGTTGAAATTAGGATTGCAGAGAAAAGCCAGAGAAATTCCACTTGCTGAATTAAATGCTTTTGAGCTTGAGGACCTGGAAAAGGGTTAGTGATGTATCTGGGTGAACTCCCAAACTGGTATGAATGACAGGCATAGAAGGTATTGCTTAGAGCAAAAATAAATGCAGTGTAACTGATCTGTTGAGACCAGCAAACCATTTCTGGAAATGACTGGTGCTTGATAATTCTTAGTGATAGGCAAATGGCGTACTCCAAATTACGTGTGGTCCATTGTGTAATTCTGTGTGGGTGTGGACCTTTGCAGGTTATTGGCCTATGCCACCTGGCACAAAATGTGTTTGCTTAAGTCTTAGCATGTAGAACTTTCAGTGTTTGTCTTCATGTGTATGTGAAAGGTTCAGGGTTAAGTGAGGGAGAACTAACCAGAAACTGAGATCAGCAGAAGCATTCTGGATAACTGTTCCCAGGCCTGAATAATGAAGACCAGTAAGATGGCATTTGCAGTGAACCTCAACTCTCTGCTTCTATTCCTCATGGTTAGGCCTGTGTTTGGCCTCCAGGAGATATGACAAAGATATGTCTATTGATGGAGTATGTAGTCCGAGACTTGTGGCTTGAGTATTGAGTGAACTTTTATTTGTGAGCTGGAAGAGATTTCTCAGCATAGTCTAAGGCAATTACATAGTATTAATTGCTAATTTATCCTGATTGCCCATGTCACCAGAAGGCTTTAAGTATCAAGTTTTGATAGAACTAGAATGTTTGAAGTACCAATAGGGTATTTGGGCCCAAGTCTGTTCTCTGGTATACCACTGCAAAGTTGGGATACTTGTATTGACTTCTGAGTGACAGAGCAAAGCAGGACTGGACCTGAGAGACGAAGCTGTGAGTTGCCTGTTTGTGCCTAGGGCAGTGAAACAGCTGACTGAAGAAACAGCTCATGTACTGCTTGCATTTCCCCTTGATGGTTTCCAGCTGTCCTCTTATCCCTGGCATGCAAAACATTAATTAGTTTCAGCTTATGAAAATAAGTGCGATGCAGCGTGTGCTACCCACCTTATAGTGCTGCACATTATCAAGGCACTGTAAACAATGAACCCTGATCACAAATGCTAAGTGACATTGTTGTTATTAAGCCAGGGACTGAGCAAGCTCCTTTGTTGCTGAACATAGTCTAGATGGTTTCCCAGCCTGTGCAATAGAGGAAGACATGCTTACACGTAGGAGATCAGTGTGTATTGCACCTGGGTCATACATCAGAGTGTCACAGACATCATGCTTTCATCTCCACAGGTCTTTTAGTATTAACTGAGGCAAGAGAAAGGGAAGAGCTAAATAGGGCAGTAAAAGAAGAAGGCAGTATTTCTTTTTTCTTCAACCTGTAAACACATATTTGTACGATATTAACAGTTCAGGGGGTTTTGTCATTATAGTTCTTGCACATTTTCAGATTAGGGTTTCTAGATGGCTTTTTCAGACAATATGAAGAATTTTAGGTATAAAATGTATTCAAAGAGTTCACACACCTTAATTTTCAAACCTGTTAGTTTATTGTCACAACACAAGACTGAATAAGTGATATTTTTATGCTGCTGCCATAAGATCTGCCACTACCTTGCTGCCCAGGGTGGGCTGGAAGAAAAGTATTAGCAGAAACTAACTGAAATCAAGAGATGCGGGAGAAAATGCATTAAGCAAAGCATGAAAATCCCGATGTCTTAACACCATTGCTAGTCCTAAAGAAAGATTTTGCTGAATTGGATGGACTTCTAGAGACTCTGTTTAAAGCAAATTGAAAAGGACAAACTCAAATTTAAGTGAATACTGGAGACAGTGGACAAGGTTATGCAAAAGTTGGAATATGTATGGATGCTGCAGTCATGATGGAAGAATTTCTGTGAAAAGGAGAAGAAGGTGTTGACAGGTTGGTGTTGCCCAACTAAAAGTGTTGTATAAGCCTGGAGAAATTTTCTCTATGATTTAAAAATATAAATAATAAATGAAATACAGATACTTGTATGGACAATAATGAGTCTGGACAAATATACTACGAAAAAATGATGATTACTAAGATTATATGGAAAATGAATCATACTAGAGTTATCAAAGAACAAAATTAGACGAATTGTGGTTGAAACGTTAAATAGGTTTTTTGGTTTTGGTCCTAGAATGTAACTGTGATGAAGTTCTTTTATGATGGTGGAAGGAGAAAACTGAGAAGAAAGCAGAAAACATGTTTGGAAAGGTAGGGAGAAGTGGCTTATATGAATTTTCAGTCTTACATTTAACTCCTGATGCCATCTGAGATTAGAAGGGCTGCAGATCTCCAAGCAGGTAGTTCCACTTAATTTATTGCATTAACCTAGCTATACAGTGGATAGAAGTGGCAGACAAACTTCCTGTTCTGTGTTTTGCTATAAAAATGGTGAGTGAAAAGTAGCCTGAGATCTAAAGGGGCTGGAATAGACATGGTGGGACTGCAGAGTAGGCTGGGACTGTCGGTGAAAGCAGACAACGTTCAGAAGCAATCCAGTTTTTATCTCTCATTTATGCATTTTACTATAGAAAGGTAAAGCAACAGGATTTGTGTGCATTGTAGAATGTTTAATTCTATCCAAATGTCTGATGTTTATTGTTTATCTCATTTCTAAGATGGGTGCTGTTGTAGGAAATCTCATGTGTTGCCTAATTGCCATGATCTTAACCAGAGGGTTTTCAGACTGCAATGCTGAATTTAAATATGTCTATTTCATCCATTCAGTAATACTTTGTGAGGTGCCGGTATTCCCTAGGGACATGTCACCCTACAGAATATGGGAGATTAAATTAGTGAAAGGAGTTTGGTAGAGCACATACTGATTTTATGTTTTCTTGAGGAGGTGAATCCTGAAGGAACACATACTTTTGAGCAGGAGATCACTCCTGTCTTCTTAGTGGAGCAAGACTTACTGTGAAGTTGGGAAAGTGTCAAACAGGAAGAGTTTTGATACTCAAAGTAAGGAATAGTCATATCAGTCCAGAAAGCAAAGGAAGCTACCATGCTCTTGGCAGGCATTCCAGGTTAGTGAGCAAAACCAGCCTTTACTGAACTGTGAGAATATTGCTCAAGATTCATCCTGCATTTCTACTCCTAGCTGCTTGAGTCACTGAAGGTATGTCTACTCAGGGTTTGGCAGGCAGATATGAACTCTGTCCATGCTCCAAGCTGGCTGGATGAAAGCTGCCTGGTAATGGGAATCTGTGTAGCCATCATTAGTATGTGGCTGAGCCTGAACTGGTAAGTTCTGCTGGGAAGAAGAGTATATAAATTTGGGATCAGAATTAGAAGATTGCAGTTACAAGACTTTAGGATCAGAGGTAGCATCTATCAGGGCATCTTGGAGCATTTGCAGATGGAATTGCATCCTCTTGCAAATCTGCCATGCAATTGCATCCTTAATATATTAGAAGGGTTAGCCAGATATGATCTGGAAAAATAGTGCCCTAAAGTCAGCACATTCTTTAAAAAGAAATCTCAAGTAAAAATCCAGTGCCAAATTCCAGCTTTAGCAATTTGCTTTCAGATGCTTTCTGTCAGGTCTGTGGATTGATGTATGTTAGTGTTAGAGAGAAAGACTTAAAACTGTATATTTCAATCTAAACCTAACTGGTCCATGGAAAGGACTGTGCACAAGTGAGCACCTTGAAGTAATAGCTGCCTTAATTAAGCGTCCCTCCCTATACAGTCCCTTACACAAAACACTTGCTCCCTTGTTTGCGATGAATGGAAAGTGCTAATGACAGCTGATTTATCTTATGTCTCAGGCTTCTGAGTCACTTAGGAACTTTTGAAGATGTTCTCTTTCAAATCACTTTCTGTAATTTATTTCCATGCCTTTGATTTTCAGAAAAAAACCCCTATTCCTAAATAAATTAATGAGTGTTTAAAAATTATTTTGTCCTTAACCTCAGGAGTACATTAGTTGCTATGTTCTGGAAGCAAATGAAAACAATGCATTCTGTAGGATATAAAACTGTTCCTAACTGTGGCAGTGGATCACTGCAATCATTAGATTAATACCAACTATTGTCATCCAGGATGCTCATCTGGTTTTACTGAGCTTTGTTAACGAAATGGAAATGATTAAAGTCATCCTCTCTGTCCCTCTAAAGTTGTGCCTGTGAATGAGTCACTGTTTTACAAATGGGTGTTGCCAGACACTGATATTGAATACGGCTCCAGCCGTCAGAGCTCTGGGCCCAGCACCGCATTCTTGGAGTCCAGACTGGAACACTGAAATTCCCATTGAAATCTGTGGGAATTCTGCATGGCTAAAGCCCAGCTACCTTTATGGCTGCCTGAGGCAGCTTAGAGAGAGCTGTAGCTCTATGCAGCTATGCAGCTCTATGTAGTAGCTTGGAGACTCAATATGAGTTTCATGCATCTCTTCACTTAGTCACTTGAAACCCAAGATGGAATCGAGGATACCACATTTCACTTAAGCTTTGTTTGCTTGAGGTCAGCTGACTGCCCACTGCTGCCCCTGGGCGTGGCACCTTCCACCCCACTGGCAGAGCTGCAGCTTTGGTTTCTGTGCTCCCTGGGCACAAGAAGTACTTGCACAGAGCAAACCCCAGTGTGTTAGTCAGCTGGCCTGCCCTGCCTGCCGCAGTGGTCCTGACTGGCTGCACCAAGGGTGGAATATGCCTCAGCCTGTTCACAGATATGGAGCTGTCTGTACGTCCCAAAAGTAAACAGCTCCCAAAGATCTTCTTGTGGAGTTACTCAACCTTATGGGCAAGGTTGACCCAATAGTTAGTATTGCTTGTTTGCCTCACATGTGAGACAGGGATTGAATAGTCCTGGCTTTGGGGAATTTCACATCTGGATTCAAACTCTTTATGGCTACTGTTCCCTAATCTGTGCCATGGGCTGTTCCCAAGCCATAGTTCTGTACTTTTCCAAGCTTTGTGTTTCATATCGTCCCCTCGGGGTCATTTGTAAAAGTGGGAGGGCCAGATTGGTAGTTGCAAGAAAGAGAAGTCTCATCACTGACGTCAATGCAGCTCTTCCACTTTAGCAAGGGATCAGGCCCATTTACCAGTGTCACGGTCTGCTGGGGAGGAGGGGAGGCAGCCTCAGAAGTGTTGGGTTTGCAGTTCGCCAAGTGACAAACAGAGAATCTGAGTGCGGTAGCCAGGCATGTTACAAAACACACTGTTGGAGAGACAGCTCTCTCTGGAGGCTTCAGTCTTGATTTACTTACTCCTGGTCCTTGTCCTGATATTCCATGGCTTTCAGACAATTTAAAAAAACCTTAATAGATGGACTTCTGTGAGGATAATTGGCTGAGACCCCTTGTGGGATTTCTGGGTGGTTTCATGTGGTATAGGAGGCCATTTGTTGGCATAGCTGCTTTTGTGCAGCTGAGTAAGGCTGTAGTGGAAAATCCAAGGCTGATTGCTCTGTGTTACCAAATGTATGCGTACACATAGGTTTAAAGTAATTTAAAGCTTCCAAATACTTTACAAATCTTCAGTTATTTTAAATAATTTTGAAAACATGAATTTAAGGGAATAATCATGAATTGAAAGGAAGGGAGTCTGAAAACTCTGAGTAAAGCAGAAAAGAGTGAGGGTTTTCTCAGGTGCAAAGCGGAGTAGAGGAGCGAGGAAAGGCCACAGAGCCTTTCAGAGATCCACTAGTGCTGTTCCCAGAACTCTGCCTGTTTTTTTTAATTTCTTCTTCTGTGATTTTGCTCATCTGAACAGTCTCTCCAGAAATCAGCAATTGGAAACACATAAAACGTAATTCTCTTTGCCAGGTAAATGGGAACAATAGTTGAGTGGGAAAGAATGAATCACTGCCATTAACAAGAAAACTAGGGTTGCTCTCATCATCAACACAATGCAGTGTCTATTCTCAAATGTCAGGGCTAATAACTCACCATTTACAAATTAGACTTAACCCCCTCCCACACAAACCCACATAGCCCTTGCTAGCCTTCAAGCTTAGGTTATAGCTGCCTTTCTCTGAGGGCTACCAATAAAACCTTCAAAATACATATCCTCCAGACAGTCTGGCTTCTTTCAAGATCAAATACTCCTCCCCTTTTCCCTTTGGATTTTGTTTTAATTACAGCTACATCACTGAAAAATGTGGAAAGCCCATCTAAGGCCCTAATTATCCTTAATGTAAGAGGACCATTATTGTCTACAGATGAAATGAATAATACAACCAGTAAGAAGGATTCTGAAGTTTTGATTACCTTAATAAATTCCTAAAAGTGAAGGAACTCACAGATCTTTATCCAATGCAACCGCAAATTATTAATGCAGGTGGGAGTATCAAAAGCTAGAGTGTTTCAGCTGGCATCTTACAACATCTGTTGAGATGGTGTTTTTCATCCAGTGTACTGATGGATTATAACTAGAGTTGCCCAGAAGAGGTGTAACAAGGATGCCAGTTTCCTCGATAACCATCATGTAGGTGTAGAACATGAGATGCTACTAATTTCAGATGCTCATCAGGATATTAATAACCTACATACTTTGAAAGTAATGGGCTTGTTTGAATTCCTGGTCCTGAAATATAGAAGATATCCAGGATATGTTTTTCATTCAGGATGGCTTTTAAAGGGTAGTTAAAACAGGTAACTGGAAAAAAGGACACAAAGAAACAAATTCAGGACCTGTTAGTAGAGTCCACTTAGCAGATTCTGATCGCCCAGTCCAACACCAGCAGTTTTTTATTAATGATTGAATCATTCTTTCTTTCTCTGCAGATTGAGAATTCTTCAAAGTGATTTACACACAGTTCTTAGCACAGCTGTTTGCTGGGGGTGTGTGCTCTGTGTGGGGGATCTATCAGCAGTCTGGCTACCTCTGTGTGATCTTGGGTAAGGCCTGGATAAAAATCAAAGGCCAGATTGTTCTGTTTTTCCAAATGTGTTGCCTGAGGCCTGCTAATTAATAGAATGTCTAGGAATGTCATACATCTATTGAAAAAAAAGCGTCTCTTGAAAATTGCTATTGTTTTAATTGAATGTTGTCATTTTCACATAGTGCCCAATATCTCAGCGTACAAGTCTTCTTGAAAGAGCAAACTGGAACATGGGAAAACTGGCTGCTCATAGGGAAATGCTGTCTGTTTTTAAGTTATTTTTTAACATAAGTCTCACAGAGTCATAAATGCTCTCACATGTTGACTGGGGGCCTTATCCTGAAATCCAGACTTGTGTTTCATTCTTATGAATTATTCCAGTGCTGGAGGCTGACTGTAAACAGGGGTTAGAGAATTGAGCTGATTTTGACCTAGCAATGGAGCATAACTCTGGAAACATTTGCTGGAGATACAGCACTTTGTGTCATGGACAGGCCAGCTGAAACTCTGAGGCTGTGCATGGCAGTAGGCATGCAGGGATGTCTACCAGTAAGTGCTTGCAGGATTGGGTGGTAGGTGGTCCTAATTTATTTGCTGTTTTAACAAAAATCTGGGATTTGTTATGGAGTGAGTTAGTTCCTCTGGGAAAGGTGGGTGTAACTTGTCAGGACATGAAGGATAACTAACCTCAGACATTTGGGAAGTTGTGTGAGTGTGTGTGTGTGTTTTGATGCATATGATTTTGTTATGTAAAATAGTGAGGCTCACCCCCTGCTCTGCCTGTGGGTTTCTGCACAGTTCTTTTGAAGGAGAAGGGTAGCTCATATGATGAGGTGAGAAAGAAGATGAATGGAAATAGAAACCAGGAGAAATCACTTCTTCAGCTGAATAGTTATAAGTGCTTCTAGAAATCAAAAATTTTTGTCCTGTTTCACCGGGCATATACAGGGAAAAATGAAAAAATTATCTAAAGATTACATCTTGATTTTTACAAATTTAATTGGCCACAATTTATTTGTACGTGATGAGAGACATTTTGTATCTGACTGTAAGCATTCCCCAAATGCACCACATGCTGTCAAAAGAAGCTGAAATCCTTTTTTTGGTCTTCTGTATGTAAGTCTTGGATTGGAAGATGGTTTTCATTTGATTTGTTTCTGTCAGTGCATTAGAGCAAAGGTGTGTGCTTTGGACCAGGGATATAGTTTTGAAGGCTTCCTATGTTGAAAACTCCCTTAGTTGGCAAATAGATCATTCAGTGCTATGTTTTCTGGGAACCCAGCAAAGATGATGGCATTTTGGAGGCGGAAAGAAGCAATAGGGAATGAGGGGGAGTATCTTTTTATCTGTCAAATGCAGTTGTGGTATCTCTGCAACACTATGCTTTAAGTGCAGTGTGCTGGTCTTGGCTTTTATGAGAGTTCTGGAAGAGTTTTGTGCACTGCACAGTCTGATTGACAAAGAGGCTTTCTGTCCTCGCATGACCTTCTTTTAATTTAAAAAAAATTCAATAAAAGTTCAGCCACACAGCAAGGGATGAATTTAAAGACTGCACACCATGTGACAGTGGTAAAACTTTCATAATAGCCATCATATTTGTTGGTTTAAAAATCAACTTCATTGTCATAGTTAATAGTTTGCAGCTGCTGTAGAACAGAGGCAAATTGCTATGTATGTGTCAGCCTTAAATGCAAGTAAGCTCCACTGACTAGGACGACTCGGCTAGTTTTTCCTATCTATTGGTAGTATTGCTGATCATCATCTCTACGCGATGAGAGGATTTCATTGCCACATTTCAGCACTGCTGAGCTGATTATGTGATCTTGCAAGTAAAATAAACTTGTTTTCAGTGTCCTGCCAAAATATACTCCATGACATTGCATTAAAAAGTCTTCCAGGGTCATGCATAAGTAGGTGCAACCCCCAGCAAATCTATGGGATATCATCAGCACTGATTTAACTAATGAAGGTAAGTTATATGAAAAATGTGAAATAATCAGAATTTAGCACCTAATGTGAAGCTCAGTAATAAAAGCTTTTTTGGAAGATCACAGGGTAAGTTCTCTGCCAACATATAACATATGAAAGTAGTTATAATTTGCACCAGGTTCATATCAGATGGGAATGGGAAGTAGGTAAAGCAACTCTGTCTCCATCATGCTGGTGATGTGCAGAAGGTGTGTAAAGTCAAAACAGTCCAGTGATCAAAATGTGGCAAGCAGCCTGGGCAGGCAGAGGAATATATGAACTGTGTGTTGATTATCCTGGACTGAAGGCTATCCACGAAAGCTTCTCTATGGCATTGTGAGTTGTGGCTACCATGGGCAGTTATGTCTAAATGGATCTGTTGTGCATTTAGGCTGGGCAAATATAGTGTTACTTAGATTTAGGGAGATCCTGCTTTACTTCTCCTTCTCCCTACTCTATCTGCTGTTAAAGTAGAACTGAGTTTAAACTGTGGACCTAAAGCTGCAGAATGATGTATGAGGGGTACCAGTTTGAAGTGATCTCAGACAGACTGTGGTTATTTAGAGCAGAGCATCCCATGGTGTTTTAGGCACCTGTCTCTGTGGAAAAGTCATGGAGTTGAATAGGTGCAGATCAGGCTGCCCAGGATGCTGTGTTCTCATGGCTGAGGGTCAGCTTCTCCTTCAAGAAAGTAAATAGTAGAGGAGCAAGAAAGGCTTAATGACTGAGATTACAATAAGACAGTACCTTTAATGCTGAAGTCAAAGACTCAGAGCCTAAATGATGGGAAAATTTCCCCAGGGAAGAGGCAGCCCACACAGTCCTGCACTGGATTACTGTTAGTGCTACTTCACTTATTTGGTGGAGATTTTTCATGTGTTTTCTGGGCCAGAACCTGACCCTCAGGTCTCATTTACAGTTCAGAGAATTTCAATTTGGCATTTCTGTGAACATTGTGTAATTGCAATAATTTCAACTCTTGCTATTCCTTCAAACTTGGATAATTTGTCAATGTGCTAGTTTATTTTATTCACATAGAGACCGTCACTAGCACCGAAGTCTAAAGTAAATACATGGGATATCTAGTTAATCTGTTTTTTTTTTTTTTTTCCCTGCTGGCCTTCTGTCTTTATTGGTTTGTGGAGGTTGCTTTGTTTTACAAACAAATGGAAGTGTTTACACTTCCACAAGATGGGTGGAACCTTCAAAGCACCCTGTTCAGTGTGTGAGAGCTCTAGGAGAGTGGCTCTGGAGTCTGAAAATGCTACACAATAGGTGCTTCCCCCCATTTCTGAAGTATATTCCCCGTCCTCTTGATGGAGTTTCCTAGCCCTGAGGAGTGAGGGGCATCTGGGCTGAGCCCTGATTATTTGTCAGCCGATTCACAATTAGACAAAATGTTTTTCCATAGAAAGAGTAGAGAGGGAAGGAAGATTATAGAATCATAGAAAGGCTCAGGGCCTCATCCAACATGGGATTGAACACTTGTGGGGCATCCGTAACTTCTGTGGGAAACCTGTTCTGTGTCTCACCACCCTCAGAGTAAAGATCTTTTTTCTAACATCTAATCTAAATCTCTCCTCTTTTCATCTAAACCCCTTGTCCCTTGTGGGGGCCATTTAAAATGTCATTCTCCCTTTTTTTTTATAAGCCCCCTTTAACTATTGGAAGACAGCAATGAGGTCTTTCCAGAGCCTTCCCTTCTCCAGATTGGACAGGTCAACTCTCTCAGCCTTTCTTCACAGGAGAGGTGCTCCAACACTCTAATAATTTTCGTGGCCCTCCTCTAGACTCACTCCAACAGCTCTGTGTCTTTCTTATGTTGAGGACCCCAGAGCTGGATGCAGAACTCCAGGTGGGGTCTCATGAGAGCAGAGGAGAGGAGCAGGACTACCTCCCTTGACCTGCTCACTACACTGCTTTGGGTGCAGCTCTGGATGCAGTTTGCCTTCTGGACTGTGGGCGTTTCCTGTTAGAAAAGGTGGGACAAGTGTCTGGAAGATAACAACTATAGATGTGGTGGAACTACCTCTTTAGTATTAGACCTGCATCTATTTTTCTGCCTTTTGGGGCAGAGGAACTTGCAAGTTTTTGACCAATAGTCTCTGTCTCCAACATGCCTGAGTGTTTCCTGAAGATTGTGGAGAAACAGCCATATTTTTCCTTGATGGTAGTCATTCTTTTCTGAAGGAGACTTCTTCATTTAGGCCTACAAGGGCAGTTAGCCTCTGTGATTAGAGAAAGAGGGTGGGCTTTATTTAATTAAGTGTAAAGACATCTGAATGCAAACATGTGCTATTATAGTAGTCCTTAAGCATTCTGTTATAATCTGTGGATATGAAGCCGATGTAGTCAAGGGACTGTAGGTGCCACCGCTACTAATCGTAGAGCAGGTGTGTAAAATGGCAAATGGACTCTGTCCATAACGGTGTCTCTGTCTATTAATTAGAGGGAGACTGAGGCAAAGAACATCCCCAGATTTTTTGTCTTCTACTCACAGTGTTAGAACAGTTTGTAGAGATGGCACTCTGTATTTTATCCTCCTTCTCATGTTACCTTCCTTCTCGCCTCTAAACATTGACATAACTTTTCAGGGTAGGCATGAAGTAAGTCTGTTGAACATATATTTTGATTTTTGTCATTGTAGCTTTGCCTGGAACAGCACATAATCTACTGGCATTTTGGATCTGCAGGAGAAAACCAGAATGTTTCCACCATTGAAGATCTCTTGGAGTTGTTGAAAGAAGGCTGGAACAGTCCTGGTTTTTGGATTTTCTTTTCTTAAGGTATTTTTCCTCCTATCTGATTTCCAAAGAGGAATCTGATTTTCATTTTACATTGCCCCACCCCTGTGGCATTTTTGACATTGGCCAGAAATGAGAAGCCTTGAGTTGGAAAGGTGTCATCAAAACAATGACGAGATATACTTGGAAGAAATGTTTATTATTTGGCTTGCTGCCGCTGAGAGCTGCTAATTAAGAAGCAATTATGACCAGACATAATTTTTCACTGTCTAAAGCTGACTCTTGGGTTTAATATCAGTCAGAAAACAAAAACCAGAAGATTTTTGAGGAGTTCAAAAGGGGCCAAGAGATGTATAAATATTTCCTCAGGGCATCCTTTGCTACCTTGAACTTCAAGGCCAGGAGTTTGGCTATCACTGCCTCCTTAGAAAGCATTCTTGGCTCCAGTATCCTGATCCATCTTTTTTCTCCTGGCTTTTCAAATAATCAAATCATAAAAATAGTTAGGGAAGTACATTTTGCATCTGTAACTTCTGTGATCTTTGGATGCTTTAGGAGTCAAAACTCCACATGGACTTGCCACAGCTGAGGGCTGTGCATTTGACTCAGAAATCCTTTTGCACACAAATTAGAGGGCAACCAGTGCAAAACAATGTGGTTATAATGCATTAACTAAGCAGGAAGCATGGAGATCTGTCTCTGCTGTGTCAGGAAACAATTTGTCTGTGGAAATGGCATGGCACAGTGCTTGGGAAGACAATGCTGTGAGCAATCTTCAGTAGGCTGGCGGCTTGAGAAGGTCCTACAGGGGCACTGTCAGTGCATCAATAGGCCTGATTTATCACTCTATTATATTAATTCTACTCCAGGGTGACTCCATTCAAGTCAGTGAATTTATCATAGGGTAAAGTTGGGGAAAAATACTTGCTTTTTGCATGAATTTCTACCACAGAGCCATACTGATACGTTCAGTTCTGTCCTCTTCATGCCCAGCTGTGACAAGGTGGGAGCTGGAATCTTCTCATTATTACATAGAGAAGGTGGGATATATTCCTGGTGCTGGCAGAAATTTCTGTACCCCAGATTTGCCAACTAATTTGCCTAAAAATTCTTTCTGGTGAAGACAGACACATGAATCTTACAGTGTGGTTCTTGAGAAGGTACTTTGAAAATGGGATTTACTGTTGAGGTGGAACATCAGAGGCTGTCACACCACTAAGCTGAGAATAAACAGAGAAAGTGGGTATAAATGAGGGAGGGAGCAAACTCTTGCATCCAAACAAAGTTTGGCATTTGCCTGTAACATGCAGGTGCTTTGCCAGCATGAAGAACAGAATTGAGAAATGAAAATCTACATCTCCATGTTCATCTTTTAGCAGGCTTCCAGCATGCACATTTCATTCAAATTCACTACCAAGCTGTTTATGATACATCTGTGCCAACTGCAATGTTTTATGTAGTCATCGAAGCCAAATCATTGTGACCTGATGTGACTCAGTTTTCTAAAAGGGTACATCTTGAGAATTCTCATTTTCTTCAGTTCAAAGTGAAACACTAGGAAAAGTATTGGAATGGATCTGAAAGCAGTGCAACATTCTTATGCAGAGGCAAGAGTGCCATTCAGGCAAACACCAGAAGAAAATCTGTCTTGGGTGTGTTTTTCAAAATGATTCTGAAATGTTCATTGGAAAAGTGTCAGGAATATGAGAATTAAATGAACTCATTTACATGCTCTGATTTTGCCTATGTTTGTGGTATTGGAAAGTGCAATAATAAATTCTAAGTGCTCTATTCCTGAAATTTTAGTTCACTTTTTTTTCTCTCCACATGGAAATTTATTTAACAGTGTATGGGAAGTCTGGAGTTTTTTCTCTCTGGTTTTATTTTTTTCCTCCATATTTCTCTTCGTTATTCTCTATATTTCTCTTGATATAAGTTTTATACCTCTGTGTGACTCTTAAACCTATTAAGGGTATGGAGAAAAATTAAGTGAAAAATGTTCTCTATTCTTGGTCGGATTATTTTTGTTTTGTTTTTTCTTTTGCTGCTGTTTTTCTTGGATTATAGAAAAACTCTTCTGTATATATTCAGCTGTTTAGATATGTTCTCATGCATAGATCATGGTTTATTATGCATTTTATTCTTGTTTCCTCAAATTCTACAGAACAAATCAACAGTAAAATTTTCCAAAGTTCTTCAAATTGAGGTCAAATGCTTTCAGGCTCATAAATTCTCCTGGTCAGTGTAAGATATTTTGATACTAGAAATTTGTCACCATCTTTCTCTTCAGTAGCACTGCTTGGTTTTAACGTCATCTGAAATTGAAATGAACTGTTAAGCATTGTCAGAATTTATAATCAACAGCTGGATTTATGTGTAATGATACCAGTGATGCTGAGTTGTTTTGTTTTTTAGAGGTTCTCACTACAGCAGACGATAACAGACACGGATAAAAATGGCTCATGTTGTTTTCCCATGCAAGCCATGAAAGTTGTTTAATTTTTTTCAAAAAATATTGTAGTTGATGATGAGAGGTTTCCTTCTGATGAAATTATATTCAGTATCATAATTGATGAAATAAGGAGGAGAAGATTACCCCGAATGACCTTTGTGTCTGAATCTTTATTTGAAAGTAATAAAGACTTTTTTGAATGTACTTCCAGATAGTATCTACATTTCTTAGAAACTTGCAGGGCTTTTTGTGGGAAACCCCCAAACTATTTCTGTGTGGCTTTGGCCAAAATTATTTGGTTTTCTCTTACCAAATTTCAAAAAGGTTGAATAGTTGGCTTTTCTGAAGGAAAGGCAATACTTTCCATATATAAAAGTCCCTGGTTTTTAAGCACTGCTTTTTTTTTCTTTCCACATTTCTGACAAGCAAAAGAGTACAAAAGTACCTGGAATTACAGTTCTTATGTCATGAAATTTCAAAGTGAAAATAAGATTTACAATGTCTGAGTTTTTGCCTGTTGCAGCACCAGTCAGTGCCAACACATTAGGCTCACAATTTGATATAAATACAAAGAGAGATTAGTGTTTCTTCCACTGCAACATTGCAAATACCAATATGGCTAATTGCCATTGACACCGGTCAGTGAGGAATAGAGGCTGTAGTTGCCTAAATAATCTGTACTTTTACTTAAGGGGATCAGCTGCCCTTTTAATACTCCTGTGCTCTGATTGCTGGAGTGTTCATGTAAGTGCGAAAGGTGTCAGATAAGGAAACTTTGCCAACTGAAAGCTAATGGTATGAAAAAAAGGGAAGTTAATGTGGACAGGAGAGAGTGGCATAAACTGAGGTCTTGCAATTTGGTTGAAGTCTGAATTGATTTTGCTTTGAAATTGCAGTATAGTCATGTTACATGCTTGAGATTATGCAGTGTTGGTGCCATGGGGAATTACAGGTGTTCAGTTTTATGGGGCAGTTCTGTTTAAAACCAGGCTTGGATGCTGTACTTGCTGGGTGGTGTGCTTTTTGGGCTGTTACAGCAGGTCAGCATAAAGCGACAACCCTGATCATGAATCTTTCTCCCTTGTGAGTGAAAGAGTCTGTGCTTGTCTGCGTTGCCCTTCCTAGACACATGGAAGGGGTTCTCAGGTGTTAGCTTTTTTCCTATCCTAGTCTCTGTAGACTGTGGGGATACATTTACAGAGTCTGAAACTGCTTTTCAGAATGTGGGAGTACAGTATTGTTTCTGTCTATTTCTTATTTTAAACCAAGGGATTGTACCTCCTGACTTCCCTAAAGCAGGCTTGGAGCCTTCAGTTATGATAGAAATGAAGATGAAGGCTTAAATGCAGGGATTAGATAGTTAAGATGAGGGTTTAGAAAATATCCATTTTTGCTGAGATAATTTTCTGATATTTCTGTAAAGAAGGCTCTTCAACAAAAACTGGAAGGAATTCAGCCATGAGAAATTCCAGCAGTGAGAATTTGAGATGTTTGGGAAATCAGGAGCAAACTGAAACTGAGGTCTTAGAAATGGTGGTATTTTTTTTTCTGGTGCCAAAAAGCAAGCCAAGTTATTTTGTCCTGAACAATCTGTAGATTTAATCTCTCTTGAAGCGCCCAAGGGGTTCTCTGACAGAGTTTTGGAATCTTTGGTTCTCCTTGATGCGGTGTTTTACAGCTTCATAACAAAACACTGAAGCTGATTTTTGTAATGGATAAAGTGAAGTTCAGTATATATTTGATCTCTTTCAATAACTAGAAACCTTAACCATTTTGTAAATAAAGATTCAGCCCAGTGTGAATATGCCTAAAAAAAGAGAAATTTTATTAGATTGTGGAAGTAGTGTATCTTGTATCTTCTTCACTTATTAAAATATAAGACCTTAATTTCAGAGTTAGGAATAAGAAAGATGACAAAGAGTAGCCCTAGATTGGAAACTATGAAGCCTGTGCCTAACTCCAGTGAAAACATTTATACCTGAGTCATTTTGATGAAAGTATGTACAGCCAATAAATTCAATGAATAGATATATTTAAACACATGGAGGCAATGATTACATGAGGAAACTTGAGAACAATATTTTAAGGTGTATAAAGTTTTTTCATTTGCCATAAAAATGTGTACTATTATATTGATTTCCTGTCTCTTTTCCACAGTCTGTTAGAAGTTGAGGCCAGAAACAGCTTGAAGACTGAACATGGTATGTCTTTAAAATCCAGCCATCCTTGTGCACATGTGCCAGTAGTGGACGTTGACCTCTTTCCTGCTGTGGGCAGATGTCATTCAGTTCAGGAAATATCAGAGATATTTCTTAGCACAGTGGTGACCCTATGAAATGTGGCCTTGCAAATCTTATAGTGCTGGCAAGCCAGGATCTCGGAGCATTCTCACTGCATAGAGTCTTTGGCATGGTTAGCAAGGGTAGTGACAGTTTAAACTCTGCCTTCTCTTTTAGCTATAGCTGTGACTAACAGTGGGCAAAGCTAACGAGCAGGTGAACAGCAGATAATTTGAACTTTCAATATTTCTGAGATACTTAGGTAAAGCAATATTTCTGCAATACTTAGGTAAAGCAAGGTAGAGTAAAATTTTATATAGAAAGGCAATGCCTTTTAGTAGATGAAATGGTAGAACTGGAAAGGAATAGCAACTCTCATTTGATGAAAGCTTGTCACTTCTCCCCAGCTTTTACATCAGTTGCTCCACTGATGTCTGTGGCCAAGTAAAATCACTGTTTTTTGTTACCATTAGTTACTTATTAAGTTTAAAGACAGAAGACAAAATAATATAACTATCTGCATTGTGTAGATGTTGCAATGTGAAATGATCCTAAGGAATATACTCTTCTGTAAACTGATACTGTGTTTTAATTTGTGTATCTATCATACAAAGTATTTAGACTGAACATAAAAAAATTTGGAACTGTGATATTTTACTAGGAATATGTGTATTCAAATGTGTATTCAGTGAGGATGAAATGTATTAACAGTGTGATGTTTCTTTCAGGTACCCTTATTTTGCAAACTACCTGAAGTTATGTGTCTGACCCCATCATTAACATATGCCATCATAGAAATCCAGTTTCACTGAAGTGTTAAGTTCACTGCTATTCAGGAATCTGTTTCTTTGAATTCCCTTTTCTCTGTTTTTAATAAATCTTGGTTTTGGCTACGATCACTCGTGTCTAGGTAATTTTACAGAAATGCCTGTAGAATGCTGAGAAGCTCATCAGCTTTATGAAGAACTTCAGACTTTCCAGAACTTAAAAGTTCCTCTCAGTGCCAATCATTACAAAGGAAAGAGGTTACTCTGCTATTTTTTAGTAAATTTTGCCTGCCATCAGGCTCCAGTGAACAAACAAACAAAAAAATACAGTATCTTGAAGGCTAAAAGAAAGCTAAAAATTGGTGTTGGTGGGTGGTCATATAATATATAAAAAAAGATGAAAACTGTTTAATTTATGATTGGCTCTTGCAGTGCATGAGGAATGCCATCCCTTAGCCATTGTATCATTTGGAGCATTAGTCACAAAAGGAGCTATGTGATTTGCTGATAATATCTGCATATGGGAAATCCTCAGAGGATTTGTTAGGATACATCCATGACTGGCTAGACTCTCATGAGCTGTCTGGGACAACCAGAGCATATTGTATGGGCAGCTCTCTGTCTGCACTAATGTAATTTTGGCCTGTGGAAAAAATTGTCAGACATGCTGGACTCTTGTATTGCAGGTGGCATTTCAAATGCTGCAGTACCTGAGTGCCAAAGTCCTTAGAAGTGATTCAGTTCGTTAAAACCCTGAAATCTGAGTTTTCCAAGTATTGTGACAGATAAATTCTTTCAGCAGTTGTTCTAAGACAGCTTCTTGAAACATAAGGCCTTAATTTCAGAGTTAGGAATAAGAAAGATGACAAAGAGTAGCCCTAGATTGGAAACTATGAAGCCTGTGCTTGACCCTGTGCAGTGAAAATAGTTACAGCTGAGTCATTTTGATGAAAGCATGTACAGTGCTAAGACAGTGGCTAAGACAGAAACTAATGGCTTCAGAAAATGAATTTAAAAGAATTCTTACTCCTGTTAGAAAAAGGCATTATGTCTGATTTCCTATCTGTAAAAAAAAAAATTGCAGAATTAGCAGAAATATTTAATATCTTGAGGTAGAAAACCAATGTCTTCTTCATGTTCCGTGATCTATACATTTAGTATGTCAGGCCCTTTGCACAATAGCTTATCAGCATTTTCTGCTAAGCCAGATTGCATGGTGTACTTGAAGATGAAGTTTAAAGTATCTGTTCCAATGGCTACTTTCAACCTGTTTGACAGACATTTGTGCGGGGTAAAATGCACAGCATGATTTCTGGCTGGTCCTTCAGTAGTAAAACTTGACATCAAATTCATAACATTATTAACACTTTCATTACTTTGTGACCTCATCCTACTAGGACTAGGTTGGGTTCAGGCAGGGGACGTGATGCATTGGTTGTAGGACACATTGGCAAGATGATATCTATGTGTAATATAATGTGTGATATATGTGAGCTAGAAATATATATGTGAATGCCACATTTGTGGAGAAGCAAGCCTCTTAAAACATGGAAAGTGAGAAGTTAACCTCAGTTCTTTTCTTCTATATATATACTTAGACTTAGTCACTTACTGAACTGAACTTAAATAAACAAATAAGACTTAATTTGTACTTGGTAGAAAGTTCCAGCCTCTTTCCAGTGGAAACTTCACCATTAGGTCTTGATGAATAATTAATTTTTCACTTTACTTTCTGAACTAAAAAAACTAAGAAAATATTTCAGATTGACTCATAGTGAAAAAATTTGTTTATGTCACTGAAATGAAAAATCAAGATGTAATGTAAATAAAACATTATTTCTGCTTACATTAAACATTTTATGCACCAAAATACTTTATTTCATATATTTGTGAGATTTTTAATTCTCCTTAATTTTAAGTACGTTTTAAAAGAAAACAATTATTTTGAAAAGTCAAACCATTAAAAACCAATATTTTCAAGGCTTTTATGTAGCTCTCTGCTATCATCCTAGCTACATTTTATAGCAAATAATCTACTAAGTGGGTTTTTTTTAAATGTTGATTTATAAATGGTTCCTTTAGCTGTCCTGGTCATTTTCTGATGGCTGCTTGCCATGGTGTGATGTATTTCGCAAAGTTTTCAGAGAATTGTGGTGCATACAGTTTGTGCACCTGAAAAATAAATATGGATAAATTCATGTGAAAGCCCTTCCTTATCTATGGTTGGTGCAGGCTGCAGGTTAGGCTTGTCTTAATCTTGAAAATCTTTAATTTCCACAGGGTAAATGAACCTTTAGGCTTTGTTTTCTGTGCTTGGAAGGGAATCAGACTAACACTGCGTTATCTAATTCTTCATCTCCTCTCCATTTCAGGTCTCCATTTAGTTGATTTTGGAAAGCGTGAAGTGTTTGAGAGGATTAGAGACAGCAGAAGAAGAGGAATTCAGAGTATGTATTGAGTAAGGGATGTTGACTGTGGAGGGAGATTTTGGAACTTGTTGTGTTTGTGGACAACTACATTGCAGAGTTCATTTCAATGCTCTGGGGTTCATAAATTTGTGTAGCCTGGAAAGCAGGGCCTGTTGGAAGGAGTTAGAATTTCAGGGCAAATGATTTACCCAGCTGTTAAGATAACACTTAAAGAGTTACTGGTAAGATTTTTTTTTTTTTTAAGGTCTAATTTGAATTTACAAACATGCTGATAATTGCAGATGGGCAAAAGCTGAAAAGTAGAGTGTGTGAAGCCTTTCCAAGCTCAGGCAGGTTGGGATCCAAACCTTCTCCTACTGCTCTGGCTTTTGGTTGCTTTTAAATTCCTCTTTGGTTCTTATTTATGTCTTATGTAAATCTAAGATGGTGGGAACATCTGGTTACAAGGGATTTACAATTGTTTGGGTGGGTATGTAATGAGAATTCACTTTTCCTCATGTGGAGCCCTGATTCCTAAGCCAAGCTCAGTGTCCATTGATGCCTAAAAGTTTGCTGACTAGATCACAGCTTCAGCTAGGACTAGTTCAGTTCTACTAAACTTTCCAGTAGTCAAAGTACATGACTTCTCAAAGGCTTTGCTCCAATCATTTCACGGTGAGGCTGGTCTGCTCTCAGCCCCACTGTGATGGCTACCCGTAAAGAGGTCTCAACACTTGATCTCCGTATTTTTGGACAGAGTAGAAATATTGTTATTGTTAGACACATATAATGCCATTCAACTCTTCATGCTGCAGAATTGACAATTATCTGAGTGCTGCTTTTCTTCTTGAACAATATTGAAGCAGTAACTAAAATTTGGACCAGTAGCCAGGAAGTCTGCTGTTGATGGAGTGACAAATATAAAAGCCTGTTTTGATTTCAGCATTCCTCATTTGACGAGTGTTTACCTAGACAGTGTTTAGTCAAAATGAATTGTCATTTTTTGCAACCCCAAGTATTTGATGTGTCAAAACTCCTGTGAAATTAGATAAACAAAATCTGAAATTTCCAGATGGACAGCTGTACTGCAAGCAATCTCCCCATGATTCAAGTTCGAAAATTATTTGAATCACCTGTTGCAATACAAGCACATGTCTTAAAATATTAGGACTTGTATCACAGAAGACTTGCTGTAATAATGAAAACAATCATAGTTTCTATTCAAATAGCTTACGTTTTTTAATTTTGGTGGATCTGATTTTACGTAATTCTCCACATTTTCTTAGATGTCCTGCCAAAGCAAAGCAGTGGAAAATGTTCCCCAATGAGCCCAACACAGGCCCAACACAGATTGACCAAAACTGTCCTTGGCAGTGGAGGTCTGTTATACCCGTTCTGGTGAAATCATGAAGAATGCTGTTGAATATATTTCCTGTGACTTATCTTCTAAACTTCTTATACTTTTCCATCATGAGTAGCAGCCTGAATGGCTTGATTTGACAGCTTGAAAAAGCTTGGCTTTTCAGAGGAAGTTGTGCCCTGTATGTGCCCTGTAGTAGTCTTTGAAATTTTATATAGTTCAAAATGCAATCTGAAGTTAAGTAATATAGTTGTTGTTCTGTATGTGGTTTGAGAGATGTGGTTTGCAGAGATATTTCAAATCTCATGTGGGGACCTTAAAAGTAGAGATACCTGCAAATGGAAAGTGTAATGAATTTCTCAATCTTTTTTTTCCTCCCTCCTTCATTCCCATCCAACTGTATGCCACATGTGCCTAACAGGTATAGATGCAGAAATACACATGTAATGTACAAGTTCTATATGAACTCTTTCTGAATGAGCCATACAAGCTCTGTAACTCTGCTCATTACCTGGAATGGTCAAGAAAATTTTTATGTAGGCTAGAGAGGAAGTTTACATCAAGATGACAATTTTGAGTTTAACTGAGGTCAGAAGGGCATAAGTTCAAGCACTGAGATTCTGACACTAGTAATGAAATTCCAGTAGCTTGTATAATTTTGCATGTTACTGATGGAAAGTTCATACAAACAGCTTCTTGAATTTTAGAGAAAATCTTCCCTGTTTCTCTATGAGCTAAAATGTGAAATTTCTTATAGTTATGTCAGTTTTACATAGCATTCTTTGCTGAATTTGGTCCTCAAATGTGGAGCATAACAAAAGACTCGTATTCTGTGTGAAAGAGAAGAAAACTGCATTGCAGCAGAGCCTCAATCCACATCTCATCTCATCTCATCTCATACAGCAACAGCTACTACCCCTACAGTAAAGGAAAGCTGAAATATGCCCATATCTGTCAAAATGAATAGCTGAAATTAATAAGAAATTATTTTCTGATCCCATACTTACAGACACTTATTTCCTGAAAAATGCAAATTTGATGCTGAATTCATTGTTCTGTCTTGCATAGCTACAGAAATTATTAGTGGTCATAAATGATTCATTCCTTTTAAAAGTCCACTGACTCAATGACAGCTAGGAGCAGTTTGTTCCTTAGGTCCACCATAGATAACACAAAAAAGTCTTTAGCATTTTTAAACTTTGTAACATTTGTCACAACAATATCTGTAAAAAACTTTACACACACAGCATTATATGGGATATTGGACTTGGCTTTGAGGCAGAGGAGAAAGAAGCACATTAGGTAGTGTATTATTACCTTTTAAACATAGCCCAAATTATATGTCTCTAAGTTAACATACATTTTCATCTCTGCTTTCTAAATGTGACCATTTTGTCTTATTTAATGTTGTTCATGTTTTAAACAGAAGAAGGGAGGGAGGGAGGGAGGGAAGGAAGGAAGGAAGGAAGGAGAAGAAAGAAGGAAAGAAAGAAAGGAAAAAATGTAATTTCCATTGTGAAAGCCAGTGGTATTTGATACTAGTTACTGCTATATAGATTTGACTCATATTTCCACATTTTCTATAGTGTAGATCTTATGAGTCTAATAATGTGAAAAATAAAAATTACAACACATTGAACAATGTATTACATTTATATAAATCTTTGTACACTATGTAGAGGACTAAGTATTAAGTATATTGGGGGGTTGGAATAGGATCTCTAAGATCCCTTTCTACCCAAACCATTCTATGTTTCTCTGATTCTATGTGCTATATTACACAGGTATTAATTCTTGTGTGTGAGTAACTTGATATCTGTTGATGCAAATCTGCATCTTAGATGCGCTTAATAATTTTATGTGGACATTGAACGGGGGAAGGGTTTTACTGGACCATTATTTGCAGTCTTCTGCACTGGGGATGAACTGCATCATGTAATCCCATCCCTAACCTCATTATCTTTCATCATTAGCCAATGAATTACTTTTTGCTCCCGCACTTCTTTCAGGAAGCTCTTTCAAGGCTTTGTGCAGCTGATTGTAAGGAAACTTGTTCTTTTTTTCTTTCCTAAATTAATTCAGGCCACTTTATTTCACTCCCAACATAACCCTGTAGTTAGTTCCCCAGTTCTTACCTCATGCTAACACAATTCATAGAGAGCAGCCACATTTCATCTGTGCTCCCATTCTTGTCTGTCCTCCCAAAGTAGACTCTCAGTTCCCTACTAGGATGACTAGACCTTCCTTCCACCTGTTCTGGACTGAGTTAAGCTTTGCACACAGTGTAACACAGAGCACTGTCTTCAGTTTACTGTTATTTATTATAATAATATTAATACATCCCAATTTCTATTGGAAATACATTGCTTTTGCCGTGGGCTAGTATCACATTGTTCTTTATCATCACTCTGGTGATTCATTGTGATCTTGTGATTAAATTCCATGCCCAGGTCTTCTGCTGGATCTGTCATTTCCAGCTGACCAGAACATTTTTTGTAACCGTACTTTATTAGTCACAGTACATTTAGTGAAGAAATATGTTGGCTATCACATTCAGGAATAAGTAGGTCCTACCATATTTGGTAGCATGTTTTTTCCAATATGTCTAGGAAATTTATGTCCAATGCAATGATACAATTTCTGATAGCCATTTTCCTTCCAACAAAATATTAATGAGTTCCTCCTCCAGGTTCAGATTTGATCCATGTGAGGCAATGGCAAACTTCTGGCCCTAATTCTTTTTAAAGCCTTCATTCAAATCGATTTTGACCTTAAAAGCAATGATTTTATCCGCGTTACTACAGATTTTTATTTGCAGAAATGGTCTTTATTAAACTATGGCAGTATTCTATCACAGGTCCTCATTGTGGTTTCAGGTCCAATCTGGCTGGGCTGAGCATGGCTAAATATATAAATGGACGGGAATGATGGAGTGCCCAAAGATAATGCTTTAATGATGTAGAATAACAGACACCCAGACCATGAGGGAGGGGGCAACAACCAAAGACCCATGGGCATGGCTACCTTGACAATATAGAGGGTTACCTGAGGGCAGGTGTCCAATCCTGAATGCCGGACATGACAGGGGACATGACCTTATATGTCAAAGTTCCTGAACCAGTGGAGAACCAGAAAAAGACACATGGCCTATTTTGGAATGATGCCATTAGCATCTTTTCAGTATCTCAACTCCCATGGTCTCAGGTTTATGCTTTCTTCATGGGCTACCTGGGCTAAGCTATTATCCATCCTGGCTAGTTCAGTTACCACAGTATTCTACTCCTAATTTTATTTCTAGCTTTCAAAAGATTATCATCTATTTCCATATCCACTTTCCAGTAATGTTAGTCCACCAGGTCTTATTGTGGCTGTACTGTCTAATTTCAGGTCCTCCCCTATCGGTTTCACTGCATCTGATTTGTAACCCTGCCACCTTTCATTGGTTTCCAAATAGCAAAGTTGTCTCTCTGTTACCTCACCCATTTCAACTCAATCCTTTATAATCCTTTCAGTAGCTGGGCAGTCTCCATGACTACTCCTATATTCTCTCCTTATACTTTTCTCTTTGCTGCTTCTGCTGATAGTTTTTGGGTTTTTTTACTGAACCCTTTCAACTGTTTTTCTTTTGCCTGTGTAGCAAAGTGGGATTTGGAGAGTTGAACATGACTTTTTTCCAGTTTTCTTCCTTGGATCTCTTAGCTTAAAGCTCTTCTGAGTGGTGGTGCTAGTTTGAATCTTAAAAAACCCAGTCCCTCAGGAAGTCTGGTAGAGGCTATTTCATGTGGGCATTTTTTCCAAATGCTGCCTTGTATATTTATTTTATTGTATTATTTTATTTAAAGTATATGTCAGACCCAAATTATAGCATGAATGGATTTTTTTTTCCCTGTGGCAAGAGACTAAAATATTTGTAGAAATATTGTCGTTTGCCATAAAGGGATGTAAACAATTTATTCCCCCCAGTTCAAGAAACAGCCCCTGTAGAGAGTTTATGAAGTCAAGAATATTGATTTGGCAGCAGAATTATTCAATGTAAATCTCATGGAAGCCACAAAGCCATTTTGACTGCCACTTCTCAGAAAGCTGCTTGTGGATGTAGTGTATACACTGACAAATCTTCTCCTTCCCATCATCCCGATCCAAGGACATGGTCCTACGGAAATACTTCTAGAGGGGCATGTTATCTTCAACTGGCAATCCTTTTTTTCCTCTGGATGCCTGGCTTTTTGCCAGGAAAGGCCATTTCTTTTTTAATCTGAAGGCAGTATGTATCTGTTGTATTTCTGATTTCTTCAGATGCCTCTGACTGCTTATTCCAGCTGACTGGACAGCTGGCTTACTCTGAACAGAGCCAGGTAATGCTTCTTTGTGGAGCAGATGTCATTGAACACAATCAGTGCATTCCATTACGTCTGCCAGATATCTTCTGATTTAGTCAACCATTTTCTGTTTAATTGAAGGGTCTTGGGAGGGTGTAGGTGATCCACCTATAATGTAAGAATACATTTGGAAAGAAACACAGTCATGTTTAGTTTCATTGCCTAAATCCAGTTCAGTCTCCAGATTCTGCAATCACAACTATTTGGTTGTCAGCCCTCCAATTAATTAGTTGCAAGAAGTGTTACTGGCTCCAGTAGATGCTACATCTCTCCAATGTTAGCAGTGGGTCATCAACTTTTAGAAGAATTCTGCAATAGAAAATTCTGGCACTTTATGATCACTTTTTATCCTCCGTCTTTAATGATTGGTTTGCTCATACAAGAACTTGTGCTTACATTTGAAAGTGCAACTATTATCACTAAACATAGAGATTATATTTCCTTCGGTGCAAATTGCCAGAGCAGACACAAGCTGGGCAAGTTTTGACATCCAGAACACAAGTGAACCAAAAATTCCTCTTGTACTTCTTTCTGTGGGGAAAAAAAAAAAAAAAGAAAAAAAAAAAAAAAAAAAAAGTAGGGACTGAACATTTTCCAGTGGTTTGTTTTCTGTCTTTGTTCCCATCTACTTACACTCAGACATTTTCATGTGGCACTTTGGCAAATACAGGTGTATAATTCATGCTGATTCTTTTGTCTGCTTGAAAAAGGCTTCTGTCTTTGGAAAATTTGACCCTATCTATTCATGGACATTTTTGACAACTCTATGTATTTTTTTTATCCTGTTGTTTCAAAAACGTCTTGGTTGGCCAAAGGGACACTGTGTTGACACTACACTGGCCAGAAAATCTCCTGCAGTTTCAATTGGCAGGGTTATTTTCCAATTCTTCTCTTGATTACTGGGACATGTAGCTAACTTTATGCAGCTTCTTTGTTTCAGCCAAAAGATGGGAACGTTTTGTGGAGAGAGAAAAGTGAGCCCTCTTTACATTTTGTTTATTTTACATTTGAGGTGTCCTTGAGGGAGGATGTTCTCCACAACTTCATAGTTTTAGTAAGGAAGCTGTCAGATTTTATTTTACTGAGCATTATTAAGTGAAAGGATACAAATACTTCTATCCAAACATCTTTATACATATTTTCCAGCAACTTGTTTCACTACATAAGTTTTTCAGAATCTGTGAATGTAACACACTTTAATTACACATAATGTGATCCTAATGTGATGTAATGAAAAACTTGTTAGTCTTCAGCACAAGTAAATAAAAAAAGCAACTCAAAACCCTTGAATTTAATTTGTGTTTTTAACTTGAATGTTTTTCTGTGCATATCTCAACATCTACTGCATGTTTCTCTCTTGCCTACTCCTATTTTTTTTCAGTGGTACTTTTATTGATGTACTCTGTGAGCTTGGAAATAAAGGGGGAGAAGAGGTAAACTGGGAAAAAAGAGTTTCTGTCTTGTATTTACCACTGACAAAAGTAGAGAATGGCTTCTTTCCAATATAGTGTTTTAATTTATTTTTTTTAATCTGCTTTCATAGTAATTTTTCTTAATAGCTTATTCCCTCCAGCTGAAACACTGAAGGCAACAGCTTCAGTGCTCAGAGAAATCACTTGGCACTGAAAAATGACCAATTATTTGTTAAAACAAGGACAGGCAGACCCTACTGCGGCAAATCCATTGCCCTAACAATGAATTTTGGCTGATTAGACTTTTGTTTTTTTCTTGTGTATATATTTTTGCAGTGATATCTGCATCTATATTTTGTTAAAAGCTCAGCACCCCCATCCTTGTCTTGTTTTTCTTACCTTATAAAAGACATGCTTTCTTCACATTCTGGTCTCTAAATCTTGTAAAAGTTGTCTCAGCACGACGTAAATCTCACACATATAAAGTGTTATATGAAATGCAGTTAAACAAGTCAAAGATGGCTATCTAGCTACTTGCAGAGTAATAAATAAACTGTGCTACTTTGGTATAGGAAGTTTATTTTACCTACAAGAAGGGTATTGCGAAAGTTAGCTAAATACTAGGATTGCTGAAGACCACTCGTTCTCATTCATAAAAAAATACCTTTCATTCAATATCAAGCAACTGAAATTGTTGACAGTAGATTCCTTTTGAGGTCAAAACAATGTATCTTTCTCCTCTCCTGGTTTTTAATGATGTCTGGGATTTTAAAAGAACCTATGGGATTTAGCAACAATTTCCCTTTAAAGGGCACTTGGATTTGAAAGTCTAACTCTTCTAGGTTCTTTCAAAGCTACAAGCTGTTATTAATAAACTATCATCCAATGCCTGTAACATTACATCAGGCTTCAGCTTTTTTTAAGTCCAGGAGACCATATGGGTAGTTTATTCTCAACCACTTCTAGGAACTTCCAGCTATCTTACCAAATATTTAAGAAAATTTGTTTAGGAGTGAGAGATCACTGGTAATTTGTAATCTGTTCTTGGAATTCAGGCAAAGGAGGGAGCACTCATTATTTACTGAACTGCTTTAATGAACTACTAAGCACTGTAATGATAATCTAATTTAACTGTGAAGGTGTTCTTATAAAGAGAGATTACATTGATTTTAGTATATCTATTTCCTCATATCTAAATGATTTGAAAGAAAAGACCTGCAGCATAAGTGAATAGGAGTAATTTTATAATAATATTTTCCATAAGTAACTAGGAAATCATAATAGCTTTTGGAAGTATTCAGAGACATCTTCCTAATGGTAATGTGCTAATATGAAACCATTGCAAAACACTATTTTACATCCCTCATATCACTTTCCTACGGGAAACTGCTTTTACCAGGATGTGTCTAGATTTGTTGTGGGGAAAAAGTAAAAATGTTTAAAAAAAAAAAAATCTGTTAAATAATTTTGCAGTTAAAACATGATTGACACCGTTTCAGGACTAATTCTTCAAGTGTATGCTTTGCACTTTAGAGAGATGATTCTTGAAATAGTAACCTTTCAATTAAAGAGAAAAAAAAATCCTCATATTATTAGATTTCTTAGATTAGGTCTCATGGACAGCAGTTGTGAATTCAAAGTCTCCTTCTGTCTGATATTACTGTGATTGAGGCAATCATATTGTTGAGACAGGTCCTGCAAATGTTTCCTTACTGTGATTGCTACCAAATCCTAGCTGCCTGCTGCCTCCTAGAATAAACATATGGTAGGAAAGCTGCTGGTGGAAATTTTGTTTTATATTCAGTGTAGCAGGGTAACAATGGTAACAGTTGCCACTGTTCAAAGTGAAACGACTGATTCAAAACAAAACCTTAACCTGGCAACCTGTCAGAGCGAGACAAGCAGTGATGCCAGTCAAAACAGCAAAGGCTGTACTGTTCCTCCTCCCTCAATCTTTCTCCTACTATGAAAGGCTGTATTATGTTTACAGTGTTTATTTTATCTCTGAACCTTTTGCTGATGCAGTTCTCTGGTACTTTTTTATAGTTGGTTCCTGCTCTTAGGTGGAATACTTGAAGAAGTTGTCAGTCTGTTCTGTCTGTTGCTGTCGTGCCTGTGTTGCACTTCAGTGCCTAAAGTTTTACTGTGTGTTACACAAAGCTTCTGCCTTGACTGGGACTGCAGAAGCTGCTCCAAGAAAGGGGGAGGATGTAGCTGTACTGTGTTGGGAATAGGTAAGAGAAGGAGCTGTGACAGCCAACAGCTGCAGGGTAAACTCTGGCAAGGCATCTGACAACATCTGGCAGCATCTGGTGAGACATCTGTCAAAACCCCTCTTATCCCCTCTAAGGTTCTGGGTCACATGTGGGCAGAGGGAGGTTTTGGTTGGGTCAGGGTGGGACTTCACACCAGGCAGCTGAGTTCTTGAGTAAGGCTTGTTATAATCCTGCAGTGTGGGCCCTCAGGTCCTGCACTGTGGTAGAAAGAGGAGGAGCCAGGTGCCACCCTGAGGCACCCCAGCTTTGAGGTGGAAAAGCAGCTGACCAATATAGCTCTGCAGCCTAAGCATAGAGCAGCAACATGAAAATTAAACTTATCTTGTGCGGAAGGTCAGTCACCTTATGATGATACTACTTTCTGTGCATAGATTGGATAATGCCTTTACTTCCAAGGAGATCCTGAAGTGAAGCAGTCAGCTGCATTCTGCACTGCAGTGTGCTCCTTATAACACACTTCAGCAGTGACTATAGCCCAGAGCAGATTAAAAAAAGGTGAGCATAAGTCAAATTATCAGTCATTATCTCTTTGAAAAGAAGGTCTTCTGTTTTGGTAAGGGCAATAAACAAATGGATTACCCAAAAAAAGAATCACAGATACTGTCTGCATTCACTGGAGCCAATAGTTCCCAAATAACCTTCTTAAGCCAGGAAGAAACTTAGCCAAAGTGCACCCAAAGGCCTGACCTTTGCTCAGCACCTCCCATACCTTGGTAAGTGACTTTGGCCGGGAATGAAGGAGAGAAACATTGGCATTTCCTCTGTCAAAATATTATTCTGCCCCCATAGATGTAGACAGTCTTTTCAAAATATATTCAATTTTTATCTGCAAAACAACAAGAAAATTTCCTCACAAGAGGAAACTTTAAAATCAGCTACTCAGGAAAACAGCTTATTTGAACCAGACTATTTACAAATCCAAACAAATATGCTTGGCTGGAAAACCAAGATGGAGGCAAATAAATATTTCTCCTGCAACTGCAGGGTTTTAGATTTAATATCCTTATGCCTCATTTGGTGAATTTTGAAGTTTCTTTTATGCTGCTGCTGTTATGTTCTTGTCCAGTGTATTCGCCTGTTAGAGACTGATGATAAATTTGGATGGTCTGTGTAATGGAAGGGCAGGAGGAAGATGCTAGATGTAACCATAGGTGTATCAGAGAGGAAAAGAGAATTGAAAAATTAGCATGGAACCTCCCTGAAGTACAAGCATAGCTTTGTGTGAAACTCTCTCTGTTAAGATGTCATGGAATCAACCACTGGTGCAAGGCTACCATCTGAAGCTGTCCACAGCTGTCTTTTGATAAAAGCATTTCCCACTTTTCATTTCACAGACAAAGGATAGGGTCTGATGCCACCTGATAATACAGACCAAGGAAAACTTCAAGCAATTGCAGCTGTGCCACTTTTTACCAGGAAAGGAGTTGGTCATGAGTATTTGATGTGGCAGAAAGACTGTGAATGAAAGAGACTATTTGCTGGAGTGCCAGAATCTCCCTCCTCCTATTCTCATTGCAGTCATTTTACTTATTCCATTTTCAGCTGAAAATTTTTCTTTGGAGCAAAGTAATGCTGTGGTTACTTTCCCTACCAGCCTTCTTGTACCCACATTAGAACGGCCTGTCTCCTTGCTATAAAGACTTTTCCTAACATCTAATCTAAGTCTTCTCTCACACATGAAGCTAATTACTTCTTGCCATCCTTTGACGGAAACAGGATATGTGATGACTTTAAAATTTTTAAAGTCAACATTGGCTGATGTTTATAATTCTGTCTTCAGTCTTCTGTTTTTTTTCCTGATAGGTCACATTTTATAATTTTTCCCTTGTTCTTTGTTCTCCTTAGGACTCTTTCCAGTTTACATCTTTCTTAAAATTGAGAGACCAAAATAGATGTAGACGAGGCTTTACCAGTCATTAGTAGAGTGGATAATTTCCTTCCATGTTTTATGTAGAGCTTTATTTTTAATAAACACAGAATTATATTATTCTGTTTTGAAACGTTCATCTACAGTTGACTCATATTCAGTCTGTGATCCAACTTACCCAGTTGTTTTTTTCCCAGCCTTCCTTTTTTGATACTGTATATTTGAGTTTTTCTTTTGTTGCGGAACTTTGAACTTCATAAAATTTCATCTAAGTGATTTCATTCCCCTCTCCCCACTAATTTATCACACTTACTTTGGGTCTTCTCTTTCAAATTGCTTTCTGTCTCTTCCACTTCTGTCTTTGCCCAAGTTTTAGGACTATTTCCTGTTCCCCCAAGTTATTACTTGGTTATTAATGACTTCAGTTGTTCTGAGGCCTTTTCAGGTATAATCTAGTTTGAAAAGGAGACATTGGCCATCACTTTTTTCCATACAGTTATATACTTAAATTATAGCAATGATATCTAGATAATTTTCTACTAGTTCTTTTAGTGAAGAAATTGTTTTTGAGAATATATACATATATATATAAATAAATATTTATTTCCCTAATTTTATAATTTCTATTTTTTTCCTGGAATATAATTATTCTAAAATATTTAAAAGTTGTTCTTTGCATTTCACTCATTTGGTTTCTAAGCATCTTAAGCTTACAGGATCAAATTCTTCAGCTGGTGGTTGATTGAGTTCAGCTATAACTGAATTGTAAACACACAACTCCTTTTCTGGTGAATAAGACCCCTGGCTGGTGTTTGTTCTTTACACATCGACAAGCCGAGGGATCACTGTACAAAATGAAGCGTGTTGCTTCTGAAAGTACATGCCTGCCTGTCACATTTTCTTCCTGTGCTCTTTCAGTTAGGACTATACAATTTTGTCTGGTTTAGAAAATTTTTTTTCAATTGCATTTCTTTCATCTAATGTTTTTTGCTGCTTACTTTCTTTCCCTTCAAGCCTAGCATTTGAACTACTTATTTTTAGAATGTAGATGGAAATATTAAGATTTTCATATTTATTGAAATAGCCTCTGCATTTTCCTTGAAGATGGGTGGGTTTAAAATGTTTCAGGTTTTTTTTTTAATTTGTCTATCTACTTATTTATTTAATTTAGTCACCATGGATAAAATGGAGACAATATTGTATTTCTCCCCTAGCACCAATAAAGTTTCAGCTTTTAGTAAAGTTCCACAAGTAAAGTGCAATATTAAAATATGTTCAATATAAAGGATTATATCTATCGCTAATTTTCATAAATATTATTTTCCCTCTCTCCACTAAAGCTTCTGTATAAAGAACCATTGACTTGAATAGTGCTGGAGTATTTTCTAGTTATGTAGATAGATACATCTAGTAATTTTTGCAGTGATTTTGTAGAGTAAGGCTTTACTGTGTAAGAGTTTGAATAATGGGATATGACTATTAATATAAATACAATAATGCACAGATAATGTAATGCATAGCATAGCATAATAACAGTATTTTTTCAGGTCCTTATTTTAATGAAGTTTTTCTGAGGCATTGAAAAATACTTCCATGTTGGCTACATTACTAACTCAGTGCGCATACATTTGGACATTAGACAATGCTCTCTGTTGGGTGATTTTTTTTTTCAATATTACGTCTTGAAATAAGATTTACTGAAGAACTTCTGCACTACAGTGAGAAAAAAGCCAATGTCTGGAATGTGTTCTATTTTTCGTTGAACAGCGGCTTTTAAGAAATGTTGCCTTTAATTAATGAAATAACCTTCCTCAGGGGTCAAAGTGGCACCAGTGCTGTCTGACATCTTTGTTGGTGACATGGACAGTGGGATTGAGGGCACCCTCAGCAAGTCTGAAGATAATGTTGAAGATAATGACGTATTGGAGGAAAGGATTTCATCTCTCTTGTGAAGACAGGTTGAGAGGGTTGGGAATGTTCAGCCTGGAGAAGAGAAGGCTCCAGAGAGAACTTTTTGTACCTTCCAGTACCTAAAGGGGCTACAAGAGAACAGGAGAGGGACTTTTTACAGTGGCATGGAGCGGTAAGACAACAAGGAATGACGTCAAACATGCAAAAGAGAGTGGGTATGAGATGTTTAGAGTAGGTATGAAGAAGAAATTCTCTGCTGTGAAGGTGGTGAGGCACTGGGTCAGGTTACCCAGAGAAGCTGTGGCTGCTGTAGTGTTGAAGACTGAATGGGGCTTTGAGCATCCTGGTCAAGTGGAAGGTGTTGGAACTTGGTGATCTTTAGGGTCCCTTCTAACACAAACCATTCTGTGATTCTATGATAGTATAGGATATGAAATAAAAGGAAGTCAGTTAGTTGAAAGTAACCTGTTGCAGCAGACATTAAAAATCATGAATCAGATTAGTCTCGGTATCAAATTGTTTGTCCCAACAACATATTATTATTTGGTTTTAATTGCATTCTGGTTTCTAATTTTTAAAAAAACATTTTCTTAATTTTGTAAAGCTTCTTTTTCAGTTGTGTAAACTCAAGATTTAGTTATTTAATTTGAAATGAAATCTCCTATTCTTTAAGATTCTTCAGACCTGGAGATTGAAGGAAAAAGATGAAATCTTTGTAAACCATTCAATAATTTCTTCAATTATTATCTTATTTTCAAGCTCCTGGTAGAAAATACTTGTATTTTCTGAAATTGTTACCTGTTTGGTCTCTGTGTTTTACTTTTGTGTGTGTGCCACTTAGCTTGTGTTTGATTCTGAACAGTCATTATGTCTCTTGACTATAAAAAAGTCTAGGCAAAATGAAATGAGTCACATTTATGAGTTATAAAAAATATTGCACAAATAATAGGAGATAAGGGCTCACTTCAGTTTAAAATATCATAGATCTCTAATGTCACATGGTTTATTTATTGAGTTGATTGAAATCTCTGTTTTCCAGCAAAATAGTTTTATGTAGGCATTGTTATCTTTACCGATGAACCTGATTCACTAGATGTATTAGAATGGGGCAAAAGAATTTGAAGAGCTAATATTAAAAGTTTCTTTGTGTCATAGTTTCTAAAGTAACTGTGTCTCAGACTGCAATAAAAATTAAAGACTCCTACTTTCTTGCAAAATTTCATGTAAGTATTCAAAAATGTTGTACTTATAATATTTATACTCTCTAATAACTATCTTTTTCTTCAAAAATTTATAATACCCTTTTCTTTCCAGAACAGCCTATTATTTCATTGGTGTCATATAACTTATTTTTTAATCTACCTTATTTTTTTTTATTTGAAGATTTGTTAGGTTTAGTGGTTTCTTCAGACTACATTTGTTTTCTTTGATATGTGACATTATCCTAATGATAGCCTCTGTATTGAAGTCCTATGTTCGACTAAGTGATTTTGCTGAAACTGTAAGCTAAGATCAGACAATATTTCTTCTCAAGCCGTAATTCTAGTAATTGAATCTGTTTTTGTGATATGTATTGGCAGAACAGAATGACTAATCTTGCAATGAATAATTTATTTTATAAATGCAGATTCTCACTTTACTTCACTATATTTTAAGAACAAAACAGATATTTTAAATTATTAATTATTCAGATTTAACGAATTTTATGATTAAAAAAAAGATTGTTATTGATAATTTCCCTTGGAGTATTGATTCAGATAAATTTGAAACTCGAGTTTAACTATAAATGTTTAATTTCTGGTGCATGTTAAAGCTGGTTTCTGCTTCAAAATTGGATAAATTTTTGAGTGCCCGGCATCATTGTTCATCATGAAGTTTTAAAATATGGTTTCAATGAATATTTGTTCTTCAGTTCAGAAGCTTACTAATATATAGTATTTGTACTATGTGATTGCTTGAGCATTTGTGGAAAGCACATATAAACAATATTTGGGCATATTCAAGGTGAATTTGTTTATAAATACATGAGAAGGGAAACAAATTATTAATTTTACATTCTTTTGGCTGCCCTTATAAATGATGGAATCTATAGCTGCATTCTGTTGCAATTCAGATCTGCCCGCTTCAGTGGAGGACGGCTTTGCACCAAGTGCAGAACTGGGTGACAACGTGGAAAGATCAGCCACAGCTTTCTGCTCTTCCAACTGAACCTTCCGGCTCTGTTTCTTCTCCTGAGTCTGCCTGCTTTGTGCTACCTCTGTGGAAAATTGTCTGAGAGTTCCTCCATGTGAGACACCCCTGTAACAGGTCTGTGCTTCTCCTTGCATGATCTACAGCTTAAGGAGATTAATCAAAAATCTTGCTCGCCTTGAAATTGGGAAGCAATTTACTGGAAGTGCTAGGATTTGTCTCCCAGGATGACAAATAAAAATCACATCTCTGCTTCCATCTTTTGCCTGTAGTTTACCAGAAGAAGGTGTGAAGATTTAAGATCATGACAAAATCTTCCAGGGGGACAATGGGGTGTGAAGTTTTAGCCTCGGGAATTTGTTTGCTGTAATTAGATGGGTGGGAGAGATTTTTCCTCCTGCAGTGCTTGCTTTCTGAAGAGAACTCTGTATATAGCAGATAAAAACAAATGTTCTTAAAATAGGAATTCCTATCTGGAAAAGTTAAAAATGCAATTCAGCCTTCATCTATTCAAATGCAGGTCAAATGAGAAACTATTCAGAACTTTGTGGATAGAAAAGAATAAGTGCGGGGTGTCTAAAATGTTATGCTAGAAATAATATTCCTGAAGAAAGGAAGAATTGATTTCCATCTAAACACACAATAGATGCTGCACATACTTTTAGTATTTGTGGGAACATCAGGACTACTTCCAACAAAAAAGTTAATGTAATTTTGTGGCTCATTTTAGGTTTATTCAGTTTGAGACAGACATACTGATGCTCAGTGAAAACTTCAGTGCTAAAAAGGGTAAATAATCAAATATATTTTGTGGTAAGTATTTTAAGAATTTCATCTGAGTTCTTCAGACCTCACCTCAACTCTCAGTATTGTTAGTATCCTGATAAAAATGTGTTTTCAATCTCCGGCATTCCAAGTTTGTAAGTAAATAATTCTGTCCTTGAACCAGAGTGCAGATTAATTACTAGCTGGACGTTGTTCCTCTTGACCGGAGAATATGAAAGTTTTTAACAAAGGGAATATTCATTAATCTTTGGAGATGTTTTTTTTGGAAGACAGATATGTATTTCTGAGGAGAAAGAAACACTTACAGGGTTTAAACAAAGCGCCAAATTTTCTGTATACTTGTATATCACATGTTTCCCAAACAAGATGATATAATAGCTGTGTGTCCTTGTAATGTCAAGTGCAATGTCTGGCTACTATGAAGCAGAATATTTATGTTGAGATATTAAAAGATTAAGTATGTGTTATCAGGCCAAATTAGACAATCCTGTTTTAACAATACACTTGAAAAAATCAATTGTTAACAGTCTGAAGAAAATGATTTAAAGAAAGACAATGAAAACATGCAATAAAGTAGACAGACATACATCATTGATGGGCTGTGTAATTAAAATCAGTGGCTTCTCTACTGGGAAGTTTAATCGATTTAGGTGGATGGATAAAAGCAGATGTATATATGAGTACCTTTAACAGAGTTTCCTACTATTTATAAAATTTTACTTAGTGTGTTTTTGTCACATTACTTCAGCATTAGGTGGAGCAATGTCAGTGTAGCTCTGGCTTGCTTGCAACATGAGGAATGTTGCTGAAGAATGTTTCCTTTTCTGAGGGAATGCCCTGGGTCCTCTTTGACTTGCTTTATTTAATTCATATGAGGTATTATGGTGTGTGTGTAATATATGGGTGTTCCTTTGATCCACAGAGTATCTGAATCTGTTAAACATGGTTTTGAACCAAGTTTGGTTCAAAATTGGTTAATTTTAGAGTGCTGCTTTGGTTGTAGGAGTCCTTGGAGCAGTTTCTCTTATCAACAAAATTGTGAATTCTTCACAAATACTAAGGAAATTTTGAGTTGTATACTAATATGAAATTTTTCACTGTTCATTTTTCAGTGGGGTAAAATTAGATAATTTTCCTGTGTAATGGCAAATCCCACTTTTCATTTGAATTTAAAGGTTCTTTCTTGAACAGCTCTAAAGCTGGTTCTTTGGATCATATGAGTTCTAAAACATCAGAGGTTGGAGAACTCTAAAAAAACCCCCAAAACACTAAAAAAACAAACAAACAAACAAAAGGAAATTTTCAGGAATACTAAAGACTCTAGATCCTAAAAGCTAAAATTATGAGAAAGGAAATATCACAGTGGGAAGGAATAGGAACAAAGGACTACTTATAAAGTAAGACTTAATGAATGAGTTTTCCACTGATTTATATCCACTAGTAGAGCTGTGCTTGACACACCTTAACAACGACGTTTGCCATAAAAGTATTTTTGTGCACGGTTGTGTATGCAGTACAATAAATATTTGGTCATTATGACTACAGCTGGCAGCAGAGTTCAGGACCATGGGCATTCGGAGAACAGTGGGAGGGCGCGAGCATTTGTAGATACCATCAAGTACTCACAATAACCAAGCCCGCAAACCCACATTTTTAACAGTTACTGCCAGGTAAAGCTGAGCTACTGGGAGAAAATGCTTGAAATGAATTTCTTGCTGCCATCTTGTGTCTAAAGGCTAAATGGCAAGGAAATTTCTGGAGTTCCAAGTACTGATTTTACATTCAACATCAGGTTGTTCCTCTTATTTCTCTTAAAGCCAAGCACAGACAGAGGCTAGTCCTAAAATGAAAGTTCTCAAGGTTTGCTCTTACGAAGAATGGGAAAGTGCAATTTATCTTAGGCAAGAGATTATTTGAATTTTTGGTGAGAAATATTTAGTAGAGTGGCAGCTCAGGTGTTAAAAGTTGCTTTCCCCAAACATATTCCCAGCAAAACAGAATTACGAGGTGCCAGAAGAAATGGTTAATAATATTACTTAATATGATAGACAGGGTGGAGCCTATGTTTGCAATACTGGTCTCCCTGTAAATTTTCTTCATGAACTCATACATGGTACACCTTCTAGCAGCGTTGTGTTGTGCTCCAGAAAGACCCGGAAATGACATTACCCTGTTATATATAGAATCTAAAAGAGCAACACTGTAGCCTACAATAGGGTATTTTTCAGGAGTATCCACAAAACTTCGATGAAGATGACATTACCTGTTACATAATGTTTTATTAATTCCTCTCATGTTTTTCTCTTCATGAACCTTTGCTTCCCTGTGTTCCCTTCCTTATATTCCATCCAAACTTTAACTGCAAGTCCCATCCAAGCTTTAACTCTTTCCCTTCTCAACTGAACTGGAACTTTTGGCGGATGTGAAGAGCTGTTACTCTGTGCTTCTTTACAGGAAAGCAGTGCCATATCTATTTGTTTGGTAGAAAGCCAGCTGTGAGAGACAATCACAATTTGGCTGCATCTGTGGCAGTTTTGGAGGTAGGAGTGCTTGCAGTAACTGCTGACTGCAATGATGCTGAACCCACCCCATAGAACCATTCACTGCAACAGCTTTATTGCAAACATCTGAGGAGACTCTGACCATCTTACTATGTCATGAATGAAGACAGTGGTAACAAGAAATTATTGAAGACAATGCAAAATCAGTTCACCTGAGTAAGTGGGTTGGTGGGAAGAATTTCCAAAGCAGAGGAAAAGGATGATCTTGCATTGAGAACAGCCACCCTCTGTGTTCCTTGGTCCATGCTAAACTCATCATCTAGATCATTCAGTTCTTTAGCAAATGCTTGACTTTCTTTTCAAGAGGTACCTGCCCCATCATGAGGTTTTATTGCCAACAATGTTTGACCATGTCTTTTTGGGTAATTTTTGAAGATCCATATTTTCCATGCTGTCTGCACACCCAAGCATCCTCAGTCCTTTTCCAGTTGAAACAGTTCAGTGTAAGAAATTGGTACACCTCTTCCTACTCCCTGTCAAACAAATAGACATCTTGGGGATTCTTGGCATGAAAAAAGTTTGATTATATTAAAAGTAAAGACAGACAATGAAACTTAAAGTTTTTGGCTTAAATCAAGGATGACTGAGGTCTGTTGACTTTAATGAATTTCTGTCTGCAGAGATGAGAGCTGGAATTATATAAATGCAAAAAATATCTCTTCTTTCTGTAGGCTCTGGAAATACTGTTGGCGTAAACCACTGGAACAAACTACCCAGAAGTGAATTCTTTCTCTCTTGACATTTCTAAATAAGACTAAATGCGTTTATGGAGGATATATTTTGTTCAAACAGAAATTATATGGCTCAGTGCAAAAGTACCTGGATGAAACTCTGTGGCCTCTCTTATACAATCCAATGTCTTTTTGGATCTCAGATCTAGTGATCTTCAAAGTTTTCTTTGTCTTACTTTTTGCAGTGTCATGTTGTTGGTTGTATTTCCTGCTTTTTAACTAAGACTGTAGACTTTTGGGGAGCCAAAGCCTTTTTGGAAAATTGCCTACAGAAGGACTGTAGAGAAGCTAGTAAGCGGTTGAGGGCTACTGTCTCACTAACAATAATTCTGAATAGTTTTTGACATATTGAACAACTGAAATAATAAGTCATTCTCAAAAGAATAATGAAGTCACTCTAACATGCTTAAGACATGTGAAATATATACATAAAACATATGTGAAATAGCAGACAATGTTCATTAGACATGGACTGTTATTAGAGTTCAGTGCTGACTTGCTTTGAGGTGACTTTCAGATTCTACTTCTCAAAAACGATTTGTGCTTTTAAAAATTATTTTAATTTCTTTTATTTGCAGCTTCAGTCACACATTGCAGAGTCATGTAATATTTGATTCTGATTTTATAACTTATCCTTACAACTCTGAGCTTTAGACATTTGCATATTTTTTTGAGCCGCAAGCTGGCATAAAAGGAAACAATCTCCTGAAAAAAGTGTGTGGACTTGAAATCCATTCTCAAACTGGATCAGTTTAGCATTGGCAAGTGGCCATTGGTAATTAGTCTTCTGACGAAACAGTGATAGAGTGGCTCCTTTCCTTGGGTTAAATAACTCAAACCAAGATTTGGGATCAGTCCTTGGTGCATAAGTATCAATCTGTGAATAGAGTTGGCCACATTTCTATGAGGAGATATTTTGACAAATACAGTGTTGTCTGCAGATCTAAATAGAGTCTGAGGAGAAGGGCAGAATTTATATTTCATCTGACCTTAAGGAAAGAATTTATGTCACACAGGATACAGATAACTTAATGCTCCAGAAATGCACTTGCTAGGGATGCACTTTCTGGTGAGAGATTTCATGGAGTACAAATAGAGACAGCTAGATGCCCTAGAGCATATATTCTTCACCGGTATAATTTCAGCATAATGAGGTAAACATTTTGCTAATGTAATGCTTAGATGTGTAATAGAGTACAAAATCCTAAACTTCTGTGCTGAACAGTGAGGTCTGTTATTATTACATTTGAATGTATTTCAGAAAAAAACCTCAATAACCTGAGAGGAACTGTAATACAACAGTTTTTTAAAAGCAGTACTTAGTAAAAGTGGTTTCCATACAAACTCAAATCCATGAGAACTGACAAGGTTTTTAGTGACATTATGACTGACATATAATAGCAGTAATAATAGTTCCTGTATCATTCTTATGCATGCTGTACATGTTTTGATTTCCTGATACTGTCTTTCAGAATAAAATCTGGAACGTATTTCTTCATTTCAGGAATGAAGGAATACTGTTGTATCACCTCCTTGAATTTCTGCAAATTCATTCTTATTATTCACAGAAAATTTACTTAATAAGAAGTACAGACTAAAAAGTTCAGGAGTAATTTGTAGTAGTGAGGAATCTTCTTGCTGCAGATTCCAGTTTTAATCCAGGCCAGGCCAGTAGTGAAAGTCTTTTAGAGCTGGTAAGAAAATATCTTTTAGAGCTGATAAGACAATGTCACATGTGCTGATAAGAAATTGGACACATTGGATCATGGAACTATGATCACCCTGCATTTCTAATCTCCTGTTACTGATCTGAACTAGGGTCACTTGACAACATGCCAGTATTTGGTTCCTACTCTGGATGGATGACTCCTGATATCTACGTTGTACTCAGGAGGCTGTCAATCTCTCTTACCTCTGCCAGAATCTGCATGATACCACAATTTGCAACCTTGTTATCAGCCTCATTTCTACTCCATATACAAGCAGAATCCTAATAATTTGCTTCTGTATTTCCACTCACCTGGACTTTTTCTTTAAGTATTCTTCTTTTCCTTCTTGGATAAGATATAGTGTTGTGTTATTGTACTGATTTTTTTGATGTGCCCAAGGCAGGCAGGAGTGAGAAAACCCTTGAAGGTTGTCCAGTCTGCGAGGAGAGGATGGACTGATCCATCTTTAGTATTGGGAGCTGTGAATTTGATCTTCTGGCCCAGTCAAGCCTCTTGCAAGGGTAAATGTCCCTGTCTTGCCTGCCTACAATTTCTTCTCTCTCTTCCCTTACCTTATGTGTGCAGATGGCTCTATCTGGGGTATGTATCTACATTAGTGACACATTTATTAATTAAGTGTGTAGTGTGGTTTTCCTCAGTGTTGTATTTAAGGGATGCATAAGGATCACTTGTATGTCTGTCCTTCCACAGCAGTGCAGAAAGTCATATGTTGTTCTTCAGATAATGGACCTTACACAACTTGCAAAACAGTTCTTTAACATAATTGATTCTCAAATATAATTTTGAAGTCCTTGTCTCCTACTGGGGTAGATTTCCTTTGAGACTTCCCCTTAAAGAGAAATCCTTTGCTTTGTCAGCACGACAGAGCCATTTAATAATATGTGTCACTGGATATAAACATCATATATTTTATTGCTGTTTCTACACATTGAATTGTGGAGGGAGGTGAGGTCAGACATTGGATATGCAAGGCAACAATTGACAATGTAATGTACAGCATTTGCTTGATGTCCAGCCAAGGATTTGCAGTGCTTTTAAAATGGTAAAGTACATAGTAAATATTTGATGTGCCAAACCACAGAAGATGGTTGATGATGCTTATGGAGTGGAAGACACTCTGTAAGTAATCCCTGTAGTGTATTTACTATACTGTACATTTTGCACGTGCTATTTATTATATTGCTTGTTCATAGTCTTTTTTTTCCCCATATATATGATCATGAACAAAGACCCACTGGGAGAGTTTTACTTATTGTGCAATAGGAATTGTGCTTCTCGCTGTCTCCTTCTTCCATTAAAAAATTTTCAGGAACGGACAATGCCAAAGCATTTTATTACCATATAGAAGAGTGTAGTGGAAGCAAAATTAGATGTAACAATACAAAAAAAACCCCAAACAGCCCAAACAGAAAACCAAGAATGCCAAACAGAATACCAAAACCCCAAACACAAAGATTTGTAGTCTTTAGGGAAAAGGAAAAACATCAGGGAAAGCTGATGTTTTAAACGTCTTTTATTCTTAATAAATTAGCTTCCTTATTTCTCCATTTACTTTTCACATCCCA
>VXBQ01001633.1:491172-564663 GCA_013400175.1 Phainopepla nitens | reverse complement strand
ATCCCATCCCATCCCATCCCATCCCATCCCATCCCATCCCATCCCATCCCATCCCATCCCATCCTCACATTTCTTTGTATTGACTTTTCTCATCCTGACATGTCTATAGTTCAGTCTTCTGCTGCAATGAAGACATGATCTGGCTAGCTGTGAACTCACCAACTCACTTGCCATGAGCAATGCCACTGTCAGAACGCAGCATATGCTGGACAACCTGAAAGAAGGAATGAAACTGCTGTGCTTCTAATAATGTCTACACTGGATGCTACCTCCCAATGGTGTGAAAACATCTGAAAGCTTCCAGGGGGGGCACCAGTGGGCTTTGTTGTCCAAATTTGCCAGATCGTTGGGACAAGAGGTGACTTGGCATTTATTTTGTCTGTGGCGAGACACCCTGGAGTAGGACTGAGTGCTTGCCATATAACCCCGATCCTCCATTTAAAAACTCTATGAGAAATCCTGAATTTTGCATTGTTTTTTTCCTTTAATTTATCCTGAATGATCCCTTGAGTTCTGTTCTGTTTTCACTTACTGGTAGACCTAAGCAAATCAGTTGAATTCTATTACAAGGGAGCTAATGTGTTCTTAACGTTACCCTCAAAACAAATTAAAGAAAAAAAGAAGTTTGTCTGGTGTTGCCTGATTTGAATTATTACAGACATATCTAAGGTCTATATGTGGGTTAGTTTTCAGTACAAAAAAAGCTTACAGGACTGAGACTTCTGTTCTTCAAGTTCTTAGGCAACTACTTACCTTTAGGCTTGTGAGTGTCCCATTTGAAGGTGGAACTCTTACTTGCTTAATGTTAAACATGTGCGTAAGAGTTTGTCAGGCTGAAGTCTGCAACTTCTTTCTCCTCTATGGTTTACTCTGTGTGTTTGCTAGGCAACTTTAAGCAATGCACCTTTATTCTGTTTATATCAGCTGTGGATCCATTTCCCTGTGTCTGTGGAAATCCACATTTGGCATTTTCAGAGATGTCTGAGCCAAGTTCAAACCTCAGTGTTTGGATATAGGGTGATGGTAGACACGTCTTGTCAGTTCCCCAGTTTTGTTATTTTTTTAAAATGTATTTGATTATGCATTGGGCTTATATAATGAAAACAAAACTTTCATTAGTCTGGCTTGGGAGGGACTGTGGTTGAAGATGGGAATGAGAAAAGGATCATGGGGAGGGAGGCAGGGAAGGTTGAGGGAAGACAAACAACCTACAGTACTACAGCCAGGGAGGGCAAAAAGTCTGGAAGCAGCATCTCAGAGATTGTTCAAGCTCATTTGGAGAAGTGGACTGGTGACACAGATGTGTTTCTGAGTCTGGGCTGCAGTTACCTTTCTACCTGTGCATGAGGGACCCCGAGCAAGGGGCTTTGGAAGCCTGAGAATCCTAGAGTTGTACCTTTTAAAGGCTCCTTTCCTCTCACGTTTGCAGCTTCCCAGTGGTCAGAAGAGGATACCCAGTACCTGCTGTAACTGGGCTCCTCTGTTTTTCAGGGAGAGGGAATAAGGGAGCTAGAAGGATCAAATTGAATGGAAAATAATAATACCTTCAAGACTGCATTTTAGATTCAATTATAATAATTTCCTTTTGATAGTAAGTTTTTTATAGATTTGATGGCACCAAGGGACCCGATCAATGGACAGCCAGGGCTGAGCAAAGCCTGTGAATATTTATCTTTGCTAAAGATGTATTTCACAAGTCAGAATTGAAACACTGAATAATTACAATACCTGGATCTTAGCCAAACACTCTTGGACAGAGTGGCTGACCAGTCACATCTGTTCTGTGCCTTCTCCACAAGACCTTTTCTCAGGTTAGGAGAAGTAATGACCTTAAACCGAAATGGATAATTTATGGTGATATGCGGAGCATGTAAGGAAAGTTGATTGAAGTTTTCCTAAGCCTAGAAAGACAGAGAAACTAAACCGTAGGTAAAATCTCTCTCTCTGAAGTTGAAGGGTAAGATTCTCAATTGATGTACATCTCTGCAACTTGGCATCAGTGAAGCTATGTTGATTTACACCAGCTGAAAAATCTGGAAGGGAACAATGCACTTTTTGTTTAATTTTTATGTGATTGTCAGACAATCCGTCACATTCGGTTGGAGAGGAATAACATTTGGTAGATGTTTAGTCTTGACTTTTTTTTCCTGAAATGGGAAGTGAATTAAATGAAGTGAAGACAGAATAAGGCATTTTTATTATTTGAGCTAGCTGAACAGTCTGAAAAATAATAAATTTAAAAAGAAATTGTCAAATAAAGTATTTGACATCACAGCAAAATACAGTTAAATGAATTATTTCTTAAAAGAATTGTTAATAGGAATTTGGATAAGTTGATTGTGCTGGACATGACTAGATGTACAAAGAGTTGGCTGTATGAATCTGTCTGGCTAATCCATGTCTTTCAGAACATAGGTTATATACCCCCCTGCCTGTTGCACCTTTATCATCCACTGGCATCACTCAGTGCTGAATGTCATCAGAGGACTCAAGGTACGAGGATTATCAGTTCTGTTTTAGGGACTGGAATGAAATTTGGACTGGTGTCTGTCTCTGCCTGCAGAGCTCACTTTGCTGCAGTGGTGGAAATCGTGTGCGTGTATTGCTGCGTACCCTTTACAAATGGCTTGCCCTGAAGGGAGGGTGGTACAGTGCTGGCTTACTCAGAGACAGAGGCACTGTGCCAAAGCAACAGAAATGATTTATGGATTAAGGTCCCTGCTCATCCAAAGGAACAAGTAATTGTAAGGAGCTGCTTTCTGTTTCTGCCTAAGCCTGTTGTCAAAGGTGGTAGGGATGAACTGGCAATGCCAAACTTCTCTCTGTCTCCTATGCAGGCAATGCTTGACAGTAAACAGCACTGAAGACCTGGCACGCTTTTTGTCCATCACTGGATGTACATCAGTTTTGCATAGACCAGGAAATGACTGGTGCAGCAAAAGTTTTGGAGCAGGTCTTTTCCCCGTTTCGTTGAATTGAGACTCTGGGACTTCCCATTTGGGACTTGTTCTACTGCTGGGGAATACATTAAATTATCATTATTCCAACCTGACACTAGGTTACAGTCCAACCTCTATTACATTTAAAAAAACATTTTCTAGGGTGCTGCAGTTTAATATGGGAAAAATATTCCTAATGTATTATTCTCAAGGCTACCAGCCAAGCTGTTCAAACCACTCTTGCAGTCAATGGCAAATAGCGTGGGAAATGTACTTCCTCTTTCTTAGGCAATTTTGTCATTTCTGATAATAATATTGTGCATCCAAAATCAGGAAAGAATTAAAATATGTGATGTTTTCAGCAAGGCATGTGTTAAAAATCCCTAAACCTGATCTGGGAAAGTCTCAGTGGATTTGAAAACACTGAAAAAGCCAGGCCTACCTCCCAGGCAGCATGGCTAGGACAAATAGCTAGGGAGTGCAGGAACAGACCACTTTGCTACTTAGCAAGGCAGGTGGGGCAGGGTAATGGTGAACCAGCCACCAACCAGCCTTGACATCAGGGGATTCTCAATTTGGAACAAATTTACCCACTGTGAACTGCAGTGGGAGAGGGAATGCCAATGTGCACAAATTCCTTTTCTTCAGCACAGGAAACTGATGTTAGAAAAACAAGGAGATTTTCTGGCAAATTACTTCTTGAAGAAAACGGAGGAGAAATGTTCTTCTCTGGCTTCTCATGAGGGTGAGCAAAATTTGAGTGTGCACTTTATTTAACCTACAAACTGCATGTGGAATGTGTATTTTCTTGTGCAAATGTGGAAGGCAATTTAATGTTATGCCCTTTACCAAGAGAGGCAGTTCATCTGGGTTGAAAGTGGAGAGTTTCTTCATGTAATATAGCAGCTGAAGTCTGAATATTATGTGGGTTGTGCTGGTACACAGTAGTACACCAAATGTTGCTCACATAGCTTTAGAGGTGTTCAGTCTTATTCAGTGTCTGCCCAACAGGTTTAGTGCCAGAGACCTATATAAGAATATCCTGCTCTTGGACACACAGTTCCTGAAAACATAAATCCCTGTGTGTGGTTACTGCACAACCAACATCTGACTCATTGCTTCACAAAGCACTTTTAGTTGCTTGGGAAACACGAGGATATGCACTTTACAAACCCAGTAACTGTGGTACTCCTGTAGCACTCTACGATCTTGGAGATGTCAAGAAAACTTTGTTCTCAGTTACCCACACCACAGCCACTAGGAACTTCGTGTAATGACCCAAACAGAACTCTGTATCTCCAGGCACTCTGAATCCATCCCCTTGGTGTTGGAGTTCACACTGATCACAGCTGATGGGGAGCTCTCAGGAGGTTTTAGTAGTGCAGTCCACATCTGTTGCACAGTTTTCTTTCCATACAGCAGGGGGTAGTAAAATACTCAGAGAATACATGTGCAAGAAAAGAGCATCAAATAGTAGAGCAACTGAATGGAAAACAAACAAAATGTCTATTTTTAAACTGAGCTAAATCCATATAATTTTCAATAGGGAACCTTTTGAGTCCTTGTAAAACAAGTTCCTAAAGGGTTTAAATGATGCTATTTAGATTTGTAATGACTTGGCCTGTGAAAAACCCAACATATTGATTGCTGCACTTTGAGGATGAAAGTATTAAACATTTTAATCATACTGTGCATGTTTAGGATGCAAACAAAAGTCCTCATTGTGAACCTGCCAATTAAAGTAGCTGCCAGTAGGGAAAGGAGACATGCCTGTGGCTTTCTTTGGGTTAGCTGAGGTCACGGCTACAACTAATGCAAAGGTTCTTAAAGAAGTTTGGCATCTGAACGCATGAAAATCCCAAGCAATACTCCACTCTTTCTATTAAAAATTTTGGAGCTGTTTTGGACTGACAGCAGTGTTTACAGAACAAGATCAAGGCTTTTTTTTTTTTTTCCCCTTATATTATTAGGAAATATGTAATGCTTAAGAATGCAAAGGACAGTCTGAGATGTTAGTACTAGAAACCCACTTACAGGACTGCTCTTGAGCTTCAGAGTACTGTACATGATCATCATATAGTCTAACAGGGAGCTCATAAACCATCAAGGAAACCCGGGGGAAGCTGGTGGGAATAATTATGTACTTCTAGTCAAGGAGTGGTTTAGAACTTCACTGTTTCTCTGCTTATAATTTTGAAGTAACAATTTAATTTTATTAAGTCATTGCCTGCATTTTTCTATTGTACCATTTAGCAGTACACAGAGTAACATCACATTTCTCTTCCAAACAATGCTGAAAAAAAATCAAGCTTCTCATTTCCTTGAGGATTTCATAGAAATGCGGAACCTAAGAGTTGGTTCCTAGTCACTTTCTTACACAAACTTAGCCTGATAAGATCTAAATCCCAGCGCACTTATTCCAGTGTATGTAAAGAGCAATCTGAATGACTAACACCCAAGGTACACTGGTGTAGAGAACTGTGAAGAGCTGAGTCTGGCTCAGGGTTCCCTATTGCAAGAAGAAAGTTGTACTTAAACCCATGTATGACATGGGATGTGTTTATTTTACATTTCTGCAAAGGTTTTTAAATTGACATCTAAATTTTTGTCTATATTTCTGTCTCAGCTGATGTGGCTTCATAGGAAAATTCTGAAGAAGACATAGAAATCCTGTGGTGAATGTATACTGAATTTTTATTATATAATGATTTGAATTTTATTGGTAACTATTACCAAAGATTCTGAAGTAAGTTAAAAAAACAATCGGTAAGCCAAATCTACTTTATTTTCAAGAATCTCCAACTATCACTCACATATCCTTGCCAAATGTGTCATTTCTCTTAGCAACAGTTTAGATGACTTTAACAAGTATTTTTAACCTGTAAGAGAAAGTCATAGAGCTCACTTCTGAAATCTGAAGTTCCGTGCAGATACCTAAGGGCTGGATTCAGTGATAAATTGCTTCCCCTCCTGACAAGACCATGGAAGCTTTTCTTGCAGGGAATGCTTAGTAATCCAGTGAAAGCGGTTTGGATGGATTTTTGTCTTTCCAGTTGAATCTGGCTTTACTTTATTTCTAGTATAATAAATTATTATATAAGTAATAAAATGTGTGCACCTCCTGAGAAAAATGTTAATTCTACAGAGAAAGAGGCTGATACAAAGATAATGTTACTTGTAGATGTATTTCTGTAATTTATCCACACTTTAAACTATCACCTAGGTTATATTGGAGCAATGGCATCTTGGTAGCCCTGGTTTTTACATAAAATATCCAAAATTTCACTTGCAGTTTTGTCTGCAGACAATTTGTAGTGAAGTCTTTAATGCTCCTTTAGATCCCTTTAAAAACAGATATTTCTGGAATGACAGATGCACTGGAGATAGTTAGCTGGAATTAACCCGTCAAAGTAAAAAACTGTCCAGTCTTTTGCAGCCACCTTGTCAGTGGTTTCTGTCATCCCTGTGGGTTGTATAATGCAGAGTGATGTGGCAACAGCTGAATCTGGTTGAATGTGTGCCAGAACCACAAATATGTTGCTGAATATAATGTACCTTTTTTCCATCTAATGAGCAAAAGCACAGATGATACACAGGGGTTCTCACATCCCACTCTATCTCTCATTCCCATCTTTGGATTGCCTACCAAGTGCTCCAAGTGCTCCAACCTCTGAATTTGATATACCAGATGCTGCTATCTCATTTAAAATGTGTCTTTTTGAGACATATTAATACTTAGCAATATCAGTTAAATAATCTCTTTACTCTTAACATTTATTTAATCAGGTGGGTCAGGCATACCTGCAATGAAATCATATTCTTAGTGTCCTTTTTTAAGACTTCTACAGGATCCTGTCCTCTTCAAGGCTCTTTTTAGACGCCGAGTTTAATCAGGCAAGCATTATGTTTATTTATTGTTTGTTCAGTGCTAAACGCTCTCACTTCTTTTAAGGTTAGCTATAAACTTCCAATGATGTATTTATAATAAGACTTTTACCTGACTCAGTGCCTTATTATTGTTCTATAACTGTTTTTTGATCTTTTGATAGAATTCTTTTAATACCACTGTGGTTTAATTCACCAATTCTTGAACTTTCTTCTGGATTAGTAATTTTCTAACAGTAGATTTGGATTTCAATTTAAAACAAGTTTTCAGAAGGTCATCTTATAATGAGATACTTGTGTAACCATCAAGAATGAAAAAGGGAATGGATATGTTGAGCTGTTCCAGAAGGCTCCTGAATGTAGGTAACCTATAGGTTAGATTTGAAATTAAAAAAAAAAATAAATTAAAAGACTTGAGAACCTATTTTTGTGTCAGATCTACATGACTGGCAGAAATAAGAATGTTGGTATCTTTGGGGGTGAATATAATTTTTTGTAGGAATTGGGGAAAGATAAGGTATCAGAAAGGAAGGCTGTAGCAAGTCTGATTTTTGCTGGATTTATGAGAGTTCAGAAGGAAGCTAGTGTAGTCATAAGCAAATATTTTATTTTCAGTATTCCTGGACACATCTTCCATTTAAGGAAGGCTTGGGATAAGGCTGGGGAACTGGGAAAAAAAACATGTCAGAGAGAGTACTATGGCGTAGGCAGGAGCATATGCTTCATATTAGGTATTCCAGTACAGATTCTTCCTCTCTCTAGAGTACATGATAATTTTAGGGCTAGGACTGGAATCAGGTTTTCAGAAAAAAAGGTAGAAAGCCTTTTTATTCTTGCATGCTGCAAGACTGGCAGAGGTATGATGAAATTTTGTGTAACTGGGAACAAATGCCTAATAATTGGTTTATTATACAAATTGGTCACTTTAAATAAAAAAAAAAAAGGAAATTAGGCTTAGGTTTAGGGTGGCATTATGACCTAAAAGAGGGAATCTTCTTTCACCAAGCTCACTGTTGGATTGTCTAAGATTGACAAAGATTAGAAAGAAGGTTGTTTTCTAATGAATCTCAATTTTTGTTAATGAAATGTTCACTCACTTTAATTTCATTTTTTGGGCTTAAAAACAGGATTTAAGAGGAAAGTGCCCATTAAGCCTAGCTTGTCGCTGGGTCTGGAATGCCTTCAGTGGTAGGGATGCAGGTTAGCGTCATGAAGGGCGAATGCTGTTATTCCAATACCTTACAGAATACCTTGTTCACCTGAGTGGGAAGGGTGGATATTTGGAGAGACTATTGGTGACTATACAGTTACTCTCTTTAATTCACTTTAGCTGCAAGAGCTAATTCACTGCCCATATAATAAGTAGGATTATGGTTGGCGTTTATCTCATATCTGGGAAGGAAAAGGTTTGACCTGGAAGTTAGGATGACAAATTATATCAATAGCTGAAGTTCCATGTTTAGAGATTCCTGCAGGGATTAATTCTACAGCTTTTCAGGTTAGGTTATAGTTAATTTAAATTTCGAATGTAGAGAATAAGTCTTGAAGAAGTCAAGGTCTAGTTGGATTCTTTATGTTCACAACTGATTGTGTAAGGAGTGGGGAACTCAAAAACACATTGTTTCCAAGAAGTTATTAAACTCCATAATTCTGTAGAAGTGCTTACAGAAGAAATTGTTAATAATGAACAGCAATATATGATGTTCACCCAAGGGTTCTAGAGAAGCTTGGAAGCTGGATTACTGTAAATAACTGTTTTGATGAACCAGTGAACAGGAATTAATACTGTTGGTTGGCAGAGTCAATATGGATTTTTAAGGGTAGGACATGCCTCACAAATGTACTAGCATTCCTCAGAGAAATCAATAAGCTTGTGGATAAAGGAGTAATGGTTGATTTAACCTAGTAGGTTAAAGAATCTAAGAAGCCAGAGGATAAAAGAAAGAGACAGAAATCAGCAATAAATGGTCAGTTTTCACAGTGAAAGGAGATTAACAGTGATGTATCCATGGGATTTCTCCTGAGGCCTGCAATGTTACCAATATTAATAAATGGTCTAGAAATGAGAAGGAGAAATTTTTGAGGTATCTTAGTGTGCTGATAATACTAAGTTATTCTGAATAGAATAACTTAGAATCATAGAATAGTTTTGATTGAAAGTGACCATTAAAGATCACCCTGTCTAAAACCCCTGCAATGGGCAGCGGCATCTTCAACTAGATCAGGCTGCTCAGAGACACATTCAACCTGACCTTGAATGGGAAAGTTGTTCCAGTATTTCACCATCCTCATTGTAAAAAATTTCTGCCTTGTATCTACTGTAAATCTACCCGCTTTAAGTTTAAAACAAATGCCCTTTGTCCTAAGTCAATGAGCCCTACTAAAATGTTTGTCTGCAGCTCTCTTAAAAGTCGTCTTTAAGAACTGAAAGACTGCAACAAATCTCTCCAGAATCTTCTCTTCTACAGGCTGAAAAATTCCAAGTCTCTCATAGCAGAGGTGCTCCATCCCTCCAATCATCTTTGTGACCCTCCTCTGGCCTTGCTCCAACAGCTCCATGTCCCTCCTGTGCTGAGGAGCACACAGCTGGATGCAGGGTTCCAGGTGGGTGTCACCTGGGCAGAGCAGAGGGGCAGAGTCCCCTCCCTCCCCTGCTGCCCACGGTGCTTTGGATGCAGCCCCGCACACGGGGGCATCCTGGGCTGCCAGTGCACGCTGCTGGGTCATCTCCAGCCTCTCATTAAGCAGCACCCCCAAAGCCTTCTCAGCAGGGCTGCTCTCAGTCTGTCCATCCCCAGCCTGGATTGGTACCACGATTGTCCTGACCCAGGTGCAGCACCAGCACTTGGCCTTTTTGAGGTTTGTGAGCTTGGTACAGATCCCTTTTTCAAGCTTGTCCAGATCCCTCTGGATGGCATTCCATCCTTAGGCATGTCAACTGCACCATACAGCTTGGTTGTGTCTGTAAATTTTCTTAGGGTGAACTCAGTCCCACTGGTTCTGTCTTTGCTGAAGATATTGAACAGAACTTTTCCCGGTACAGACCGCTGAGGGACATCGCTTGTCACTGATCTCCGTTTGGACATTGAACATCCATCATACCATTGAGCTGTCAACCACTACCTCCTGGATGTGACTACCCAACCAATTCCTCATCTACCAAACAGTTAATCCATCAAATCCACTCCTCTCGAATTTTGAGATATTTTTTGGGAGGACTATATCAAAGGCCTTACAGAAATAGATAGCATTTCTAGCCCTTCCCTTGTCCACTGATGTGGTCATGCCATTGTAGAAGGCCACAATCACTTGTTCTCTCTGTGCCTTAGCACAGCTTCTGGGAGGTTCTGTTCCATGAGCTTTGTAGGCATAGAATTGAATATGTAACATAATTTTACTGTGAAGAATTATAGAAAGGAGTAGAATATGTGAAGTGAAACCAGGAAGTGTCAATTTCAAAATGGGAAAAAAGAGGTACTTTTTCCTCAAATTGCATTTTTAAGCTGTCCAGATTCTTGCAACAAGATGCTGTGGACAATAAAAAACTCTCAGATGTGAAAAGTCCAAGAAAAAAACATTGAGAGCTATTAGAGTTGCTGCATCTGGTTAGTTGCTGCATCAGCCACAAATCCCAGGAGTCTGAAAAATATTCTGGGGAATTTAGTGCTTTATATTAAACTGTTCTCACATTTTTTCTTGGGATCCATCTTGGACACCATCAGGAATGGATGCTGGGTAAATTGGAAGCTTGATCTGATAAAATATAATAAGGGAGATATACAAGATTAGTTTATAAATTAATTTTGTAAAAAAAGAACAAAATATTCAGTGTCTCTGATTATGCATAGGTGTTATTTGAATTTTCCAAATACTGCCATTATCAGTGCAAAACACTTGCTATCCTTGTCATATTTCTATATATTTAAAAAGACAATGCAGTTGCTTTAGTAAGATTAATTTGGTAGTCTGCACTCTGAGAACCTTTTCATATCACTTTATTTGGAATAAAATAAATTGTGTATTTTTTCCTTTTGTGTAGCTGTCTTCTTTTCCAAAGTCAAACTGAAAATAGAAAATAAGTTAATTGAAAGCATAATATATGTTACACATCATGAGTTGTCTTGCAACATAAATTGTACAGTTGCCAATCAAGCAAGCCCACATCTACTAAGCACAGACTACTCAGGTTTAAGAAGCTGCTCTCTCAGTTATCTTTTTCTGCTTTTGCTGTGAATATAGTAAATTTACCACAGTGCCTTCACTCATGCTTTAGGACAGGACCCTCCCTGGCTGAAATCAGCAATAGTTCTGTTTAGGCATTTAAAATAGCATCAGAGAGTCGTGAAGGACTATTTGGTCCTTTTAGTTGCATGAAAATCCTAATAAAAATGCTGTATTGCTCAGAAATAAAAGATTTTGCAAAACGTCAGGTGCAGAGAAACTTGTAGGAGGTGAGGTCCCCTTTTAAGGGACCTTCAGTATATATGCAGTATATACTGAATATACGGTAAATATGCTGTATACTGCTGGCGATAGGCTTTCATTAGCTTTATTAGCTTCAGCTTCTTAATTTGTACTCCTGCCATCAAGTCCTGTGTCTCTTTTCATGCACAGACACTCTCTATAGTCTGGGTGCATAAAACTTTGTTTCTGTATTTTGCAAACACAGTAGAAAGTGGCAATATTGTTAGAAGTGTCCTTGGATGCCCTGTGACTTGCAGCAGCAGCAGGAGTGATGATCTTGTATTTAGTATCAAACAATAGCTCACTATAGAATTTTCTAAACTAGAGTTGGCTTCTCACCATGTCCCAGAACCAACCTGGCATTTCACAATAGAGGAATCAAATATCTTTTGGCAGCATCTGATGTCATCATTGCTTACGGCCTGATCTCAGAATTTGGCTGTCATGAGTCACTTCATCTACTCAGTTGTGTAAAACAGAAAAAATGTGGGCATCAGCAGTGCTGTGACCTTTATACGGTTTTCAACAGATTGAAAGAAGGCAGAACTGTTATTACTAATTTTAAACCACTAGTATATATATTGGGCTTTTTCAATCCATGAAGCTTATGGAAGTCTATCACCAGAATTATATACCATATTACTTTAAAGGAAGTATCATTTGAAGCCAAGAACTCACAAACAAAATGACAGTGGTATGTGCTTGGAGAGAAGTGTTGCACCTCATTTTGCAGTGTCCTGTCATGGGTGATGTATTTGCTGGCTTGAGGGAAGGACAACTCCTGTATTCCCTTCGGCATATTAGCTAGAGTTGCATTGAGAAGCAAAAAAAAAATGATCACTTTTAGGTGCAAACATCACATTTAGTATTCAAAGTTATAGTTTATGCTGAAGATCTGCTGAAATTCTTCAGAAGAAAATATTCTGTATAATATGCATGCATTACTAATCTGCCAAACCTCTGAGACCATTGGGGTAACACTGGGGTTTCTTTCACAGCTTGTGATCTGGCTGATTTGGTCTGTTTGCAATATACAATATTTATCACTTGTGGAGCTTGAGTGGTATAATACATCAATCGGGTGTTACTTAAGTAATATTTGAGTAGGAGTTAAGCTGTGAGTGAATTATGGGATGATTTTATGTAGTGGTCATCAGCCACAGATAGTTATGTGAGGAAAATGGACCAGAGCTTCATATCCTGATCTTTTCCTATATTCTTCTACCTTTAGTAGAGTTATGTTGCTCCTGCTTCCTGTCTTATACAGGTACTGATTGAAGACAAGACTAAAGTGATTGTATAAGAAAGAGGATTTTTTTTAAATATAAACAATATATTAATGAACAGTAGGTGGTAAAAGATTACAAATTAAACAAGGCAGAACAGGTTTAAGATTTCTTAAGTATCTTCGTCGTGAGTTGTGGGGTACATGTTGGTGTCTGAAAGTCCATTCTTTTGGGGACATGCATAACATAAAGGCCTTTCTTTTAAGGTTATCTTTCTGACTATGATGGTTGCATAATAAAATTTTAAAATGCAGTGTTTAAGGACTGAGCAGGAAAAGATTTGACTTACTAGCAGTTCGAGCACAGTCTGCTAGTTGTCCCAAGCTTTCAGTTTCCAAATCAAACTTTTTGTCTGTGTCCTTCTGATGGTCTTTCTTCCAGAAATTGGAGTGGTGTAGTTGGACAGTGGTTTCATTGGTGAAATGGGGTAGATCTGCTCTGTTCTGTTTCCTGTTGAGGCTGGGATTGATGAAATCTGCTGTCTCCTTCTGTTACAAAGATCACAGTCATTTCTGCACACCTCATGCTGCATCGTATCCACTTATAACCAGAATTTATCTCTGGTGAGAGCTATGCTTCCTGAATTATGTTTGGCTTGCTTGTTCTCAGTTGTGAGGTATTTATCCATTTCCTGGTGTCAGATACTGAATCCAAAGGGATTATGGTCCCTTTTAAATAAAATCTAATCTTGTCATCTGCTACTGAATCCAAGAATTATTATCACTTGTTTCATGGTTTTCTTATCAACAGCTTATTTTGGCCTATTGGTCTTGAAACATTTTCATTACACCTCATCAGCACCTGGTTTTGCTAATTCATGATGTGGCAGTAGTTGAAGTGAAGGTGGCTTTGCCATCTAGTTTGATTTAGATCTATTACTGACTTAATAATATGAGCAAAAATGGCAGCTGAGCATCTGTCTGCCTTTTTCTGTAATAAATGTACATAAAGAATCTCTACATCTGCTAACTGATGCTGCAGATTGCTTTCCCTTCAGTGGAAGACTTTCCAAATGGTCTCAGAAGCAGCAAGAATAGATGCTTGTGGTTGTTTTTCCTGGCGTATCAGTGGTGTGTGGAGATACATCGTTTCTGCTTCCTCTGTTTCTGTCACTGCAGTTTATAGGTTGGCCATTAATTTTTCTGTCAAATTGCAGTCTGGAGCATATGTGTTGGATGGAATCTACAATACATGGCACCTGCATGCTCCATACTGTTTGCTTAGTTCTGTATCAATACATTATCATTATATTCCTTTCACTGATCACTTCAGTTGCTCTTTCAGTAAGTGGCATATTTCGAAGACTAGGTCCATTGCTTTAAAAATGTAGGACTTATTTGCTTCCATTCTTTCTGAGATTAGTTGTGGGTGCCAAGAATGAGAACTCTGCGGTATAAACATTTTTTCCTCAGTATTCAATGCAATTACTTATTCAGGTAAAGACAAAAAACCCCACTTCTGTATCTACTGTTCTTTCTGCTGGGCTCCTTGAATATTTTGATGATCTCTTCCAGCATTTGGGGGCATTATTCCAACAGCTTTGTCCTGATCATCTTCCCCCCTACTATAGCCCCTCAGTGTTATACCAATGATTTTTTTCTCCTTCCATTATAAATTCTGCAGGGAGACTTAGTTCTGGTGTTCAGTTTTACTGCCTGTACACAGATTTTGTCTGGAAATCCACCATGCCTGGCATCATTCCTCATTGATGATTTCCTTTGTTTCTCACCCTTATTTTGTCTCTTTGTAAATTGTGTTTTCTATATTATTGTGGAACTCACAAGATCGACCTCTGCTGTCATCTTCCATATACCACATGCTGAGTAGTAACATAAGAAGACAACACATTTCTTAAGGCTTTTAATTGAGAGGACTGTAACAGAACTGAAGCCTTGTGGCAAACCAGTGTTCCCAGATGGGAAAGACTACATTTAAGGCCTTTGGTGCTATTAATTTTTAAAGGCTGCAAAGAATGCATGAAGTGTGAGTGAGGCCTGATGGCTGACAGGGATGGAGGGGCCTGGGCAAACTGTGCTACAGCGGTGCCCCTGACTTCTCCCTGGCTTCATTTTGGAGCAGTCTTGACATGAGGTCAGGGAGGCATTTCCAGTGGGAATAGACTTGCCAAAATATGCCTTTATACTCTAGTGCTGTGCTGGCAGTAATGTGGTGCTCAGCAGGTGAAAGGGAGGGGCTGCTACAAAGATGTTTGCGCTGGGAGAGGTAGGATTCAGGTGCAAGGCTGCTGAGCTATTTTGAGGGTTTTTCACTCTTTTTAGCCCATTTTGATTAGCTGATATCTGAGGGCAATATTTTTACAAATTTATGATGAAATGTAATCATTCTTTGTTGCAATTCTGTCTATATTTACAAACTTCTAGTTCCCTGAATGCCAGAAGTAAACATGAGAGGCTCATTGCTTTAATAGTCTCATCAGATAACTGTCTACCCTAAGCCCCTCTTTCTTGCTTCATTTCTTTATCAAAATCATTCTACAAGCTCTCTAGTTGTCTCTGGGGCTTTCCCGCTGCCTGGTCTATCTGTGCCTGTGTTTTTTGCCCTTTCTCATCCTTGGTGAACTCAACTGAACAGCATTCATTGCCCTGAATTTGAACTTAGTCTCTAAGGAAAATTGCAGTGGTTGGTTCTTCTACTAGGCCTCTGTTTTGGATGCTGACCTCCAGTTTTTCTTCTCTTCCATGGAAGTGTTGTAACCAGCTTTTTACATTTAGCCTACTATGTTATACTCAATAAAACGTGACCCCTAAATTCAACTCTACTATCATTTAGATTAGCTATTCCTATTTATAAATGTGACTGGTTTTTTTTCATGTGCTGTCAAACTGCAGTTCTCCTTTTCCCCACATCAAGTTTTTCTTGTTTTGCATAGACTCCGTGTTTCAGAATAGAAAATTGACTTTTAGGGTCATCCAGGGAAGATATTTTGTTTTCCCAGGTTTCTGGGTGGGGCGCTTCAGTCAATCACATTTATTTATGAAGATCTCTCAGACATTTGACCTTGACCCTATTTCCTGCCAATAACACCTGGCAAGAGAGCTAGGTAAGTTAAACAGCAGATATGTTAAAGATTTATTTTAGGTAAAGCCTGTTTGTAAGATATTTGTGTGCCAAGTTATGTCTGGAGTAAACTTATATAGCTAACACTAAATCAGAGGCAAGCAGTACAGAAAGAATTGTAAAGGGGAGTAAAATAGAAAGGCTGACAGATCTGTAACTATAATAAAATGGTTGTGGAGAATTCTATGGCATTAACTTAGATAATTGCCAGAGTCGTAAAATCCAGATTTTTCTGTCTTCAAGACTCCTGGGAGCTGCTGGAGAAGAAGAAAATTGAATGTAATGGTTCATATATAATTCAGAATTTTGTTGCTTTTTATCATTCTCAAAAGAGTAAAAGTGACCTACTTTCTATATGTTGTAGTTCAGTGGGAAATTCCCCCGACTCTCAGAGTTAGCATGCTTGTTCTTCTCTTAAGCAGGTGCTAACTCCCATCTCTGCTTTATTACTGCTGGCATAGTATGTGCTAAATGTGTTGTGACATTCTTTCCTCTCAGTGTACAGTGGAGACGGCTATGCTCCTTCCCAAATTCCAGTTTTGTTAAGCTTCTGGGATTAATGCAGGATCTAAATTAATTTTCTGTATGTTAGTTGTCAACCACAGTAGAAGTAATTAAATAACAAGCTCTCCTCTAAGATTAGTGTTTTTAGAATCAATAAGTTATATGTAATGATGACTTAAAAGAGAAAAAAAGAAGATAAACCTCAAAGACAGGGATAAAAAGGCACCACTTCTTCTTTATTTGTTACAATCTATATTTGGAATAAAATGTGAAAGAATAATTAGAAATGTTCTTGGAACTCAGAGGAGAGTCAGTATTAGCTCCATTGTAAAGATGGATTTGAACTGGAAATATTTCAATCCAGAAGACTTCTTCCATTCCATGTTTACAAAATCCAAGGAGAACAGTCTAAAAAATCTGGGTGAGGAAAACTAGGAAATTGGACTTAAGGTTACACATGAAGGTTGTCTCTATTTGCAGTACAATGCTACAGAAGTATGCTAGAGAGAGTATGAAACCAATCAAGTCTGATCCTGCCCTTCAAGAAGAGCCCATGTTTAGTTTTCTGGATCTAGGTCTATTTGGAGGAAAAGGAGAGAAATTTAATGAGTTTATAATTTCCCATCATATTGCTGAACTTATTCATGACTGAGGAAATTCTTCAAATTTTTCAGTTCCTTTCCTATTCCCTTCACGGATAGAGGCTGATAAGGGAACACGTTAATCCTCTTTTGCTGAAAAAGGAACTTCATTGACCAATAAGGGATTCTGTGTTGTAGGATGGACAGTGCTCTAGTTACTTTTCCAAAGAGAATTGGCTACACAGTTTGGTTCTCAGGTGTACGTATAAGAAGCAAAACAAAATAATGCTTTTGATTAAATGATATGTATCCTTTAGAACTGTTTGTGGGGAAATATTTGAAAAATAGTCTTCATTCCCTTTAGCCATGTTCTATTTAGTTATTTATTTGAAGCAAACAGTTTCCTCCAGCTATGAATATTAGATCAGTTAGCAAGAGGACTTGTTCATATATATTTTTTTAGTTTTTTGATCTAAGTCTTAGGAGTTGGGAGTTTGGTTCCAAAGGGAATGAACTTACGTATGCAGGACACGTTGTTCAAGGAGCTAATACTTACAGTAAACAGAGGTTGCTTAACTGTTGAGTAATGCTACAATAGTTATTTCCAATATTTTGCAAGAAACAATGTTCATGCAATGTTTTACCACTAGCAATTTGTTAGTGGTTTGAATTTAATGCCAAAAAAATCTCTAAGGGCTGTAATTTCAAAAACATGGAGCATCACACATTGGGAACTATACTCTCTTTATACTTTTGTAAGGTAAGACACACATGAAAGAGGCACAGACTATTTTCTCCCATTAATAGTACTTTAAAATCTAAATAGTGTAAGAACACTTGAGACGCCCCAAATAATAAATTATATCCATTGAAAGGAGATACATGTGTGTGCAACTTATGTTACAGGTTAAAGAGAAAGTCTTTAAAAATGCTTAAAGAAGTCTTTCTCCAATGAATTCTCCAATGAAGGCAGATACCATCTGAAGTGACCTTATTTTGTCTTCTGTTTTTGGAGCAGTGATGTGTTTACATTATAGTCAGGTCAAACCTAGCAGTACTACAGGTTTATATGCAATTCTTTGTATGGTGTATTACATTTATTGTGATTAATGTTTGAATAGAAAAAAGTTTTGAAGTGTCTGAAAATAAATTACCTGTAAAGTGTCCCTGGATCTCCCACACTCCAGATTCTATAAACATTCTCTACTCTAAACGATGCTCTACTTAGAGCATTTCTTTGTAGCTTAACAGTATCTCTAGAAGTTTTCCTTTCCACTGGATATAGGAGGCAATTTCCTACTGGAGGTCAGCTTTAGCAAACACTCCTATTAATGCAATTTTCACCAAGTTCTTCCATTTGAGATAGAAGCAAGTTCTTATTTTAAAGAGGGAGAACTAAAGGATAAGGTGGATTAAATGCCTTTGAAATGTCTTACTCTTTTTAAGTGGCAGAGAGAAGCAAAAGGTTTTGTCTCCTATGCTTTTGCTTTCTCTACTGCTGTGACATGTAGGTATGCATATCTATCTAGGTATACACATATTTACATATCTGTATTGAATAGAAACATAGTCCTGAGCCAGATTTGATTAAAACCTACTTTTCTCTAATTAGACATTTGAGTCCAAAATACTGGAGACTAAGCATGAATATTCTGAGGGGAAACTATGAGTTTCCCGACATTTCTTCCATCAGTTTAACAACTGCTTCTTTGCTGGTGCAATCCTATCATTATCACCTTCTTTAAAAATAGCAACATAAGATCCTCTTGTCCTGAAGTTAGTAAATTCATGTGCATTTTTTCGTATGGTATAATACTGTGCATACCTACATATGCACAGGTTTTTTTTCACAAATGTATCTACATTGTATTAACTGTCATGGGTTTTCATTCAGTTCCAAGCTGATTGGTCTTTGGCTGCTTAATTTTGTTAAAATCTGAATAAAACTTTAGGTGGCCCTTTGGAAGGCTTGCCTTCAATGAGGACCTAGAATTTAAGATATGAGACATATTAGCTGATTATTATTTCCATCAAATTCACTCCCAATTAGCATCCACTTGTGAAAATAACTATAGAAGTATGTTTCTTAGTAATTTTTTTTCTTTTATGTAATCATTAATTTTTTAATAACTAGGAGCAGAACCTGTACCAGAGAGTCTGTGTGGCTATGCTTGTAGCACATCAGGAGTGTGAGTGCTTGGGAAGATATCTGCAGCAGTGCACGACATGATGTAATCACAGATGCAGAATGAAGTATCTGTTCTTTGTTGTGAAAAATGGTCCCACATCCTTTCTTTAGTATTGTTAAAAGAGCTTAAATAGAGAACAAAATAAGATACAGAATAAAAGATCAGAAATTAGAACAAAAACTACAAAGTGATGAAGAGGAGCTAATGAGGTGGATTGAGAGGTAGAAGTGGTGTTAACAAAATAAAAATAATACTTCTGGTAGAAATTATATATGAGAATGAAGGGAGTGAAATGAGAATTCCAAATGTAATTCCATTACTGTGGAGCTGAATAGCGTGAAAGAAAAAATGAAGGAAATGTCAAGGGGGCAGCAGATAAAAGAAAGGTTGTGTTAGGGTGGTATGTCACTGAGGAAATGATTTTCACACTGATTCTTGTATTTTCTCCAGTGTGTTTCTCTGCTTATTGCCCTTCAAAATGGGTAACTTTCTGATGATTGGATGTCCGAATATTTTGTTCCACAAAGGAAAAATTTGCTGATGGGATTTCATAGACTTGTTTTGTGTGCCGTTTCTTGTCATTAACCATGTCTTCTTCCTACTGCCCTTTAAACCTGATGCAGTGCTGGTTTATACATGTCCTCCTAAAGAAACACTCAACATGAGCAAGTTATTAAAGTATTCTACAGAGTTTGCCAACACTTGAGGGCAGGAACACTCAGACATTTTTGAATACTTTGGTTCTAATTTAGCACTCGCTGGAACATACCTCATCTCCACAGTGTCGTTTTCTTTAGAAAAGAACATTGGTTTCACATACAGAACAAAAGGATGATCATTAAAACCCATCTGTGGGCCTCTTTAATAAACAGAAGCATGAGATAACCCAGATAGCTTTTGCACAGCAGTACATTGAAACTTCATGTCAGGGAAGTTTGCAATGCTCAGAGATTGTTGGGAAGTAAGAAGTAGAAATCCTTAGCTATTAACCAAGTGAACCAGTAACCAACTAAATCTCAATCCACACTCTAGCAGATATAAATGTGTCCATTGATACTGCATTCATAGAATCCCTGAACAGTAGCAATAAAGTTTCCATTAATGCATACCTAAACACTTATGAAGAACTTCTTCCTCTAGAGGAGTAGAAATACATCTGACGTAAATAGTGAAGCCTTTTCAATATCCACTTGACACACACATATTTTTCCACCACTGAACGTTACTTGGACCAGTACAGCTCTGAAATACACAGAGAGAAGCTGGTCAAGAAAAGGAAAAATTTACCAAGAAAGAATACAAATTTTGGAGTGTGAATTATCAAAAATTCTTATCTTCATGTGAGGGGATGCTAGAAAATGTTTTTATTTTTGATTTTATTGCATAGGAGCTGGTAAAAATTCAGATTTAGGTATTGGGGATACGTATAAACACTCTACCATATGATAAAAAATTGTACTTGATGTATGGACTATTATTGGTAAAACTTAAAAGAGCTGGTCACCCTGTTTTTCTGGGTTATCTGTAAGGTTAAGAAATGTCCAAAATGGCATAATTTTGCTGTTGAAAATGGGTTGCTTTCATATTTCTTTTCCTGAAGGTGTGTATATGAAAGAGATAAGCTAGAATGTCAACTAGCAATAAGTCAGCTATGGCATGTGGCTTGTTCATATCCATACTGTTGCCAAGCAGAAAATGCAAACTAAATGAAAAGTCACTTCTCCATGGTGAAAGGTGGAAGAGCCTACCTTGCATTCATGGCACGACTAGATGATGTACTATAAAAGACTGCAGTATTTTACCCCTTGATCTCTACCATAATGTAAGAGGGAAGAAAAATATGGAGAACCTTGAAATACAGAGCCAATTATTCTTCCCAAATTTTGCATGGTTCTCAGGATGGTGAGTAATGGGTTGCTGTTCTGCACAGCAGCACAGCTGTACAGCTACTGGATTTGCTTCAACAAAACATCAACTCTTCAGTAAAAAATTGGCTGCAAGAAGATAACAGATGTACAAAAGAAAATAGGGAAAGAATAACTCTTAACATCTTTATATTTTGTTTACTAAAAATTTTTAAAGAGAGAAAAAGCTTAACTGTTATGGCAAGTTGATATTTTTGCCCTTATAAACTATTTTTATTGTACTAATTTGTTCATATTATTGTACCACAGATAAGAGTGCTGTTGTTGCAGCTTGGCAGGTTCATAGTCAACCTTCCTTTTCCAAATACTTGGATCTTTGGTACTATTTAAATGACAACAGAAGCTGGCAAGGATCTATGGCTACACTTCTTGTTCTTTTAAAGAATGAAAAACACTCTGGTTAACTCTTGTCTATGTTTAGTCTATTGTTTCAGTTTCTTTGAAAAGACAATGGCAGACATTTTACAGGAGAGAATTATGGTTCAGTCTCTAAGAAGTTTATTTCTATTTCCTAACAAACTAGTCTTTTGGTGGCTTGGTGTTTCTTATATTATAGTAGCAGTCATGGGCACTAATTCCTAAATATGGGCTTGTAATTCCTGCTTGGGGTTATAGTCACAGAAATATAAAAGGCACAGAAACTAGGAATAGTGACATAATCCCAGAAGTGTTACAGAGAGAGAGGTCACGATGCCCTTTAAGTGAAGCTGTGACTGGAAATGTTCAGGACTTACTGTCCCAGTAAACCTATTGTCCTTGTATATGAACTCTTTGTGGGCACCATACAAACACATAACAAAAAAGCTGCCTTCTGCCCAGAAAAGCTTATTTTCTAATTTACAGCTTCTTTGAGCAGCTACTGTCCACAATAAATCTCAAAAGGTTGCTTTCTGTTAACAATCCATTAGAGTTTTCACTGAAGCAAGCGCTGAACTCAGGCAGCACTGAACTGCACGTGCTCCTGAGTGTTTACACTGGAGTGGCTCTGGTGCTCACACTCCGTCCTGTCCTGTTCCTGCCAGTGTCATAAAAGCTGGTGTTTACAGAGGCATGGAAGGGCAGGGAAGCAGGCAGTGATACTTCCTGAGAACAGTTTTCCAGTTCTGCAACACTTTGAAAGTCAGGGACTTCTTAAACCAGAAATAATTATGTGGGTTTAAGGTGTCTTTGCCTCCATGGATTTCTCTTCCATGAACTTGTCTAGTTTTCTATTGAACCTGTGTCATCTAAACCTGGGGCACAGTGTTCTAGTCCAAAATTGCATATTATTGTGAATGTGCCTTGTTTTGCTTATTTAGAGGCTAAGTTTCCAGGGTAGGAAAGTACTGCTTGTTAAGACAAGCAGTACTTTCTTGGGATGGCCCCAGATAAAAGATGTAACCAAATGCACACTTGTTTTACAGAAAAAAAAAATTATGCATAATATGATACTGTAGATACCAATGCTTTAAAAAAAGGTATTTTAATAATTAAAGCTTCTATACGTGATAGCTAACCAATATAATGTCAGGGATTACATCACACAAGGTTTTTACTCTCCATCTCTTTTTTACAATTCTCTTTCAGATATGTCTACAGCTTAGTCCCAAAAATTATTCAAACTAATCTGCCCAGAACTTCATGCTGCTGCATGGACTTTCGGTTTACTTCCAGCAGCAGTGTTTCCTCTCCACTGCAGTAAACTACAAGGTAAACACACACCTTACCTTCCAAAAGTGACCACTGGAGTCTTCATTTGCTACTCTTTTTTAAAATGTGTTTACTACTTGGTAATTTGAATAAGCAATTGATCAGAAACAGAACAAATATTGAAACTTTTGCATATCTTGCAAGTAAAGTTTTGCGTGTTGTACAAACAGAAGTTCACTCTATAGTTTCACATGAATGCTTAAAATAATTGTTAAACAAGTCTTTGTTTTCATGCTGGGCTGAGGTTTCCTTTCACATCTGTAGTAAATTGTCCTAAGGAACATTGATTCAGAAGAACCAGATTGTCTTTTAGTGGCATGGTTAGGGTAGGCAGATGAGTCATGAAGAAGATTACTATTATAGTTGATGTCATGAAAAAAACTCAAGTTTTATATGCTATATTTCAGCAAGTAAAATACATATAAATTTGATTTCTTTAGCAAGATCATCTGGTTTCATTATGTCTTCTGCCACCCTTTGAGCAGTCTACCTTCTGTGTCTGAGGGATATGAATGGATGAAATGCTAGAAAATAAAAAAAGTTAGGAGTTTATTTTAGTGCCAGTATTATTGCCACTTGACAATTTTCCAGCATGTGATTGATGGTTAAAGTTTCTGCATCATAATAATTATAATTCCAGGTGACTTTTGCTGACTGCATTTAACTTGAGTAGTATCTGATGTAATTTAATGAGCAAATTGCCCTTTATCGGAACAGTGGATTCTATACCACCACTTCTTGCAGGCTTTCTCTCCAAGCAACATAAATAATTGTCCTTTCTGAGTTATTCCTTTGCTTTTTTTTTTTTTGGAAGTATCAAACTTCATCTATCTTCCTGGTAGTGAAGGAGAGCTGTGTTACACTGTTAGAAATAAAGTCAATCTATGTTACAAAAGAATACTTTTATTCATGGCACTATTTCAGAAAGAATGTATGTGCGGCAGGAGAGTTACTTTTATTTTTTGACTCGATGCAGATAGTGTATAAAGTGAAAGTTCAGTGGAAGCCAAATTTGAACTGCCAGATTATACACTAGGATTTGAAGAAATGACATTAGTATAATATAGAATGAAAACCCAGTGTGAGCCAGCCTTCTTGAAAAGGGATTAAAAAATACATTAATTTGTGATAATATTTATTTCATGGAGTAGGAAATGAGCCAAAGTAGAAATTCTATCAGTCTTGCAGGTATTCCAAAGAAGAGCTATGAATATAAAAAACAATTAAATAATTGTGGAAGTTATGCTTTGACATTTGTGTTCTTCTCTCTTAATTCTACTCATAGCCACTTGTAACTATGGCAGGTGAAGTCAACTTTTTGGAAACAACTCTAGAAAGTTCTGGTTTCAGCTGCAAATGTCAATTTTCATCCTATTGCTGTTTCTGATTTCTGTCTTGCGTAGTAAATGGGCATTGGCAAAAATCCAGAGTATAATAGTATAAACTTGACTTTCAGTTTTGAGTTAGACACATAAGGAAGAAATTTCTGATCTATAATGTAATTTGAAAACTCAGCTTAGACAAGAATTAAATATTCTATCCATATCTGATTTGCTTTTTATTGATGGTCTATAGCTGGTGTGGCCATTATTTCTGTGAAAAACTGCTCAGTTTTCTTTAAGCATTTCTCTCTACACTGTTTTACCATCTGTTGATGAATATAAGTAAATATTGTTATTGTAAAGATACTCTCTAGTCTGGCCTATAACGTGTGATCCAAATTAAATCTTGGCTCTCTGAGGAGTTGGTGATTATTAGTGGTTCTGCGTATATGTGACTGAGAGTGTGTATAAAAACCACAAACCACCAAGGTCATTTTTATTTATTTATTTTCTTTGGAGACCCTGCCCCTACTTGGGGAGAGGGTGCTAGAAATCTGGGTGCATGAGGTAACTTCTCCTTACATATGGAGTGAATTAGGAAAGGCTGAGACAGAAAAATACTGCATTTTCCAGTGTCCATCATTATGAAACGTGTTAAGCAGCTGCCAACTTAACATGCTGAGCAGAATACTGACAGTAAGCTTGTCGTCTTTAAGTTGCTCATTTTACCAATATGTTTCTCTTTGGTCTTGAAGGGGGGAAAAACTTAGGCAATCTCAAATATATTAAGTAGTGAAGCACACCAAGTTAGAATTGTTTAAATGGAAAATTTAGCCACATTTATAGTGCATCATCTTTTTTCTATTAAGAAAAAAGAATAGCAAAGGTTACAGGACAAAATTTAAATATAACCAAGATAAATAAAGACAGAGTGGCCCCATGATAGGAAAAGAATTAGCCTAAAACAGCTTGAGAGGAAACAAACACATAGCAGGTCTATTTTCTGTATCTGTAAATAAATACAAAATTAAGCACTGAAAATTGACCTAAGAGGCTCTCTTTGATTTTGGAGGAGATAATTCACTGGAAATGTCAGAATAACAACAGACATATGCCAAGTGTAGGTGAAAAAAGAAATAAATTCTTAAATAGTATTCAGAAAAGTATTTAAAATAACACCAACAGTGTGTGGAATGATATTCTTTTGTGTTATAGCTGTCTACATGATATAATTCTCAGTAAGTAAAGGAAAACAGGGGACAGGCTTACTTTTCTGCATTTTTTTACAATCTGAAATTAGCCATTTTTCCAGATGTCTCTGCACAGATGTATCCAGTGGGCAAGCCAAAAGGGTATTCTGCTGTTTCATTGAATAGAGCTCTTTGTAAATTTAGCACACTATATTTATATAGTATTTGGCTGAGCAGCTACCTGAACTGATGCAGAGAAAGCAGGTAAAATATACTCAAAATTAATATCTTGTGCTTCCACGTGTGCTAAGAAATATTTTCCTCACTGAAATGTGAAATGCTAGTGTGAACTGAAATGAAATCTTAAGAACAGGAGAACATCTAGGACTTCATTTCAAAAGATATAGAAACAAAATGAGTGCAAAATATATTCTGCGAATCAACCATATAATTCCAATATGAATAATGAAATAAATTTTAATGGTATTACTGGAGAGTGAATTAAGCAGTTCCCAACTGATTAAAATGACATTGTGTACTTTGAAACAACGCTGAATAAAGCATCAGATTGGAAACCTTGTGATCACAGAAATATTCAAAAGTTCTGATCAAGTATACAGTAAAGACAGGCCTGAATCAATGTCCTCTGTACCCTTATCCAAAGTAAACCAAAATGCCAAGGTACGTAACATTCCTGTTGTTAGTGTATCATTCAGAATAACTTCCATGATTCGAAGTAATGCATAATGAATACTTCTGGCTTCTGTAAGGAACGCTATGTCTCTTCTTCTGGACAGCAGAAATTGTTTCAACTGTATACCCTGCATGCTGGCGTAAAAGAAACATTTTCACTTACTCTCTCAGTTCCAAAGTTTAACTCAAAGTGTTAAAAGTGTTTCTGCTAAATATAAACCAGGTTTTCCACTAGGTCTTTTATGTTTTTTATTTCTCAGTATTTCTCAGTATTTCTCTTGATTTGGCAGATCAGTCTGTTTGTAGAGGCACTGACCACGATTACCTTCCATTGGATTTGCTTTTGCAGGAGGCAATTGGAACTTTGTAGAATCAGAGTTTTTTGGGTTTTTTTAATTTCCAGAGTCTTCTAATTGAGAGATGAGATGAAGAGAGGCAGAAGGAGTCAGAAAACTTGATGGTTTTTTAACAAATACATTTTTAAAGTGTATTTGCATAATGGCAACTTTCTTAAATGAAACTTTTTTTAAGAAGCATCAAACTTGTCTTAATCTGAAAAAGTCCTGCTATAAAAAGCAACAATACAAGAGCTAGAGGTCTAAATATGCTAATATAGAATGGTTCTAGTTTAGGAATATAAAGCTGGTGAGGTTCAGCCTCAGGTTGCTTCTTAAGTCGTTGCTGTGGTCTAAAAAGTAGCTGCCGTTTGATGCTTCTGGTTTCAGCTTTATGTGAAGCATTTTGGTGTAAGAAATATAGGGGAAAAGTATGGCTTTTCTAATAAGACAAAAACTGACAGAACTGATTTTGCTCAAAAGTAAACAAAAATTGCTGTAAATTGGAATGAAATTCGTTAAGTACTGGCACTATCACAACTTGTTTTAGTTCTACAATTAGAATGAGTCTGCAACCTTCATACATCCAAACTGACATCAGTCTGGAATGACTTTTCCTGAAAGAGTAGGATGGTGAAGAACAGAGTAATGTATAGGCATCCTCAGCAGTGGCACGCCAAACAATGAACCGTGTGGTTTACTTGTTCCGTTTTTAACAAAGAAACTGCTACAACATGAGTGTATTTCCCTACATCCACCCAGAAGGCTGGACACCGTGCAAAAATAGATACTTTAAGTGTGTGACTGGGATACATCTTTAAGAACACTCTGTGTTATATCATGGTATGAAATGATCTCATGATTTGTGAATAATTTTGCCAGATTAATAATAATCCTGAAATTCAGGAATATTTTAAATCACCCTGATTATATAGATAGATTCTAGTCTTTATGGATATACACATGATATACATAATTAGAGAAATGTGCTTCATTCAAACCAACTGCGGTTATGAAATTATTTTTTCCCACTAAAATTTACAGGAGGCTATGTGATGACATCCTTTTTTTTTTCTTTTTTATCTTTTTTCTTTTCTTTTTTTTTTTAATATCAGTTCCCTGCAATTCCCAAGCTCTCAAATTTTTCAAACCAGCTGTAGTAGTAGGATTTTTAATTTTACTTTTGCTTAGTGAGTGACATATAGATCTTTATCAGTTTGAATGAATCCTGGACAAACAGATAGGAGTAATGTGAACTAAAACACTAAATGCAGAACAGCTGTGGTCAGAAATGAGTGCCTTGATTGAAAACACTCTCTCACATTTTCTTGAATGTTGCTTTGGTACAAAAATTGCGGTTTTATTATAGGTTTTCTAAAGTGACAGGTGTCCTTTAGAGAAACTTTCATGTGCTTTTACCTGTAATTTTGAAAACTAAGTTGTTAATTTGCAATTTACTTATATACAGTAAAAAAGGCCGCACATTATTGTTCTTGAAGTGACTAAACCCCTTTTCCCCAGAAAATGGATCTGGACAGAATCTTTTCTGGGGAAGGATCTAGCTTGCATTGGGTATAATTTCTGATGTTTTACAGGTCATTAATGAACTTCCTGTAATTGAAAAATAAATAAACCATGAAATTATTGAACTGAGACATCAATTAAAAGTGTATTTTGATAAATTATATTTCTCTTTTAAAAACCATTAATTTAGAAAATAAGAACATTTTATTTTAAAAATATAGCCCATGCCATTAAAATATACCAATTTCCTTCACTGAACATTTAATATTTTGTACATTTTTACTTAGGGTAGGGAAGGTTAATAGTATCATACAGAAAGATGACCTGAGCCTTTTTTCCAACACAGTACCAATTCTTCAGTGCCATGTGAGCTTTTAGAAAATAAACAGGAAGAGTGTAACAGAACTGCCAAAACAAGACTGTCTTAAAGTATGGTCTTTGGAAATGACACTTTGAACTGCCCAGGTGCAGTTGGATTGTTAACTATGTCAGCACCAGCTCAGAGTCCAACAGATTCTGGGTTTGGTGCTTCTCAGCTCAGTAGCGCTTTGTGTAATCAACCACATGACTTCGAAACAAACAACAACTCAGGGCAAGAATCCAGAACAGTTGCAAAAGCATAGATTTTTCTCTTTGTCTTGAAGTAGTTGCGTCATTGCTGAGCGTGACTTTTCATAACCAGGTATGTTTCTAAATTCACTTTCTATCGGCTTTGTCTCATTCATGCTCAGGATTTAGCTAAGTGTTCAAACAGACATCACAAATCTCTCTTTACTTCCATAGCTAACCACTGAACATAAACTGAAATTTAGAGACTTGTTTTTAATATCAGCATGATATTAGCCTGAGATAAGTGTTACAAATCTTGCTGGGGACTGGGTATGATTAGAGACATGCCTCTGCAGAGTCGGCTGACAGAAACTGTGGCAGCATGAGGCAGAAAACCTCAAGTTCTTTGGAATGGCAATATTCTGGAGGAGAGAAATCACTTGTTTCAGCTCAAAAGCTCCTAAGGACGTCCTTTACTTTGGGAGGCTGAAAGTATGTACCAAACTCTCTCTGAAGAGTCAAGTGGGAGAAGTTTCTCCTGGAGGAATTCAATCCAAAAATCTAACTCGCGTACATTGACTCTCTCTTCTGTGGGAGGAATGTCTTAACCAGTCACAGAAGGTGTCACAATCAGCTAGTTTAGGTACCTAACTCCAATATTTGGCTTGGGAATATATGTAAAATACCCAGAGCAGTGTATCAAAGACATTCTGAATGGTGTCATTTTTGCCCATCTCACAGGACATACTACCAGAAGAATCTACACCAAGCTCCTTTTGAAATCTCTGACCTAATGCTTGAACATGTAGCAGTGCTAGGGCTGAATACCCTCTTTGCATAAGAAGTTTCTATAAGCCTATGTAATTCACTTGGATCAAAAATATCTGTACTCAGAGATTAAATTCTGGATTCCTTGACCAGATCTTCAATTCTATGAAAGGTTATTGGAGTCTTCTAGCTGATATTGATAAGTAAATGTAATATTGTTCACTAGAGAAAATAGCTAAAGTCAGAAAATTCAGTTCATATAGCATAAATTGTTTATATGGCTGACATTTCTGTCACCTGTAGCTTCTTAAAGATTAATACATTTGGGGTTTTTACTTTGCAAGATAAGATTAATGAAGATATACTAGAGAAAGAATGGAGAATGAAGGCAAATAGAGATTTTGCAATTACGTGTGAGCATAAATCGGTTTGCTTCATATTGCTTCCAAGTTTTCTGTTCTCTTATTTTGGATTAAAATGAACTAGTTTAAACACAAACTAGTGCAATTATGAAGAAAAATTATTGTTCTTTGGTTTTTGTGCTTTGATAAAAATGATGCAGTTTTCCGAAAAATCTGATGTTCAACCTGAATGCTTAGGCTATTTCAAGGGAACATACAACAGCTAACCTTTCACCACCAAAATTTAAACTTTAAGTAATACCCTTTGTCCAGGCTGTCTGAATGTGAACTAAGCATGTTTTACAAGATCCGGAAAGTAGGCTAGAAAAATGCTGCTTTCCTAGCCCCATTCGAAAGAAATGGATTCCTGTGTAGTATTTTCAGAATCCCTCACCACAGTTAGTCTTATTCTCGAATCTGACAGCCATTTGCTTTTCCAGCTGAAGCAAAACAAAATAAACAATGCAAAATTGTCCTGAAAATGGACACTGATAATAAAAGCCCAGCTGCTGTAAGAGGAAGCTGTTAATACTTACTGGTATAGGGGTAAATCACAGACTCTAAAGGGCTTTCCTAGGATACATCCAGAGAGGAGTGGGAGGATAGTCATTGCCTTCCTTAGGCAGCATGAGGAGGACAGCTCAGCCAGATCTTGGACATGAAATTTCTTCCCACTAATGAGAACTATTTTTAAAGCACTTAGAATGTTTTGTTAGCTATAGTAATAATAATGGAGTTATTAATATAGCTTCACTCTGTCTAGACAGATCTATATCTAGCTGAAAGTGATGAGAACAAAAAGAAGAGAAACAGATTTATTTCTGAATTCAAACATCTCTAATTCCAAAAGTTTCACTGAGTTCCCACCACCCACCATGCTGAAATGACACCAGTGTACAAGAAGTTGGCAGAACATGATGCTTATAGCAAGCATGCACCGTTACTTTTTTGGATTGCCCCAAGCACTCACTGTCATGCTTAGCAGCCAGGGATCAAAGGTTGCTGTGTTTGGCCAGAGCTGATATCAAAAGTCAGGTGGTTCAGTTACACAAATAGAACTAGAATTTGGTGTGAATCAAACAGATATGTCACTAAACTCCTGCAGATCAACTCAACTTACCTGTCCTATCCCACCTGGAAACCTATGCTCCTGTACCTTTGCACCACAGCCCAAGCAGCCTTGCAACCTTCCATCCTTCCAGTGCAAGCAAGTGCTCAGTTCCTCCTGCAGTGGTCACGTTCCCTCAAGCTGCAGGTAATCTCTCACAAACCTGTGCCGTATGTGACCTCCCACCCCCAGAGAAGCTGTCCACTTCCTTTGCCCAAGGAGAAGCTCTTTCTCTGGGAGCAGCTCCCTCAAGTCAAGGAGCTGCCTCAAACTTTTCTGTACAGCAAACTGCCCTCTTCTTTCCCAGGGTGCTATATTCCCCCTACCACCTACCAGATACTTTGTGGTTTAACACTTACACAGGATAAATTATAGCTCTCACTGTAACGGTATTCTGCAGTTTTTATCCCATGTATTATCTGGCATTGGGAATTTCATAGCTCCTGAATGACAAAGATCATTCCCCAGACTAACTCTCCCTCACTGAACCTTTCATTCTTCTCCTAATGTTATAAAAGTGCATTTCGACATTGGATGTTGTGAGTCTTCCATTTTTTTCTGCTAGAATGTCAAATGCTTCAGTTCCACTGAAAGAGCATGACTGCAATGCTGACCATTTTTCTTTTAGTGGTTCATAGCCCTCCTCAGGCACAGTGCAACTATGTGGAAATATTCAGTGTTTTTCCATATTTCTGGATGTTTTAAACTCTGCTTATTACCGTGATTTAGAACTCTTGTATTTCCATCAGTGAAAAAAAGCCTTGAGAAAATGTGCTTGCAGACGTCCTCATTGGGAGGGGAAGGAAGGAGGGAAATACTGGGTATCACTAGGGGTAGCAATGTTTTACTGTGGTGAAAGCATCATGCATTATATCCTTAATGCCAAACTGGGAAACTGCACAAGGACCCTCTGCTACCTCAAACCAAATTCCCAAATCCTCAAATCCCCCAAGACTGTATCCCACCAGATATCACCCAGCCAGCAATCTTATCTTCCCTGATCTCTATCTACCAAGGCCTACCCATCCATGATCAGTCTAGTCCAGTATTATTGGTGCTTTTCCTTTGCCAAGTCTCCCCAGACTCCTGACATTATGTCTTGAAGCTTTCTCCTTCACTGTGTTCTGGATACTCATCTGTAAGTTTCCTGTTTCTACATTCAAATCCTTTTCCACCTGTGCATTTACCCCATTAACCTCCCTCCCCTTTCCAAGTCTCTGTGTCTGTAGGAACAATTACAGACAAGTCCATTTCTGTTTTTAAACCTATGGATTTATGAACCTTCCCCATGTCCTCTTTCATTCCCTTGGATTCTAGCGCCTGCTAGCTGGCTGAACTTATCCCCTTTCTTGGATCTGCCCTCAGAAATGAACATGCCCCAGCTCGTTTCTGGCAGAATTCTAAGAAAACCTGGACACTGGCTGCAGTAATCAAAAATCTGCTCAGATGGCAAACAAAAACAAGAGAAGTTTGGGATGAAGAGTCCATATAGAGCCCTGTATGAACTGCTGCCCTTCAGTTTTTGATTTATTTTACCCCTGGCACACTTGGCTCTTGGTTCTGTAATCACTCAGGGCAAGAAGGCCAGCTCCTAAAGGCCCACTTAAATCAGCATCTGTGGTCTAACTGATCAGCATTACATAAGATGAACTTCAGCATAACATAAGTGGTCCCAACTGAAAGGTACATTGCTGTGCAACATATGCGAAATACATGATCATGCTAAGGATGAACAAATTGCTTGGCTTCGTTTTCTGATTCCGTAATTTCTTCCACGTGGGAACATCCCTGCACCCAGTCAGAGCCCTCATGGCCGTGGAGTTCTGTCCTCCCCTGCCATGGCTCTGGCCATGAAGCAGCAACGTTTGACACGATCCTTGAAATGACTTTTCTAAAGCTCTTGTTTCCATAGGTAATTCTGTGGGGCTTTAATGAGGCTGAGGGAGAAGTGGAACGAACAGGGAGAGAAGGAATCTGGGTTTGTGCCTGAACATGTGGTGGATAGTAGTAGTCTGATTTTTAAAATGGAGGTGTTGCAGCCAATGAGCTCAGTATTTCCCATATTAATGAATTTTAAGGTTGGCAAGAAGCTGCTTAGACAAACACTGGAAGAATAACTGGGAAGGATAAGAAATACTCTGTTAATATTACTCTCCTCACCCATATTTGTATATACACAAACCCCCCTCTGTTTATTTTAAATTCTACTCAGATTAAACAGTGAGATGACTTTAAGAGACCAGTGACTGGCAACAGTTCAGAAGTATTACATCCAGAGATAATTTTATTCCCAAACTGAATTATATGTAGCAAGCTGCAAGTTAATAATTTGGCCATGAAAGAAATAATAAGATAAAAAAGGATTTCTTATTGTCAGTCAGCCATATGTATTCCAGAACAATTAGTGTTTTTGAATATTTGGATACAGTTTTTTTGTTGGCACTTGCTGGGAATACAGCAAAATGACAATGCAAAACAGTAGCATAAAATTTTAATTCTCTTGATACTGTCCAGAGTAGCAATATTTTTTCTCCTGAGTTATTGACCTAAACATCCATTGGTTTTATTCAATCCTGAAAGGGATAATGCTTTAGGGTTTTTTCTTTTTTACTAAAAATTAGTTGAAACATTTATTTTCTCGTGTTTCTTAGCTTTTCAAAACCTGCTGAAAGGAGACAGTATTTGTTTATAGTAGGCTCTTCATTTTTTTGAAGGTTTCCTTTGGAACTACTGTAGAAAGATAAAATATTTTTCACATTTACAATTGTATATTCTGTTGTAGTTTTAACTTCAACCCCAATATATTTCCTTTGCATTTGTGCTTTGAATTGGTTTCACTGATGAAGACACAATAAATTATACATAAAAGAAAGTGATCATCTAAGATGATGTTCATTAGGCAGTTCTAACTTGTAATGCATCAGAAACCATATGCTTTGTGCTTTGGCTCACAGCTGTAAAACTGACTTGAAATTACCAAATGAAGGCTTAGTGCCAGTTTCCAGTGAAACCAATGACAAAACTTCATTTATTTTGATGGTTCAGAGTGAACCATGCAATATTCACAACTACAAATTAAAAGTTTTTGGTTTTCAGCCAAAGTCTCATTTTTCCTTTTGCAGCTTTGTAATGAAGAAACTAGGCAAACCTCCTCTCCCTTTTTTTTTAGTGTATGAAGATATTAAAAAATGTAGTCTGTTTTTCAGTCTTTTTAGTCCCTTCTGCTTTTTTCACTGCAAACCAATATTTAGTAACTCAGAGCAGTCAGGCTATAAGGAAAAGGAAACTGTGGTGTCAAGTGTTTCTGGTCACACCTCAAGTGACAGAGAGCAGCATGCCCATGTGAGCCCTCATAGCCTGTCAGGGGGTTGGAGGGGCAGGTGCTGGCCATCAGCATCCATGACTGCTGTCAGACACACCATTCCATGGCAGATTCTACTCGTAATCTGGTCCTGAGCTCAGGTAGTAAAAGGAGGGACCATTTAGTTTGTCAGCTGAGGGCTGTTCAAGCACCAAAGGGGCATTTTGGGAAATGTTCCCATCCTTTGTTAAAAATCAATGTCATTCATTATTATTATTATTGTAATTATGATTACATAAAATTACATTATATTATAATTATTGTAATTGTAATTTATTATTATTTTGATTTTGTGAGGAACTGTCTATCATCTGCATTAGGACAAAACTTGTAACATGCCTCCAAATTAATGATGGAAGACTTTCAAACTCTTGAAGGGATTTCTTAACATACATCCTCTTGAAAGAAAAGTGGATGAGTGGTATCTCTTTCACACTTCTCTTGTTTACTTCCTGAAGTACTTTTCCAGCTTTTAAAAGATTTCTCCTCTTTTAACCTTGGAGAAGAGGCTAGGCTTGTGGCTTGTAGACTGAAATGTTCACTGTCTAAGGAAGTTTGAGCCTCTTAGCAGGGAGTCCATGCTGGACTTAAAACAAAAACCTATCTGTAATCCTGGAATCATCGTGAAGCAGAGAATGTTAGGGTCATTTTCAGCTGCCTGGCATTGTTGCTGAGGGACAAATTGAAATGGCTGATCTGCCAGGCTTGTCAATGCATTTGAAATCTGCTGCCTAGCCTGGTCCCCCAAAAGACTCCTTGGAGAGGGACAAGGAGCCAAAATGACAGACACAGCCAGAGTCCACCTACTTGTTGCATTTTCTTTCTTTATTTCTTTTCCTCTTTTATAATTGCCTTTCTTTTTGCTTGTTCTTAGCCCAACACTAATGTTGTAATGTTGGTAAGTGGTTTAATTAGAAGATTTATTAACTTGTGTTTTTAATCTTTTTACTGAGAAAATCTTCCAAAAACTTAACATCAAAATAAAAGCTATTACACAATCCAATAATTAGGCGCAGTCTGTCCCCTTTGAATTCCATGGCTTAATTCCCATTGGCTTTCATGGGAACCTATTAAGGAAGAAGCTAATATGTATGCCGCATGGGGTCTCAACTTAGTCACTTAACTAAAGGCACCTAAACAAGTGGCCTTCTTTTTATTGATGTGAATGACTCAAGTAGCTAAATGGGAATACAAGTGCCTAATTTTAGGACATCCACAACTGAATATGGTAAACACAGTCCAGTACCATAACTTCATCTATATGGGTTGGCACTTATCAGTCACACTGGGAATGACCTAACAAAGAGTGCTTTAAAAACAGTGCTTCTTTTATGTATATCCCATAAATCTAAAGTAAAAGCAGATAGCAAAGAGGAGAAGTAAATATGAAACAAAAATCTGAGATTCGCTTGACAAAAATAAATTTATACCTGTCTGAGACTTTGCTTCATATTAGTAATTAATCACCTTTTTTCAGTTAATTTCTAATATTTCAAATAATTAATGTTTTAAAAATACAAAGCAATTTAAACTGTCATCAGAGCTGGGATAGAGTTTGTCTGGAGCAGCATTTTGCAGTTTGGTAAAGATCCAAGAACTGCTTAATTTAGGGCAAAAAGTGTTCACTGCACTTGGTTGTTAAACACCAAACTATAAACAAGTGCTTCAATATTTGGGAGATCATGACCTCCAGCATCACATAATTTTAAAAAATTAGGTTTCCAAGCAACACTAACATAAATTAAGACTCTTAGAATTACAAAGCCATTGTTTGCTCTTTTCATGGGATGAATATTGAAATTTCTCTTGTCTGTTTGAGGATTAAGGCTAAATCTGATTTTTTGTTACACCTTTGTAAAGAAGAATTGTAAGTTTCACTAGTAGAGATTTTTAAAAAAATGTGTATATTCAGAAAGCATGGTCTATATAAAAATAGATGCATAAGTATCTCCTGGCTTTAAGTGTTAATCAGCATATACATCCACACAGAGCTTATGAAATAAACCCTGTCACTTGAGACCATGTATTTTATTCCTTCAGCACTTTGGCGTGAGAGCTTTGTGATTTATGCACATATATATAATGAGAAAATCTCATAATATTCCCTTTCTCAGTGACACAGTTGTGCTGGAGTTCTCTGCTTTTTGACAGCTTTCAGTGTGTGATTATGGGTTATAGTTTTTTGGTAAACCCTGAACTATTCTTAATTTCATTTACCCTGGGGAGCTATGTACAGCTTCTGCATGTTTATCTGAGTTCTCCATTTTTTATTTAGACCCTCTCAAGAAAGTGACAGAATTCCTTCTGGCTTCCACTTACTGGTATGCAAGATTCCTTTATTGTTCAGGAGAAAGGCATATTCCAGATTTTTCTAGAGTGTCCACCTTTCAAGCCTCAAGTTTACAGGATGGGAGAGCCTAATCTTCAGAAATATCTCTGCCAGTGGTTCTTGCTTTGACCTTATTTGGGTCTTCAAAAACCTCAAAAGCTTGGTCAGATTGTGTCATCCTACCTCAACAGAAGATTTCATCCACGAAAATTTGGTAGGGCTTGAGAAGATGTTCCTACACCCTGAAAAACTTTGTTGCACTCTTGCTTGGTTTTTTTGGCTGTTAACCCCTGAATCAAGGCACCAGTTAAATTTGCCAGGAAAAGAATTCCAAGGAAAAAGGTACTTTTGTTCCATGTTCTATGTACCATGTATGTTCTATGTACCATGTTCTATGTACCAAAGGTACAATGTTCTATGCCTTTATCCCAAGAGATCTCTAGGTCCTAACAGGTTGACTGTGTTACACTTGTCACAGTAGCAAGTCCACTGTGAGTGACACAATCTTTATTGATAGTGCCAAGTGTCTGGAAGCAATCTCCGTGTTGTCATGATTGCTGGCACATGGCAAACCCAGGCCCTTTGTCACTGACACTGAGTTTCTTCAACGCTTTGGGCATCTATCTCCTGCACCAACTGTCTGAACTTGAGGTGTTAAGAGCACATTTCCCTCATTAGCCCTGAGATCCAAACTAAGATTGTAGTACCAGCAGATGTTTCTTTGTTTCTCCTCTTTGAATAAAAAGTGCATTTTATGAGAGGCAATGAATGCAAACAACCATGGGTGGGTAGCTGTTGGAAGCTGAAGCTCATTCTTTAGCAGAGACAATGCCTTTCTGCATTGCTGCTGGGTCTTTTGATAGGCTTCAGAGAGAGCAGAAGAAAAGGCATCCTTGGCCCTTAGTGATAGCTGCCTAAATTTTGTTCCTAGAAGTATGTGGAGTGTGTCAGGATGAATACTTATACTTCTTTTAGACAGCAGCTAGACATGTTCTGCTTCTGTGGCTGTTTTGTTATCTTTTATCTTTCTCCAGGAAGAAGTCAAACCCTGGATGTTATTGAAAAGGTTAGTGTTCCTTTTCATAATTGATTAATTGAGTAACTTTATTTTTTTTTTTTAAATCTTCTGGGCCACAGTAAAGAGGAGTATAGTTAAAAAATGTGCAGTATACTTTGTTTCTTGCAGATGGATTTCTGGCTCCTGGCCTTCAAATTTCTGAAATGGTTGATAAAATTAATTTCATTTCTTAAGGGTTTTTCTCCTCCATGAGAGACTTGAAACTGGTGCTAATAACCCTCACTTACATTCTCTCTGTGAACCTGTAACAACTTCCTCAATGATGTATCTGTCAAAGATGTGTTTATTATTGAATATTGCTTCCTTCAGATGGAGAATCTTTTTCTATCATATCCATTCTTCATGGCATATTTCTTTCAAGAGCTATCTTTATTTCTGGCTCAGACTTCAATCTCAGTAAGAAGCTTCAATTTTGTCAATTATTCATGTCTTTCCTCTACACTTTGAATGCCTGTAAAGCTCTAACTTATTTCTTGTTTCCCTTCTTATTTCTGATTTTTGACAGGATAAGAAATTCCAGGTGTTTTCTAAGGCTCTTTCTGTCGACAGCTTAACGATTTGGGGATGTTGTCATCTTTGTGTGCAGACTATTCACACAGATGAGAGGCTGTCATGGCCTGTTTTGAGACTGTAGTCAGGACTGCACCCATGATTGGAGCAAATGCCACTAGCACTTCAGTAAGTGGGTGGTAATGCTAAGAAATTTCACCTTCCCTGTTATCTGATGAGCATTCATGTGGTGCTCTTTTCAATTTCATGATATCCTTGGCAATCCAGGAGCATCCAGGAATGGTGCTGCACTTGGCAGTGTTCTTACAATTTTTATTGGTATGAAGAACTTCCATTACCTCTCTGGGGTAAACATGCAGCGTTCCTCTGGGCTCATGTTGTGTCAATATACATGTGCAATTAATATGAAATAGAAGAACAGCTTATTTAAAAGTAAGACATTTTCTTCAAAGTATGCACATGGATTTTCTACTTGCAGTGGACATAAAGAAAGGAAAAGAATAACTTTTTCCTCTAGACAAAAGAGTGGAAGGGAAAATAATGTGGAAAGAAAAACTACATGGTCAAGAAGCAGATATTTTCCCTACTTTCTTCCATGGCGTGACTGTGTTTGTGCACTACATACATTTGCTGGTAAGTTTCCTCTCTTCCTTTCCAAAATCTGCATGTCAAAATTTCTAACAGAACTATTAGCACATTGAATGGGCCATCATACTGCTTTCGGGAAAGCATTAGCCAGGGATGCTAAACTTCACTTCTTGCTTTCAAAGTCTACCACATGAATAAATATCACTAATCATCACTGTTAGTCATTAGCAAGCAACCAGTTGCAACTACTGGGATCCAGAGGCAATTTTTTTTCTGAACATGCCTTTCATGCTGACATTTGCTTAATTGGAGGCAATAAGGCAGCTATGCTTGCTACTGGGGTGAGAAAAATCTGACACCTGCTGCCTCCTGGGTGTAAGTATTTCATAAAGATCCTATCTACTCAAGTGATGCCTAGGAGTTCAGGATTTGACTCCTAGCATGAGGGAGCTATTGTGGCCTTCTTGTGTTAACTGTCCTGTTGCTTGCCTTCTTCCAGTGCCCTTAGGAAACTTGCTTCACTTTAACTCCAGTTTTATGGCTGTCTCCCTTTTTGCATCATAGATAAGAAAGATTTTGTGATGCTTTTCTGTGCTATGTTTAGAATCTTAAATTCAAGACCTGGGATTTCTCAGACAAATTCAAAGTCACTCAGGACCTCCCAGGATCTGTCCCCCAGTAAGAACAGAGAAAGGAAGCCATTGCAGTGGTTGGAGGGCAGAGTTATGCAAAAGGTTACTAAACATTATTGCTTCTGCTTGATGACTTCCAACTGCCCTGCCACCCACCTTCTTGCTGAGCCAGAAGCAAATTTGAAAAAGAAACCACTGTGCATCACTTCCCTAGCAGAACATGCTGCAGACAAAAGGAATCGAAACCACAACAAGAGAATTGGATTTCCCCTGCTTTCTCCAAAATAAATATTTGTTTGCGACAAAAGCAGCCGGAAGAATGAGACATGTACCTTTGACACTAAGGGCTTGTGTGTTTGTGCCAGCTAAAGTAGAGGTATGATCGTCCACTGAGTGCTATCTAAAGTCAGGCTGAGCTCCATCTCCCCCAGCTTGTGAATTAACACCTTCAGCTACTTGTACACAAATGAGAAAGGAAGAAAGCCCAGAGAGTCCAGCAGGAATCTAGAGCAAGTTGAAAGCAACTCTTGGAGTTGCTCCCTACACTGCTCCTTCCAAACAGCAGCATCATTTCCTCCAAAGCCATTGTGGAGCAGCCTCATGTACTGGCTTTTGGAATGAGCTCCAGAGGGACAACACTGGTACAAAAGCATCTGTATAGGGGCCCAAGCCCAGCAGACAGCTCACAGCTGTTACCTGGGGAGGAGATAAGCAGTTCCAGGAGGTAGGTAGAAAAAGGAAAGGCAATGAAGGTGAGCTCTTTGGAGAACAGGGACTGTATCCACTTTTGGATGCTGACTTTGAAAGGATCCATGCATCTCTTAGCAGGGCTCATTTTTTAAACAAACCATGTACGACTGATCTGTGCTTTGAGCAGTAGCTTAGCAGTTAGAAGCTTTAACTAGAAAGTGGACAAGACTGGTCACAACACCCTTCCCCTCATGGTTTGAGTGGGTTTACACACCAGTTCTCCATTTTCTCAAAGGTGGCCCAAAAGAATATATTGCTTCTGTGAGTGGTTGAACAGGCAACAGATTGGTAGTAGAGGAGATAGCAGAGCACTGTTGCTGGCTGATAGAGTCGGGTGGAAAAGTGTTTTCTGAACTCTGGAGAGCTATTCATCAGGCATCCTCATCGGGAGGCTGTGGATGTGACAGATATTCTTGTACTTTGAAAATCAAGTGCTCCATCACTTGGTTTTTCTTTGTTTTTCTTGTACCTTATGCTTCACTTTTTTTGTATAAAGGCACAATGAAGATAATATATGGGACAGAGATTTGCCATTAAAGGGTCAATTTTTATAAGCAGTTACCACATGAGATTATCTGGAGCACCACAATTATGGCCTTTCGCAAGCTGAGGGAAATGTTGTGGTGTCTCATATGGCACCATTTGCTAACACTTACCCAGAAGAGATTTTTATGGTCAGCAAGCACTCTAAATTAATAATGTTTAGCTTCACATTTTTTTTGTCTTGTCCAGTTTTCCAGTTCTCATTTTCAGCTGTTACCTGGCATGAATTTGCACAGAAGAACCTCCTCTGTCATCAGAAAGCCAAAAAAATCCATTCAGATTAGGAGACGGAAGGAAATTTTGAAGGAGAGTCTCTCTTGGATCATGCTTGTGCCTTCACAAAAGCCATATTTTTATTATGCCCTTACATAACCTGTCCCCTGTTTCAAATACAGCTTGAAAAAAAGCCTGCTTCGTACAAGAACATGACCAGCTGAGTAAATAAAAAAACCTGTTGAACTTGTGGATTGTACTTACTGAGGCCCTAACTATTTTGATACATGTGCCTGCATAGCAATACATTTTGGAGAGAAATAGTGATATTGAGACACATGAGAACAGTTGGTAAAGGCTACAAGTTAACCTGAAAACATATTCCTGGTAACACAGTTAAAGGAAAGGGAGAGGTGCTCTTAGGTAAATTCAGGTCAATTGGCGTCTTCAAAAACAAGCCTTGGATGATTTATAAAACAAAGTCATATGCAAAGAGGGAACAAGTCACAGAAACACCAAATTTACCACAGTGTCATGAGAGTGGAAAGGACGAAAGAAAAAATGACAAAAAAGAACTCAGCAGTAAAATGAATATATTCATGCAGTGTCAGTCTCTCCAGACAAGAAATGGTGCCAAGCAGAACCGCATCAGCGTGTGGCCGCTTCTTGCACTGACACTAAAAACATCTGTTGAGGTACAGCATTTATACTGTCTGCCAAACAAGAGTTTTTTAATCTTAAAACATATGCTGGAAATAGGAAAATTTGGACAAGAACAAAAAGAAAAAAGAGGGGTGGGTGGCCAATAAATTAAAAGTGAGAAGTGGGAAAGGACAGATTGGAGACAATGTTTTCCACATAGTGCATCATAGTTAATTCAAGTCATCTCAGGTCAACAAGGAAAGGAAAGCTCATGAAGGAATTCACAGATTGCTCAGAGAAGTTGAAAGAAACAAAGTGGTGTTCTTCATGTCAGACTTCATTCTTCAAACATTGGGTTTTGAACAACTAACCATAAAACTCAGGTTTTAACAAAAGTTTGGGAATCTAGTTTGAGATGCAAGAACTGACACTGACAGCAATACTGTTGTTTTTCAGGCATGCATATCTCACATTTTTTGCAGAGAGCATTTAAGCCTACCAGCTGAGCCAAGGCCTAATGTTGGCTTCCAGCCTATTTGGTTAAACACTTATGCAAACAAATTTTAGATACATACCATGAGTAAATTATTTAAATATTATTACCTTCACATTTATTTCTTTAGTTGAAGAAGCTAGAATACAGAATTCAGAAGTATTTCAGTGAGAATAATTGTCACATGTAACCAAAGAAGTTATTGAACTATTTCTAGGATATTTTTCAAATAAAGTCCCTAAGTATTCCTTATGATAAAATACTCTCATAGAAGGCAGCTCATTTTCATTTCTGAAATGAACTATTTATTTTCAAGTACATTATTTGGTGAAGTTATCTAAGTGATCCATTTCCTGAATATCAAAAACATGTATGAATAGAAGATTTGATTTTGTGTCACTGACACTTTGAAGTCAAGAAATTCTTCCATTCAAATGAGTGTCTCTTTGGTACCACCTCAGGTTTACAGTATATGGTACATGTCTAAAGACAGAAACTGATAATGAACCCACTTTAATATAATTTGTGCTCTCAAATAATTCCATGTGAACTGTGCTTTTAGAAGAGAAAATGTGCCTAGGGTAAAATGCAGACCCCTAGAAATCGAAGAGGAAATGCCCATTCTCTTTAAGAGATTTGAGATTTCATCTCTAGAATACTTGACTTTCAAGTACAAAAGATTTATGCGCATTGAATCACTGGATATGGTAAATTGCACGTTTTCAAAATCTGCATCATATTAATTGTGCTGTATATCTTTCAAGATTTGCTTTATTTATTTTATTTCTGTTCCATTTATTAAATGTTATATTTTTGAAAAACACTATAGAAATGAACAGATGAATGGATTATACACCATGGCTTACAGAAGGTTTTGATTCTTCTAATATGGCAAATGGGACAATTTAGACTTTGGATTGTGGTCGATTACACCCACTGTAGACCATTTGTTTCTGGGATATAAAACATATTGGACAATATGAAAATCAAATTCTAGAATGTGGTGATGGGACAAAATGGGAGATGTTTCCTAAGGGCAGCACTCGGCTGCATAATTTTCTGCCCTATTTGATAATTTTTTGCTTTGCCTGAGTTCTGTATGTTAGGTATGTAGTTGAATTTTACTGGACATTTACGTAAAAAATGCAGAGATTTTATGTGCCCACATAACAGTTATTTTTAAATGTTTTAATTTCTTCCTGAATCCTAAGAGAATATTTTCTGTGATCATCAAAAAGCAAAAGACAGTTTAAACCTATGGATATCTTTTGCTTTATTGTCAATGCTTCACAGTTGGAAAAGGTGCAGTTAGCACAGGCACTAGTGAAAAATCTCATTGGTTCTTCTGTTAAAATGTTGGTAACAAATTGCAGTTATTTCTTCATGACAACCATGTTTTAAAAGACCACTAGGAAATAAAGTATTCTAGGCTGAATTTTCAAATCAGATAATTTCTATTAAATTTCAAGATAATTCTGAGGTTTCAGAGCTTTTTTTTCCTCCCAGTAGGAGACTTTCCAGTGATCTGAAACAAGTGGCAACATAGATCATGTGGAAATGCATCTTGCAATATCCTTCTTCCAGTGAATGTTAAGTTTCTTGTGAGACCAGTTTGGCTGAATCTTTGGTGGTTTTGAACACATCCTCACTTTTAGGTCTGTGAACTAAATTTGCAGATTATTTCCATTTTAATTTGCATTTTTATTTCTAAAAAAGCTGACTAACCCTTTCTTCCTTGCTCAACATCTGTTTGTCTTCTTTAGTGAGAATCTACACATTGCTCATTGCAATATGGAAGCCTGAGTTGTAAGTGAAATTTTAGTGACTAGTAACTGTTGACCGCCATGTTCAGAAAAATTTCATACACAGTGGATTAAATAAATGCATAGACTAACATGATAGTCTGATTAGAAAATTCATCCTCTGTTACTTGTCTGAGCTCAATTGACCATAATCAATGACAAATTTAGGTCTTTGATTCTGTAAAAAAAGCCCCAAAACCCCCAAACTGGAGGGATTTATATTTTTTTCAAAACTTTAGGCAGCATAAAGAAAAGCAGTTTAAGGTTTCGCCAAACTGTTGAGTTTTGAAAAAACGTTTTTTCCCCTTAATTTGAACCATCATTTTCTCAAAGAAAATTAAATTAAAAAAACAACTAACATGTTTTTGTAATTAAACAGAGTATTGAGCTATGCAAACAATAAAGATCCTTGTTTGAAATTAATTCTTTGTCCTGCTTCTGGGATTACCAGGGGAATAAAATTACAGCAAAACAAAACAGAAAAACCTGCTACAGCCTAGAACTTGCACTTTACCAGAAGCAAAAGGAAATTTAGACTCAATAGTTTAGAGTTCTATTCTCTCTCCAAAAAGCATGATTCATGAGTTTGTTATAAATTTGACAAAATCAAAAATCTCATCACTCCTGTCACCAGAAGCCAAAGTTGTACCTCTAATTTTTATTCGTTATAGCTCACTAGTTTACTTTTCCTCCTCTGTACCTAAGGGACATTTTGAGGAGATTCTCAGGAATGAGAAAACAAGAACAGTGCATCAAGTCAAGAGATACTAATTGTCTAAATTTTTGAGGAAAAGATTCCTCCTAAGCCAGGAAGCTTGCCTGGAAGTGAGAAAGGTCTCATAGAAAAATCTGAAAACTTTTAGGTTGACTGTATTCTTCTTTTATGTGAAAATTAAAAGAAAACCAAAAAGCCCACAAACAAAACCACAAGAGGCAACATCTGACCTGTGATACTGTGTTAAAAACCTCAGAAACTGTTTTTAGAAACAGGTCATATTTCTGTGAGGAAACGTTGCTTGTCAATTAACAGTGAAACACTCAGATTTGCTGCAGAAATTTAAGTCTTGTAGGATATCGTGGTATTGAACATATCAGTTTTGGGGTCTCAGTCTTCTGAAGGCTGAGACCTGCAGAAGTCTTCCGAAGTCTGCTGTAACTCTCCGTCAGTCCTTTCCTCTGTTGAAATCTAACCATCTGTTTTGTGTTGAGCCACTTGAATAAATATTTCTCCCCTTATTCTTTGTGTACAGAGTTGCCTTTTGGAATACAATATTTGGTCAAGTTCCTTGGCCCAGAGATTTCTTCTTCTTATCCAGTTGTCCTGCCCCAAGTGCCCCAGTTGTGCTTGGGTTCTCAAGAGTCCAAAGTCAACATTGTAGAGGCGCGGGCATGCTGAGTTTGTGGTTGAGGGCACATCCAAATATTGCTACATCCCAGATTTGGTTCAAATACTTCACATAGCCAATTTATTCTAATTAAATAAATGATATTTCTCCAAAGGAAAGAAGAATGGGGAGAGAAAATGAGCAGGGATCAACTGCTGAAGTGTTCCTTGTGTCAAAAAACATGAGCATTCCTGTAACATTACACTGACTATGTCACTAGGGACTCAGGGGCCCAGTTTCAAGTTTTTGCTCAGTGCTCCAAGAGTCCCAAGTCACAGAGCTATGCCCATGACTTAATACTGCCAGCATTAAGCAGATTTTCTGGGGAAATTTTTCAAGTACTTTTTTTTTTTTTTTTTAAATCATGTTTTCGTCAAGTTGAAAAATCATATTGCCTCCCTAAGGGCCAGAAGCTAACACGTGGAATAGATATCAATGAATTGTTTTCATCCTACAAGTCAATGACTGTGTCAAAATTCCTTCAGTCTCTTTCTTCTCTATTGGGGAGTTTTAAAAATATAATTTTCTTTGCTATGCTACCTATCAGCTAAATGCTTTTTTGACCATTTTTATAAAGTTTATGTACACAGTTAAAATGCTTAAAAGTATCTCAGAATGTTGATTTATCTTGTTACTTTACTAATTTTTTGTTCCAGCTTCCATTTCTTCAGGCTGGCATTCAATGATATAAATTCTCAGTGAATGCGTATGGTTATTTTGTATCCTTTTAAGACAGGGGATTTTGCTGTATCACTCACTACATAATAAAATAAATGGAAGGAAACTTCTCAGAGCGCGCACTGCCAATTTATCCTAGAACGTCTGGGCTTGTACTGGCGCTTGGCCTGACCACTGCAGCGGCGCGGCGAGCTCGCGGCCGCACTCCGGCCAGCGGCTGCCGCACTGCTCCATTGCCGGCTTGCTGTGTGGCCCTGCGCAAATAAACCAGCCTCCGTTCTCCTTGCTCGTCAGGATGGCAGAGCTCATCTCCAGCACCGGGAGACCGAGGCTTGTGAAGGCGGAATCCAAGAGCAGCGTGCTTTGATCCTGCAGCCGGGTGCGGGGCAGAGGGCCGGCAGCCCAGCCAGGCCGGCTGTGCCAGATGGGTCTGAGGCAGGATGGGCGTCGCGGGATTCACTCTGGGAACCCTCCTGCCGAAGCCATGACTGGGTTCCCTGACTCCATCGAGCTCTTCCTGAGTGTTTCATAAGTTAAATGAACCCCACTAAAGTAACTTTTTATAATACTGTGAATGTATAAAAATGTCTAAAACTGTAATAGAAAAACACTTTGTGAGTATTGTTAATAACTTAAATATCGTGAAGTTTCCACCTATTTCAGTCTTTAACACTCCTTTCAAATAGATAAGTAAGATACCCAAACAAATCATATCTGTGTTACAATATTAACAATATTAGGATCCAAAACTAAATTCAACTCCTTTATTGCTTTTGCAAAACACAAACTTGCGTTTGCCCCATGTTGTAGAATCTGCAAGATTACATTATTGGATGTATTATTAAATCAGTTTTATGAGATCACTAAGAGACAGCAAACAAAGAACAGAAATAAAACAGTAAATTTCAACTAGAATCTAATTTTTGAAAAGTGTTACAAGCCTAGATCAAATTTTTGCCTGGATTTTCATTTTTTTTTAGAGATAACCTAAATTTTGTCCACATATTTAAGCATTGTCTATTTAATGCAGGAAAGTTCATTAATCTCTAATGTGAGAAAGTCTGTTTCTCCTTCTACTTTTCCTTTTTCCTCTTTTCCTTTTTCCTATTTTTTTATTAGTTTTTATCTCTTTTCCATTTTCTTTTTCTTTTTTAAGGAAGTATTGTTTTCTGAACAAAAAGAAAGAAATTTCTAAAGCACATTCCTAATTCACTCATTAAAGAAGATAAACTAATAATACTTTTACCTTTTCCCAACCCAAGAAAGAATAATGTTGCAGGTCAGGATCTGCTACAATAAATTTTATATTTTAGAAGATTTAATCTGTAGGGATGAGTTAATGTTTCCAGGGAGTGGCACCGCAATGCTAGTTAATATGTCTCTCTCTTATAAATATGAGCTCAGATGGTTGAAAACAAAGTTTGAATACTAAGGCAGTTAATTACTTTGGCTCCAAAAGGCACCAAATAATATCTCCTTCAAAACAATCTCTAAGTGGACGAGGTTCTTGGAATTACTATGACGTACACATAATAGTTGGTTGTAAACATAGATGTGGAGCCTTGCTCTTGACAATAACAGAAGATGCTAGAACACAACAAATTACTCCTGTACATGCCATTGTTACTTCCTGGAAGGATCATTTCTTCTTCTTTTAATATGGATATTCACCCTTTATAGCCATAGAGTATGGGTGTGGAAACTTTATTTCTGGAATACATTTAGACTGATATAAAACCAAACCAGGACTAGAATCTGAATTTGAATTCAGACTTATAAAATCTAGCAGAATGCTATAATTCCAGAATTTAAACAGCCAACCGGCAGAAAACTTTCTCTATGAGCAGGTATAAGTAACACCCTTTGCCTAAAAAGCAATAGTCTTTATTTTTGTCTTGCTTTAACGTATTGTAGAAGGAGCCAGAACTTCAACGATATCTTTGTTTACAGCATATTTGCTGAGAGGATCTTATTTGATAAAGAAAACTCATATCTCAACATGTTTTCAAAATTAACTTTTCACTGACACTTGATTTCAATGTCTAAGTAAAGGGACTTCAGCAGTGTCAGTGGGTAGGGAAGCAGAATAGAGAAGGAGCCATCAGAGAGACCTGAGACACAGCCAAGTTTTAGGGAAAATATGCACTATTGTGGCTCATTGTAATTTAAGTTAATACAAGAGAAACCCAAGAGAGAGGTATATTTGGAATCACACCCAGAGCACTCATTCTTTTTGGAGTGGGATGAGAACTTATGTGCTAGTATCGTCCTGTTCTTATTATTACTTCAAAAAGCTGTAGCATAAATACCAAAATTTCTGAAAAAAAATAGCTGCATCTATGTATTCTATGGAAGGCTGTCAAATACTGGTAATGTCTGTTAAAATTATTAGGTATCATCACAGATTAATCTATTTTTAATATGGGACTTGGAAAAATTCAAAGAAATCTTACATTGTGTGTGCAAAGGACACACAAAGTCCAAGCCTCTTTTCTTTGGCACATCTGCAACTTTAATATGTCTCATGCAGTTTTTAAAGTGTTTTTTATGAAAAAATATAAAATGTGTATTCTTATATGTCAAGGAACATGTAAACTAATTTGTGAAGTCACATGGGCTACACTTGCCCTCAGACACAGTCTTCGATTCCTTTGTGTTTAGAGGATTTGAACCCATCTGTTTTTACCAGTAGAAGGAGAACAAATGAAGCAGTGTTTCAGCAACTGAAAACCATCACAAGAGACACAGATCAGCTTAGACTAGAACAAAACAAATAGCAGAAATATCACCACCGCAACCCTCCAGTCCTTTAACTGGTACTTATCTGACCAATGATGGCTGAGAGCCATCTATCATTGCTTAAACTACATGATGATAAAACCAGAGTCTGGAAAATATCATTACTTGATCTATTTGGTAAACTTTCAAATATTTCTTTCAGAAGATTTGCCAGGCAAACAGCATAGTATAAAATTTAGTTTTATTTAATTTGTGTTTTATTGCTTTTAAATTTAGCTTGCAAAAAAGGACACGATTAAAGAGCTACAGCTGAGTGAAGGTACAAAGCTTCTGTTGTAGAAATCTGAGTGATTCTGGTCTGTAGATAATTTGTAGCTGCATTTTAGCCCAGAAAATTGTGCTGCAGGGGTGTTTAGTGGGTTTAGATGTGTGTCTGAAATCAGCTGGATAGGTTGTATGCAATATCTTACTCGACCTTTTTCTTTGTTATGGCTACTGTTGGCTGTGTCAAGGCCAAAGTATTGGTACATCCAGACAGGGAGACCATCCATTCCTTATTTCAAAGTAATATTACAAAATTCATTCTTTCATTCCCAGAATGAAAGGAAGGCTCAGTCAACAAACCAGTGCTTTACAAAAACACAAAATAATGAAACTTTTAATTGATCTTGGTTTTCACTGTAGAATTCAGTCAGAATAAATCCAATCTTTACGTAAAACCTATCCACAAATCTTCCTTCAAAAATAGTGTCTTCTGGATTTTCTGAAGATCTTATTGTCTTGCAAACCTGGAATGAGAAGCAATCCATTTAGGTTCATTTAAAATATTTTCTGTTAAAGGAAAAATAAAAAAGACAGAATTTTATTAAAACAGACCTTTAGTTTTACATGAGTGACCCAGCAACATTTGTGGACAAATTTCATTAACTCTTCTTATACAGCAAATGCTTTGTACCTGTGAATGCTGCTAAGTGTACTGCTGAGTTTTGATGGACAGCGTGCAGGATTGGAGTGTGCAAAATGGAAACATTTTCTGAGCTACTCTTGGGGCTGCAGAAGAGGAAGCTTCCCAGCTTAAGGGAAGGTACTGCAAAGAGGTTTTCTTTGGGTTTTAGGCAGGACAGGTCGAGGCTTTGAAGTCTTTTAAAGGGAAATGAAAGTTTTGCCTCAAAAAATTGAAGTGGACACCAGTCAGCTCCAACATTGAGATCACTGCTGGAAGATTTTCTTTTTTATTTGGTAAAATAGAGGAAAAGAACCAAGGACTGATAATGATTTATGCAAATATGACAGGATTTGCTTCTCATGGGGAGATTTGATGACTGACTGAATCTAAAGCCTCTTTTCCAAACTTGTCTTCATTTCCCCAAGTCCTGCCTGAAAACAAAGGCATGTGTAACTGAGCTCAAGCAATACCAATTTGCATTTATGCAGCATGTTCAAAATCAAAAGCTCCCAATACTTTTTAATAATTTGCATGGCAAAGATTTCAAAGACTTTTAAAATGCAAAAAGTAAATGCATTTGCAAAACAGCTGCAGTCATTCTGAAGAAACCGCAGCTAGGATATGCCCAGGCTTCAATTGTTCAAAGATTGTGATTGTTTTGGTTATTTTTTTTTTTTAACTGCAAAAACAACCTGTGCGTATGAACAAATATCTAGGGCAATAAATCCAGAACAAATGTAGTATAGAGTAGAAAAATTCTTTTACAGAAGTCAAATTGACTAATTAATGTGAGTTTGTGTATTTTATTTGCTCAAGAAATTACTTCTTGAGGAAAGAGCACAAAAACTGTCCCAGGATTTTTTGTAGATAAAGCATAAAAGTATTTTAATCACTCATGATGAAATTGTAATAGTAGTTCCAGCAGAGTTGCTAAAAAATAAACAGAGAAATTTTCATGAAACAGATGTAAAATTATAGAAAAATATATTATGGCAGTTTTCAAAGTAAAAAACTGTATGTAAATGTTATCCTCTCATGACAACAATTTAAAACAGTTTGGTTTTCTGGAGTTCTCTCACATGATAACAATAATAACAAAAACAACAACAACAACAACAACAACAACAACAACAACAACAACAACAATAATAATAATAATAATAATAATAATAATAATAATAATAATAATAATAATAATAATAATAATAATAATAATAATAAATATTCATAAGAGAAAATCTCTCTAAAGTCAACTACATAATCTTTTTCAGCTGTAAAAACAATGATTGATTGAAAAAGGCTTTTTCTTTGTGATCACTAATGCCTTAACCTGAAGAAATATAAAAGAAAAATATCTGGTGATTGTTATGCCACAGTTGAAAGAGGGAGAATCAGTTGTCTGGACAATATTTTTGAAGATGGGAAAGAAATCGCAGCAGGAATATGATAATACAAGAAGAGTGATGCAGTCAGTGGTTAGAACTTTGATGATGCACCAGATTTTGCAAAAACCTACAATAATGTTCTTGGAAATGATAAAGTGTAAGACAGTGTGATAGTTGCAGGTTAAGTCAGTGACAAATTGTTTGCTGAGAAATATAAATGTAATGTACATAAGCATCATATTAAACTAAAAAGGGTTTCACTCCGTAACATAGCTTCACAAGTATCTGACTTTGTGTTTTGATTCTCACCACTGTCGGTGAGGGAAAAAAATTCATTCTGGAAGTCATAAGTACCACTGAGACATTGCAACCTCAAAAAACGTTGAATACCATTTCTTTGTATAAAGGACTGTGCATAGAAAGGTTACATAGTACATTTGGATGCTTCTAGAGTATACTGGAAATTTTTAAACACTCTACCTTACAGTTGTAGAGCTTTCAATTATTAAAGCCTTCTGGAGTTATTCTTCTCTCTTCTTACCTCAATGCTCTAATCAAGAGAATGTTCTCTTGTAGATAGACATACAAGCAGAAGCTATTTGATATTGATTCTGATGTCCCTGAACTACAGATTAGATTTAATTAAAACCATGTGCAACAAAGAGTTTAATGAATTAATTTAAAACAATTATGTATGGAAATTATACAGACAAATAAGCATAATTTAAAAAGTAAATTCAAGTGTCAAATAATGTAATTGCATGCTTGAGGGTTTAATTGCATGCTTCAGGGTGTTTTAAACAAATCATAGAAAAAATGTTATATGCTAACAAAAATGATGCCTCCTCTAAAGAACTGCCTTTCATTTTTCACATTGTTCCATACTCCTATTCTAGGAAGACTGCCATGCTGTTTCAGAGACACTCCATAGTAAGAAGGGGTTTGTACACATAGAGATCGTTTCCAAGACTGGACCTTTATTTCAGAATTTTAGCGAAAGAGTAAAGACGGGCACTGTTAGTGAATCAAGAGCATTGAGAATACACAGAAGTGATTAAGCATCCTCAGACACTTTTAGAGATTGATAAATAGCTCAGAAAGCAAAGATATTGAATGCAGAAGAATGCATAGCAGAACACTATGGGCATTAGAAATAAGAGATCAGCTCATAGGGCAGCCAGGCAGAGCACCATTAGCTTGTATAAATATCACCAATATGTCTTCCAGTAATTCAGAAACAACTTCTGAACATGTCAAGCAACATGAAAGTGGACCAAAGGGATTTGTAGAATGCAAAAGCAATAGAGGTAGCTCCAAAATAGTAGTAGCTATGAATCACCTTTGATTGACACCATTGCCTGTGGCAAGGAATTTTTGCTTCTGTTAATTTCATTAACTACAATATTTGGAAATATGCTTTGGGAAACCATAAGGATACAATAACTAGTTCTGGAGAACAGTACACTGACTCATCTCTCACTGAAGGCAATGGAAAAACTCTGATTTACTTCAACAGGTTTGACCAGCTTCATGTCTGAAACAAACAAAACCTTTGACAGACTTTCATGGATCATGAGATAAAAATATCCTCAGATTGAGGCTTTGAACTTCTCTGTATGTGACATTTTTGACTTTAAAATATCAGGGATGGACCCTTCTATTTAACCTTGGACAACTTACACTATTTGTTGTAAATGCCCCTCTTCCCTCCACTGCATGTCGGCCAACATTTGGTGACACTGAAAATTATTTGTGAAGAAGAGTGGCATGCTCTAATAGTCTCCCACGCTCACCAAGAACACAAAGATCTACAGAAACCGCCTTTTGTGTTCTCAGAATTAAAAAAAAAACATTAATCAAAATTATCTCCTCTAATAATAAAAGGACCCATCATCTGGATAAAAATAAATGCTGGAAACAAAACATAAAAACTGCAAGCTTTAATTAGAAACACAGAAAATTGAATATGTCTGATTCAAACCTTTGGCTCGAGTTTCTGCCTTGAAAATAGCACAGCAGATCTTGGCTGAATGCTGGATTTGTCCTGGACAGGCATCAGGAGCACCCAGTCTTCTCAACACTGCTCAGCCCCCAGCCCAGGGCAGCCTGGGAGAGCCTTTTCCCCAGGTTCACCACACCATGCACAGGAAGAAAAAGATGCTTGCTTTTGCTGATCTGCTCCAGACACCACACCAAGCTTCCTGTCTCCTCCATCAACTGAAAGAGCAGCCTAGAAAATTTGCCCAAGTCTTGAGTTAGCTCTTTTAGATGCTTTTTAAGAGAGTAGAGTGTCTCTCATCCATTTTTCAGCCAGTTTTTCATGCATTCAATGAGGAAAAGTGAAGAAAAAGTGGCTGCACTTAATAGGAAGATACTGTCCTTTTAATCAGAATTGCAGGAATTTTGACTCCCTTGGTAATTGTTGCAGGGCACTTGCTAAAATATCCCTGTTGTGACTGAGTTCAGAACGTCCTGTTCTAGGAGAAAAATCTTTTCCTCCAACTTTAACTTATCAGACCAGATGATACCTCTCTCTAAGATCCCTGATATTTCTATGCATTTCATTGCACTAGTATATATGAAGCCATAAAGAAACCCTGCTTTAAATACGGGATTTTTTCTGAGATTGGGTCTGCTTCTCTCTGTAGAGCCAAACACAATGAGATGCCAGTTACAAAACAGTGGGGCTGCTTACCGTAATACAAAGAAACAAAAATTGAATAACTATCTTTAGCAATTTTTTCCCTTATGATGGGCATCTAGTTACATTGCAATAGAAAGAAATATAGGAAGTAATATATGGCAATTTAAAATTATAGAATTCTGTGTGCATTTTTTCTCTAAGTTCTTTAGATGTCTCAAGAATTAATTACATTTTTATTTTCATTATGGCCTTGATCTGCCAAGTATGTTAGAGGCACTACTTTCATGATTAACTGTTGTTAGTGTTGGAATCTAAATTACTTCTTTCAAGTATCTTGCATCCCTCATACATACATATGAGCACAGTACACAGAATTGATAAGAGTGCACCTTTTATCCAGCTTTTTCAAACACTAATCTTTTCATAGCATGCTATTGAACTGGTAAAGAGGGACACACTTACGTTTTAAAGTACTTATGAACAATCGTCTTATAAATTTTTATGCAGCCACACAATGGCTGACATCTGCTGATGCTCAAACTACTGTGTCATGAGTTTAAATTAGTTTGTGAATTCTTTTGTCTTTTCTGATTAACTCTTGTATCTGTCAGGTACAATTTGTACTGAAACATGGAGGTCTAGAGGAAAAAAGGTTTTAAAATAAACACAGAGAATTTATGGGGTGTAGAAACTGGAACAGATATTGTCTATCTTGCTGACTGTGTAGCTCAAATTTGTCTCCTAGAAAATATCGGTACACATTATTAAATTATCCATGCATGTGACAGGACTGATCTTTTTAGAGTTAGTCTAAGCCTCCATTGAGTTCTCTATATTTTCTCCTGCAGTGGCCAATAATGGGTACTCAGTCACAGAATAAAAATGGAGAATACTTAAAAAAATATTTTTCCAGCATAGTCTTCCTATCTTCAGTGACCAGTGGCTCAAGTATTCTTTCATGTATTGTAGTCTGCAGTGGATTTATAACTCTTTATTTTGCCTGGTTTGCCTTAGGACACCTGTAACTTTTTATCATGAACACAATCATGCAGCAAGGAGTTCTGCATCTGGTGCACAGGTTCTGTAGGTAACCATAAAAGGGGGAAAAAAACGAACCAAAATGAAATGCCTTGCAGGACTGATAGGAAAAGAATGTCAGAAAGTCAGTTCTATTTGCATGACAGAACTCTTCCAGTAATTAAACAAAAGTGGATGAGATGATATACTGTGATTTTGGGAAGTGATGCCTTTTGCTCCTGTGAGTTTTCCATAAGCAAAGTAAGAAAATAACCTATATGTACACAGAGCTAAAAAAGGAACTATATGTTGATTGCTAATAAAGCAGGGAGGTGGTTCTGATGGAAGCCTGAAAAGTCTTGATGACATTTTTATTGAGATGAATGATGCTACCCATTTTGGAGGATTGAATAATACTCTTGTAAAAGTTGCTTGTGACATGAAGAGAGAAGGAATTGCAAGTGTCAGTGGGTGTATTGATATCAGAAGAAAAAAAAAATTCCTTCCAGAAAATTCCTATGGAAATAAAGTTCTGCGTGAGCACTTCAGGACAGAATTTCCAAGATATTGCAAACAGTCTTAATTCTCAGATCATTTTCTGATGTGCTAACCTGCTTACCTCAGAAAAGTGTGTGTAATTGCAGGTTCAGTGGTTTTAATTCTGAACTGAAGTGTAACTACACTGTTGTCAGTGGAATAAGGCCAGAATCCACCACCAGTTAAAAACCTAGTGCTCGTGTTTGTTTTCTTTTACAAAGAAAAAATGTAGATCATCATGGAAAGTTTAATAAAAGACACTCTCTGATAAGATTGCTGAGTGAAAGATTTGAAAGTTCTGAAACACAGTGGATCCAAAGCAATGGTCTGTTTGTAAGTGTTAATTATATATATTAAATGTTAAAATATTAATCATATATGAAACACATTAAAGCATTTGTGTAATTAAGCCAGAGCTAATTGAATGCCAAGTGATTTCAGAATGGAATCCAGTGGGCTGAAAGTTCAGGGTGCTTGTTGGACAGTGAGCAGCCATATGAAACCTCACTCTCTCGACATTCAAACTAGATCCTGCTGGCCAGACCTACAAAGGAATTTAGGTTCCCCATTCTTTAATAGAATCCCAAAATAAGATGCTTAAGTAAGGGTTGGGAGCCTGAAATCTTTGTATATCTTGGCTTGTATATGCAACATTTTCTATAGACTTGTGCACAAATCACAACCACGAAGGAACACCTGGGGAGGGAGAAAGAGGAACTGATCTCACAGCTTCATATGTTTTTTATTAGTAGGTAACTCTTTCCATGCAGTGTATGTGTACAGAATGGTTGCTGCACTTGGAGTCTGGCTCCCAAGGAGGGCAGCTTACATCACAGAGCTGGGAATAAACAGCCAAAAGTTCAGCACTATTTAGTAAAACCCAGACCAAGCTACTTGATCTTCAGACATAGAAAATACATCTTTTGCAGTGCTGTGGAGTACATTATTAGCTGTCAGTAGATATGGTGTGACTTGCGTTCCAATTTCTCATGGCTACAGTGTGTCGCCAGAAGTATCTGTTAATTTTGAATATGTTCTGTGTTGGTGGATGGGGTGCAGGACAAGGTTGAAATGTCAAGAAATTAATCTGAAATGTTCTGGATTTCTTCCACATTGTGGGATCCAGCCCATACTGCAGGTGGTGGTCCTATAAAACAGTTGTTTTTCACAAATCATTCTGCCTGTTCATAAATTTAATGAACCAGAGGGACATTTCCCAGCAGTCTTTTTTAAGAAAAGGACTATCCAGACCTACATGTCTGCTCTCCACAGTCTGTAAGGAGTTACGCCTCCCTTGTCAATATATATATATGTGAAGACAGAGAATTCATTGGGCAATATGGAGCAACCAGCTGAAAGGGAGACCATATCTATAAGAAACATGAACAGTCAAAGCCATTTCCCATGTGAAAGTTAAGATATTTCACTGAAATTTCTGAAACTGCAAAACTGCATTATTTTTAAAGCTCTGTAGAACAGTTTAGACAAAAACCCAGATCAGCAATAATCAACATCTACAGAGTTCATCTGCTGGGCAGACTTTGTCCTTTTCATGAAGCAGATGCAGTTGCACAGGTCAGCATTTTCAAACAAGTTTCCAAACTGAAGGCTCCAGGCGGGACTTGCTAAAACACTATTAGTGCCCTGTTTTGTTTTGGTTTTTTTTGGATTTTGTTTATGAAAGGTTTAGGGATTCCAACACTTATGTAGTCTGAAATCAGAGCAAAAATAACATAATCCTGTTTTTGTTTTCTGAGGAAATGATCTAGAGAAAAGATGCTATCTAAGAAGGTGCACCAGACAGATAGTTGGATCTTGCACCTAGAAGCTTTTGGTAAGCACTTTCCCTGCCCATTGAATTACCAAACAAATATTTCTGCAGTCTATCCTCTGCAGCCATCAGTGTTCATGTAACTAATCCATGTTGATTGAAGAAGACAAAAAAGGAGAGACATTTAATCTAGGTACGTCTGGGAAGTGTGAGAACTGATTTGAGCCCTTGTTTAAACTGTTCAGATCACTAGGTCCTGCATACTACAGGGCAAATATTCTTTCTCCCTCTTCAGTTGCACGCTGGCTCTGAGATGATTTCAGATTCAAAGCAGTGTGTTTCTGTGGGCTATAGAGAATTTGCTGCCTTAGCAGATTCAGTGCTTCTCCAAAGGAGTCTTTAGAAGGGACATTTCAGATGATGTTCTCCAGTGGTGCTGAGAGTGTGCGTGCTAACAGTCCCCCCTGCCTGTTCTCACTGGCAAGGAGTTAGAACAACATTTGACCCCAAAAATGCTGGAGGGCATGAGTTAAATGATAATTTTTGATTCCTGCAATTTCCCTATAAACAAGGGCTAACCTATAGCTTACAAATTCAGATAATTCAGCAGGGAGCAGATATTTGGAAAGAAGAAATGATAGATGAGATAGGATATAGAGGAGCTTTTGTACTGAAAAACAGATAAAATTGTGTTTGCTCCTGAGTGCCTTTGTGTTGTAAGGTCACCTCTTTGGTGGAGAGAAACAGTACTGGCACTTAGACAAGATTAAGAACAAGAGGGCATGGCTGCAATCTAAGTTTGGGAGGGGCGGACAGTACTTTGAGGAAGGAGAGGAATTAGGGACTTATGAGAAAGAGCACTGTAAGCAAGCTAAGGAAATGAAGGGCAATTTAAAAAAAATAATTGGCTGACTATGAGCATGAGCTGGCTATTTAAGAAACTTGGGTTCACTTCGCTTGTGCCAGGTACAAACTGTTTCATCTGCTGCAGGGAATAAGTCTAAGATGTCACAAGATGAGAACCTAGGGTAGTTTGGAGAAGTTGGAAAACTTATGCAAGACATAAATTTTATTCATTTAGGACAGCTTAAAATCAGGTAGTTATTCAACCCCTGTCTGCAAGGTAGCTTAGTCCCTGATGAGAGACAAGAAATGCCTAGAGTACCCTGAAAGAAGACTGGATCCTTCTTTCCCTTCCCTTCTGCCACTATCCCACCCATTACCTTTCCTCTACAATTGCAAGTCTTTGTGCAGCTAGTCAGCGAAGGTGATTGGGAAATGAATCAGTTTAAAAAGAAAGCTTCTGCTGAGTTAGTTTTAACCTAGATTGGTTTCCTGATCTGGTTCATAATGCAGCCAACATGGCTAATGGTGTCTGTATCTCGCTTTACGGTCACAGCCTCTGCCTTCTGTGATTTGCATTAGCCTTGCAGCTGCTGCACGTGTGCTCTGTAGGACTCTCAGACCACACTAAGGAACACTGTGCTATGGAAAGAGAGGGCTGGGTCTTCCATGTGGGGAAATAACACTGTATTCAACTGGAAATGTTTTACTGGAAATGTGTCTATTGCCATCATTCAGGCTAAACTTACACAAAATAACTCAGCGACTGAAATATGCATGTCATAAAACTACCTGTGCTTATTTCAGACTTTTCTGTGATTTTGTGACTAATATAAATGTTCTTATTCTCATATAGCATTGCCAATTAACAAACCTTATAATTCTCTTCAGAAATTATCATGAAGCTTTCTTCCTGTCCTGAAGAATGGCCCTTTCTAATGGGGCTTTCTAATTCTCAGAGAGGTTTGAAAATAGTGAATACAAAATCCATAGTTTTTACTGCATTTAAAAAGCCATTTTATACTCATCACCGCTCAACTTTACTTTTTCACCACAACTCTTTTTCAGTTCTGCTATCAGTCTAGCTGCACAGCTGTGCTGTCTCAAATTTAATTGTACTCTAATCCTGCAGTTCTGCCCATCTCCTCACCACCTCTAATTCTCTGCTTAAACTCTCCTTTTGTCTTGACAGACCGTCTTAGCAAGTTCTGCCTTTAATTTTTTCTCTCTCTCTCTCTCTTTCTTTCTTTCTTTCTTTCTTTCTTTCTTTCTTTCCTTTTCTTCTCTCTCTCTTTCTCTCTACTCACTCACTCACTCTTTCACTCTATTTTTGTTTAAACATGTGACATGATATTTTCTCTTCCTATTAGCTTTGGACTCTATCCCTGTTTTGCAGATTTATCCTTCATGGTCATGGACACAAACATGCTTCATGTGTTCTTTTCTGTTTGCATCCTCTTATCCTCTTTCTTCACAGCTCTTCATTTCCTATGTGCCCATCCTCTTCCCTTATGCTGTTCCTTTCCTTGACCTCTTGGTCTCCTCTCATTTGTTGTTTTCACTGTTTCTAGTCTGTTATACTTGCTATACCATATGTTAAATGTCTCACATCATAAATAAAACACTTTTGACTCCTTCCATCTCTAGCTACTGGCTCATCTGCAGTTGTTCTTTCATCTGTAAGCTTTCTGAATATGCTGTTTACACTTTTTCTTCCTAGAGCTTTTCCAATCTGGCTTCCCTCCTCTGCCCTTAAATGAAACCATTCTTTCCACAACATCTAATGGCATCTACTTTGCCAGATCTCAGACTCACTGCTATAACCGTAACTTCTCTTGGCCTCTCTGCTTCTGCTGTCCTTGAAATCTCTCTGGGATTCATCAGGTCTGGCTTTCCTTGGCTGCTCCTCTAATCATTTCTTTAATACATCCTCTGGAGGATCCTCCAGTTCTTGGTAAAGAAATTGAGGGTTTTTAGCCTTGTGTAATTTTATCCACAACCAAAAACTCCCTTGTCATCCCTTTGTTGAAGATTCACAGATCTACCAACATATTCCTCCCCTGTCTCCTTCTGTCCTAAATAAACTTTTAGTCTTTATAAAGCCACCTTTATAAATTATTTACTATTTAAACTTAATTTGGCTGAATGACAGATTTTTCTACCACAGACCTTTTCCCAACCTTTTTCTCACTAACTGTGGACTTGAGTGTGGTTGACATCCTTACTCTGATTATCATCTAGATCATCACAGCCATCTATAAAATTAAGCAATGTATAAAATTAACAAAAATGTAATCTCCATGACACAATGCTTCCTAGCCATGCAGATTGCTGTAACTCTTATCATGGAATCAGAGAATCACAGAATAGTTTGAATTGGAAGGCACCTTTAATGGTCATTTAGTTCCACACCCCTGCTATGACCAGGGACACCTTCAACTAGATCAGGTTGCTCAGAGCCCCATCCATCCTGATTTTGAATATTTCCAGGGATGGGGCACCCACCACTTTTCTGGGAAGTCTGCTCCAGTGCCTCACTACCCTCACAGTTAAGAATTCCTTTCTAATATCTAATCTATGCTCTTTCAGTTTGAAGACATTACCCCTTGTCCTATCACCGTTATCCCTATTAAAAAGTTTGCCTTTTCCTTCTACTCTTCTTTTTTTCGAAGAACTATGTAGTATATTTTTCTCAACCCCTATTGGTCCACTAATGTTCATTCAGAAAGCAGGAGAAAAAGCAATATCCCTACTTCAAAGTTTAGGGATGTTTCATCTATCTCTCATGTATTTCTGCCTTTGTAGCGTTCAGTTATATTCTTCTTTATTCCATTGATAAGAGTACTACCTACTGTCAGAGTCAAAGCTCTTTATACCTACTTCCATTTGCCATATATTATAAACTCTCGCTTCCACCTGTTAACTTCCCAGACAAAGATCCTTGTGGTTTTGATGGCCAAATTTCCTGAAATAAGTGTAAAGCTGTCTCATTGCTTTGCCTCAAATCCTTCTCTAAATCTCTCTCCTTTGGGAAGCATAGTTAGGCAGCTTAAAGTGATGATACTAAAGTCTCAGGTTTTCTTTCTTTTCCTTTGTTTTATTCCATTGCTTACCCTAGACAACTAGTGTATTTTTTTCAGGTCCTTTCATCTTTTGTATTCCATCTATGTTCACTGCATTTTAATTATAACTATAATATCTATAAGAAGCAGAAAAAAACCCAGTCCCAATTGCAAAATAGTTAGTTTTGTAGATTCTATGACTGCATGAGGCTTTTTGCATATGTGTATGTGTATGTATATATATGTGACTGGCAACATGAGATGGGAAATACAAATATTCCACATCTTGCTATGTAAAACTTTAAGAAAGTGGGAAATTTAAATGAATAATAGAATGGACATTGTCATATACCTGCTGTCAATGTCTAGATTTTTTTTATATCAAAATTGAATACCTGATGCTGTATGCATTTGTGTTTGTACATGTGTGTATATATGTGTATATATGTGTGTATATATATATAGACTACTGGATATTCTACTTGGCTGGTAGTATGTGTTGAACTATTGATGTACTCTATGAAAGACGGAAAAAAATATGTAAAGTAGTTCAAGTGGTGTTGACTGATGAGTGAGTAGCTCTTAGTAAAAGGAGATAGTGTTTTATTCTGCCAGGCAAAGTTATCCTTTGTGTGGGGCAGGCATTCTGAACCTTTTTCTTTTCACTTGGTGTGTGGTCATCCTGAAATGCTTTAGAAATGTCTAGTTTTCTTCTTGTGAAGCCGATTTGTTTTTCTTTCTTCCTTTCTTTCTTTTTTTCCGTTTTGGTGGATACTTCATTTTCCCGGTAGGGAGCTGTTGTCTTGTGGATTTTAAGGTTTTAGAAGTAATATGTGTTTGAGCAGGAAAGAGACATATCCTCAGATGTTAGCAACTGGCAAAGCTATTTTGAATATGAGGCTTATTTGAAGATATTTGCCATGCTATTTATGTATTTAATATAAACTAAAAGCCAAGAAAAATTTATTATTTAAATTATTAAATAATATTTGGAGAATAATAATTTTGTTTTCAAAATCAGGATTTAAAAAAAAAAAAATTCAGAAGTGCCCACCAGAAATTAACATAGTTCTCGTTCCTGTTATGATCAAACTACACCTTAAAGGAAGCTTTTCAGAATGTGACATATGTTAGGCTACTCACAAAAAAATCTACACAAATGCATCTGTATTATCTTTTTGCAGATAAAAATCTTATTTTAAATATAAAGGTCTGGTCTGAACTCAGGGGTGGGACCTAAGCTACAGTGGGTCATTCCAGATTACCAAACCTGAATGACATTTCTTGTTTATCTGTTATGTCCAAGAGAACTGTTTTATGAGTTGTGTACAGATGGACAAATTGGAAGGCTCTTTCCTCACATCCTAAATGAACATCTATGGGGCTCATGGTTGCAAGAATATAATTCACCAATGGTTTCCTTTTCAAGAGCAGAAATTAAATCTGTCAGTACTGGAAAATGCTACCGTTATGAAAGTTCCATCCAAATGGAAAGAAACACAGTGAATGGGCTATAAGGTTGTTAAGGGTACTGGAGAGCCTCTTCTATGGGAAGAATGAGATTGGTATGTTTATCTTAGTGATACAGAGGCTGAGAGATTTAAAACCTCTCCCTCAGTGCTCATGGGAAGAGGGCATTTCAGGCTATTTCGATGCAAGGGGAAATGAGTATGTTCCAGTTGTGACAATATTTCTGCTGCTATCTACAAGAAAATGCTAGTGGTTAGAGCTTTCAGATCTCAGTCTTAGTAACCTAAAGATCACAACCCATGTCCAAGACCTATCAGCTTCATTATGGAGCCTATTATAGTCCTGGAAAAGGTATGTTCAACTTGCTTCTGTAACAGTCATGTGGATTTGCTGTTCTAAAGTGCCCCTTTCCATCCTCCATCCTTACAATAACTTATGACATATGAAGATGTACTTTATTGATCTATATTTTTAAATAAAGATTTCACAGTGTTCCTGTCCTCTTTGCTTTCTAAGGCAATTTTACATGGGAGTTTAGCAAACTTTCTAATGTTAGAGGCTGATGGCTAGCTCAATGGCCACGCAGAACAATGGTGGAAACCTCAGATAAGGTTAGGAGAGTTATTACAAAAAATTGATTTTCTACATGTGTCTAAGAAATAAGTGCAAACTGACTGTAAAAATTAGAAGACAACTCTCTGAATACCACTGCAAATACCACTGGCAAGAGACATGTCTCTAAGCTGTCTTCAGACTCCAGAGTAAATAAATAAAATATTTCTGAAAGAAGAGGGCTGTATATGTTGGCAGTATTTCCTGACTTTGTGTGTAAAACCAAGCACGATTCGAACTTCCACTAGGTAAAGACACCGACACAAGAAACTCATTTAAACTGGTCAATTTCTAACAAACATTTTCTGTGAAATTTTGGTGAGGTGGAGTTTGCCAGAAGTTTTTCCAGGAATTAACAACCTCCAAAGACTGCAAACACTTTTTCTTCTGAACATCTCTAGCCAGAATCTTTCTCCAAAACTCATAAAGCAAGAACTTGAGAAAACCTGCCTGAAAAGCAGTCTGCTTTGTAGAAATATAGTAAGAACTTGCCAATCTTTGAAGCCAGAGAGAACCTAAATAAAGGCAGTGAAGACTTTGCGCTCATTCTGCTTCCCAAGCATTATGGAAGAAAATGAACAAGTTTTAAATAATCCACTGGGGGACTTGACCTTTTTCTGTACTCCCTCTTCTTCTTCCAACCTCCTGACTTCTCTACAGGAAAGTCATATAAATGGCCGATCTCGGTTCATCTCTATTTAAACTTACTCCTTTGTGCCTCTCTCCCTGCTCCCTTTCCCTTCTCTTAGCCCTTGGTAATCAAAACTTGGCTTATATTCATTCCAACTCATCCCCCAAAATCAAACAAATAAAACACCCACATTCAGTATGAGATCACATTACTTGGTGATCTCAGTTCTGGTGTTACCTTACACTTTCAGCTGGTCAATTATCTCTTTGAGGCCGTTCAAAATGTTCTATTGGCCTATTGACTCCGTGGTACAATATTTGCTCACTTCTAGGTAACCTAATGGATAAATGGCACTGAGCACGTAATCTTGGAAGATATGCACTTGCCAAGATCTCTGGCAAGAATAAGATCTGTACAAAACTTATAGGCAAAAGTTGGTCTCTGTTTTGTTTTAGTTGTTTTGGGTTTTTTTTTTACATGAGAAGAAATTAAACATTATTTTTAACTCAAAAGAGATTTTAACTTTAGACACTGCCTGTGCAAGTCTCAGTAAGGACAGGGACTGTGAGAAATAGGATGACATTTTGATGCATAATATTACATTGAATTAGATTTACATATATTTTTATTAAAAACAATGCAAGGAGCTTGCATTTTTGGAAGAGATTAATTTGTCAAAAATTCAAAAACTTGGTGAACACAATTACATTAAATGTCCAGTCAAATTTTTTTAAGAGCCAATTATGTGGGATAAAATGGTTATTTGTTCCTGTGCAGTTATTCATGTTCTCTTGACTTTGTAGACCTTAAAATTTTACCACCATCTCACAACACCTGACCTTTGGGATGCTTTGATCATACTTTCAGAAATCTTACTAAAGAATGGTTAATTCTGTGGTGCATGAAATTTGCACAATACTAACTTCATTTTTTTTTCTTAACGGAACACATTTTTACTATTTTGCAAGCTATCCGCAAGTTATTGCTTCACGGTTGGTTTTAAAATACAGTTAGGAAAATCAAAACAAGTCTTGATTACAAATTAATTATGCAGTGAAATAAATTAAAATACAAAATAAAATGAAGTAGCTTCTCAAGTGAAATGTTTAATCAGTTTCAAGTGTTCTGAAGAGAAATGATAAATGATATAGCACATTTTACAGAAAGTCTTAAATATGTTAAAAATTTTGTAGACTGTAGCTGCATAAATAGTTACAGTTAATTTAAAACAGCTTTCAAACTACTACAGCAAGATAGGGTTTGGCATAGCATCGTTGAATAGAATGAAGGGTCTATTTTCTCTTCCTTTCTTTCCTTCTTTGTGTACCATACTACGTAGCCTTGTATCTAACTCTGATTTATCATCAAATATGTATGACAGAAGTCTTGACCGGTTAGAATGACATTCATGAACCAGACTTCTGTATGTAGGCACCTTCAGGTCATCTGGAATCCTGATCATTCAATTACAGTCCACTCAGGCATAACCTTGCCCTCAGCTAGACCAATGACTTCACTGCACCTGACAGGCACCTTAGTCTATTTGTCCATGCGTTACTGAATTCTTTGTCCCAGACAGAGATTCTCTTGGATAAGGACGGCCTTGCTTTCTCATTGGTACTATTTCAAACATAATGTGATTTTGATCCCTTTGAATCATAGTTAGAAAATTAATAATAGTAATAGCATGAGCAACATGAATAGAGTTATATCTGATAGGTAATTACTGTGGGCAGATATGGAACCTTCTTTATTTTCTCTTGAAGTTAGGCATCATTTATTTTAATATTTTTCATCCTCAAGTATTTTTTCCACCATTATTCTAAGAACTGTGTACTTTATCTCCAGTCAAGTAGCAATGGTTCCAGGCTGCTGCTGTGGAACAGACAATCTACAGTCTTAGCAGTAGGAGGTTCAACACTCAAGGACAGTTGTGAAGCACAAAGCTGTAGAATCACTGCACGTCAGACTTACATCCCTGATGGTCTGAGTTCTGTGCCAAAACCTACTTCAAGACTAAGCAACAAATAACAGTTCCAAAAGAAATCTGTTCAAATCCTCAGGAAGCCTGGAATCCCTTTGGCCTACCATCAACATTTCTACCAGCAGAAGACAAAGTTTTTTCTTGTCTTTATCATGAACAGATCAACATAAATTCCAGTCAAGATTTTTTCCAATAGTCCTTCATTTCCATTTTGTTTCTGAAAACTATTCCCAAAAAGTTGTGCTGCTTCCCAGTTAAAGACTACTTGATGCCAGGCACTGATATGTAAAGATTATGCATATGCTAAACTTGAATGAATTCTATGTGTTTTGACACCATCTTGTCTATATCAGATTTGTGTTGAATACTTAAGTAGTAAATACCTGTAGTAGAAACATCTCTCACTTCCTTTTTTTCACTGCATGTTGCTGAAATATGCACTTTCTGTCGTTTAGTCCTGATGATGAAGTCCTTTCAGTCAAGTCCCTATTTGTAAATATTTACAAAACCTGTCAAAGCTTGTCAAAAGCAGGACCTTGAAATTGTAGTTAAAGTTTGTAACAGGTGCCAACAAATATCTCCTAAATTAAATTAAGGATATGGCATGCCTTCAGAAGAAATTAATTCTAAGACCAATTCCATCAATTGAATCAATCAATTTTCCCCGAGACAACCTTGTAACAGAGATCTGAATTATCTGTGGGACTCGTGAGAGTTTGATCAGCAGCTGTGCTGGGGAGCTTAGCCCCAGAAAACATCACAATGACCACATATTTCGTCGCCTTTTTGATCAAAGGAAAACACTCACTTATTTGACGTAGCTTTCCCACAATAATTGCATGTTAGAGAAAAGCAAACCAAAGCATCTGATGCCCTAAGTAAATAGGCACAATCAAAGGACAGAACAAACAACGTAACATGCCGTTCTACCTCAAATGCTCTTGCTTACCTCCTTTGCTCTTTTACTCCTCCAAAATGCCTTGGAACATGACCATCATTACACACTAAAATGATTCAAGGAAATTTTCACCAAAGAAGGAATAAATTATGAAGACCCACAGTGAGAGTGCCTATGCTATTTCATCCTGTGTGGTGACATGCACTGTGGCCAAACATGTCAAACAGTTACCTCTCCGAATTTTAAACTCAAACAGAATTCATGTCTATATCTCTATATGACTATCTCCTGTCTCTTTGACTGTCTCCCTTATCTTTGTATTTCTTTGAGTTATTTCAGATTTTTCAGTCTATGTATCTCATCTGGATTTCTTGTAGACTGTAGAGCTACTTTACATAGAATTTACATAGCCACATACATAGTATTCTAGGATTTAATGGCCAGGTGACCCTTGTGTTACATTTCCCAAGGAGTCTCTGAAGAGTTAAGAGCTCTGGCATTGTCTGTAGCACAGAGAAAAGGCTAGCCATGGATTCCAGCATTGCTTTTTATTATGTTGCAGCTGTACTGCACTCAATTCTACTTGGACAAATTCCTGAACAAGAATCTATTTCCCTCACTTCACTTTTGGAATAAGTACTCTTTTGGTTTTTGGCTCGTCTTTGAGGCAATGTTCTTTTTGTCAGTATTGAAGGAATGAAGGGTATATTTAAAGAATAAACTTGGGATGTGTTTGGTGATTTTGATTTAGGATGTAGGAATAAGGTTCTCAAGGGATGGAAAACTTGAATTCTAAAAATAATGAGCATTTAAAGTTTAGTGGAGGTATTATTATTGCATTGACTCATATAGGCCTCGATTTACTTGTCTGTTTAGGAACAGGGAATTTATTTACAATACAACAATATTTATAGCAGTTAAAATTTTAAGTGCTTTATTCCAGTAGTTATTTAAATAAAATTGTTAAAATTCAAATATAATATGATATGTTGGCTGTCATACCTAGAAAATCCCTTAGCCAGAGTATTGTTTACTGCAGTTCTTAAACTGATGCAAAATCACTCATTCACTTGTGTGATTTTTAGCTGGATGCAAAGGCTGAATAAATTAAGTTTTCTGAATATGTAGGTCAGTTTAATCTACCCGTAGACTGTTTTAATAAGACAATTCTTGACTGCCACTTCTTTGAGAACTTAACAGAGCTAAACCACAAGATACACGAGATTTGATGTTTCTCCATAGGACAACCATAGGTTGCTTATCCCATCCCATCCCTGAACTAAGAACTGTATTAGCCCCATGGTCCAAGGACTCTCCATCATCTCTACAGCAGAATCAGGTTTTGGATCTAAACATTTCTTTTGTAATACAGCAAAGTGGAGAGAAAACGGCAGTACAACACAATTATAGCTTAAAGTTACCACTTTGTTCATTGCCTACAGGCATTTACATATATTTAATGGTCTGCTTCATTGCTGGGTGAAGGTAATCCATACAGCAGAACAAAATCTTCCAAAGAGGCTGGCCAAGAGCCATTCTTAAGCTGCACTGTGGATTGCAATTATGGAGTTGGAAAGAAGAAATTTTGACAAAATAACAAAAATAAAGTAGAACCTAAACCAGAAAAATCAAGGGAAACCTCATTTTCCGACAGGGCGAATTATTGACCACTCTTGCCCATAATTGATGAAGTTATTTCAGATTTCTTTTGAAGAGGTCAGCTTTCAGAATTAAATCATCTTCTGGTCGATGTCAGTAACTAAACAGGCAAAGCCCTTAGCAGGAGGTGTGAATCTTTGATTGGACAGAAGAAATCAAGGTTTTAATGAGAGGCTCTACACATCCCTGCTTGTAACAAAAAGCGTACATTAACCAATGACTTTCACTGTTCCACTGTTTAAAGACTAACTTTTGGGCAATCACCTAATATTAGGTCAAGCAATAACTTACTTCACACAGTCTGGCCCTTTGCATTGCAACACCTGTATAAATTATGAAGCGCTCCTGACCATGAGTTACACCATGTCAATCCCTCACCCACATTTATTTAATGTGTCTGCAAGCACAGTCACAGTTTCAGCAATCCCCTTTTTTTCCCTTTCTCTTATTAAACCATTAATTTTTATTATCTTCCCTTAAATTATGCTGTTTTCCAGGAAAGCAGAACACTTTATCTCTTCCTAAATCAGGATAATAAGAATTTGTTACTGTATCCCTAATCTGACTAGTGCTGCTAAATTGGTCAATTTATGTACCTTTTTGCTCTCTTAAACACAGTTTCATCCCAGAAACAAGACTTTTTAAAGAAAATAAGCATGAAACAAATGGTTCATTGCACTTTCCTACCTGATAAGATTTTGCATTGAGCACATTTAAAATACTCTTTTATTGCTCTGTGGTAGATTTTAGACAAATACATTTATTTTCATAGTGATCAAAGAGATATGGATAAGTTTGTCATCTGTTACAGATCTAGCGGCAATAGAAGGAAAAGAAGACTCCCCAAAGCATTTCACATGAAGGCGTTTCTGCCCAGTTATGTATTCTTGGCTAGGTTACAGCTAAGGGGCCCTGGTCTGGCAGAAGTGACACTTTCATATACTCAACTTCATGACCACAAACAATAAGATGAAATGAGAAGGTCTGCTCTCCAGGTGCCAAGCTAAGCATACATTTTATACTTTAAAGTATAAAAACTGAAACTCCACTGAGACTTGTCTGAGTGTCCTGACTCTAGCATCGAATATAAAATTCAGCGGAACTTTTGCCACCTGTGACGGACGTTTAGATGACAGTCAATTAATGGAGTGTATGCACTGGGAGCGTGGTGTGAGGAAGCCTGAGGGAGATTGCACCACCTCCCGAGAGGGTGTGAAAGGACAGGCTTAAAAAGCAAGGAGACTGAATTACCAGTATGGAGCCAGGAAGATGAAGCAAAATGATACTTTTTATCCATCTTTTACCTTTCTGTATAAGACAAGAACTAAGGATTCCATCAAGACTTGCAATAACCCTTGTTCTGCATTTGAGGAATTCTTTCACTTTCTTGTGTTTTTTTCTGATAGCCCCACATCTGTAACACAAAGATTGATGTTGGAGAAGTACACCTATTTGATTCCCTGTTTATGTCACGATGATGGCATGGGAGCATTTTAGAAATCACAACAAACACATTGGGTCACAGGACTGTGAGCATGTTTATGAATATGTCTTTAAATAAAGGGATATTCATTGCATAAGATATACGTGCCACAAGCTGCTTAAGAGTTGGAAAAGTAGAATATTTTGCATCTGGATAAGGAGCCAAATTCACAGTATGAGATAGTTATCATATATAAAATTTCAGAGAGATCAAAATATCTACCCACGTGCCTATTTTCAGAGCATGGTTATGAAATATAAGCTGTCTTCAATACCTTTTTTGTGTTGCAGTGTATGCATGTCTTTTATGAATTTCTAACCTATTTTTTCATACTGAAAACAGGAATTTAAAAAAGGACAGAAAAGTTTCCTTTTTTTAAAAAAAAAAAAAATTCAGGAAATATATGTCTTCAAAAGTAGATTTATATTGGTCCAATTATTCAAAACATAAAAGACATCAAAAGCTTTGAGAAATTCTGTTTAGAAGCTGCCAAGAAAATGAGTTTCATAACTAATATCAGTTTTGATACCAATAAAGCTGTTAAAGACACTGCCAATCATTCATTCTCCTCCAGTTCAAATGTAGATCTTTATAGGGATGACATCTCACTACACTGACATCTGGAACATAGCAACAAAATGCTGCTGGCTCAGAGAAACAGGAGCAACATGCAATATTCATTGCCAAATGTCACTTAGCAACGTAATGTGTAGAGTGGAGGAAAACTCACATCAGCCATACCCTACCTCTCTAAACAAACAAAAGCTCCTTGTAAAACATATTTTGAAAAGGCAAATGATGTAATTGTGCTACCTAGGAAAATTTTCTGTTCAAACTACATGGAAGAGAAAGGAAGCAGAATACAAGTTCTGCTTCATTCCATCAGAGAATGGATACAAGATACAATGAGCCTTTGCATTGCAATGGCAGCCCCTCCAGCGCCTTGGAAGAGGGTGTTCTGAGTTTAAAGTTGCAGCTGCAAAAACTCTCTGGCATGTTATTGAACTGTTAAGTTATATAATTCCAGGGTTATATATCAGCCAAATAAAGATTTTTGGATCTCTGTTTCTTTTCTTAAGTGCCCAGTAGCCACCCTTTTCTCCAGTGAGTGCCTAAAAGTTCATGTACTCTCTGAATGTATAAAGAGCCTAAAGTTCTGAATGGACCACTGCATCTGTGTGCCAAAGCACAGTACAGAACAGTTTGGAGGAATTTCTGTAGTTTTTTAAAAGTAACATAGTTGTATCAATGTGTTTCTCAGGCTAAGTAGATTCACTATTTTGATTTGGATTTTTACCTGAAAGAGACAGAAAAAAAAGAGAAGAAGGTATAAAACACAGCAAAAGTTTACCCAAGGAAGATTTGCTAAACCAACCAAATACTTTCATGCATTTCCTCTCAGATAATTTTCTAAACTGTATCTCTTCTATCTTGCCTTGGGGTTAGACATCTTTGCAGAAACTGTGAAGAAGATAAGTTGGCTTGCAGAGGATCAACAACAAATACTTGTGAAAGGTTGGCTATTAAAAATGGCGAGTTACAAAGAGTTACTGACAACAGTTTGCAGTTTTATTATGTTTGTTTAGGGATTTATCCTATATAAAGTTGTCAGTTCTGTCTTCCCATTTGGAAAAAAATATTAGGTTTATGCTAAAATAAAAGTCCCAATTATCCAAAATTGAGGCATCACTAAGACAGCATGATTTCAATTAAAACATAGGAGAACCTTGAGGTCCGGCAGAGATTGGATGCAACTAAGTAACCTAAAGAAACAGTAATAATAACATCTGGTAGCAACTAGGAGCTTAGCATTTAAGTGTTTGTGAGAAAGATCTAGAAACACTTGTCCAGTGCAAGAGGACTATGTGCTGTCAATGCAAAACAGTTACTTAGATACAAATGTACAGTTGTGCATTGGGAATTTGCAAAAAGTTAGACAAGTATCAAAGTCATTGGCAGAACATCTGTAGAAATATTAGTTTGAGTGCTCTATTCAAATCTGGAGAAATTTGTTCAAGACTGATGAAGAGGAACAATGAAGAAAATTATTAGTGAAGGAACTGAAGGAATAAAACCTCAGTTTTATACTAGAGATTGCTTACTTTTGGACACAGTAGACTGGTAAATACAAGGTTGGGGGAAAAAACAATTTTAAAACTTTTTTGGAGTTCCAAACAAATAGTTAACAAATTTTGCATTATAAACTTTAATTTGAAGTTACAAGAGAAGTGATTTAACACCAGAGGAATAAAGTTCTGCAACAACATAATTGTGGCAAAAGGCTTATTTTGTGGTAAGGTGGAGGACAATCTCTTTCTGAAATGTGAACTTTGATAAGAACACAAGACTTTCCTTTTGGTTGTAGTAGTCATGCCTGAACCTCTCACAGTCACCTCATTTCCATCATTAACCCTGCCAGAGAGGATAATTTGTTTCCCCTCTGTTTTGGTAAAGATATAGTGTCAGATCCTAATGGTAAGTAACACAATAGCTTTCCTAATTAAAAAAGTTGTTAATTTTGGCAGTGACAACATAGAAATTTGTTCATTACAGTTTGGCAATCACCCACATTTCCTAATTTTATGACAACTTCAAATTATTGCTTTGTTGTTGTCAACAGAAATCAGGTCAAAAAGTAGAAAGAAAAGCCGGATGCTAACACGACCTTGAAATTTTATTTACTGAAAACAGTACACTCCTACTAAAGGACTTTGTATTAATTATGCATTTCCTGACAAGCTATATTTCACAGATGTATCTATCAGTTCTTGTCCAGATCATACAGATATATCAAGTGGAATTTCTTAAAAGCAACACTTCAATAAATCAAGACTTTAATTAAAGGATGAGCATGAGGCGAAGACCCTGGGCCTAAGAAATGTCTTGGCTTGTGTGAAGAGGGGATCTGGTTCCATACAAACTGTTTGTGTTCAAGATAGATAATTTTTGGGCCTATTTTAAACCTGGAAGGAAACATCTATGTAGGGAAATGTAATGTAATTTCCTCAAACAAAAGAACAAATTCCAGTCTCAATTTTTTTTCAGGGACTGAAATCAGGATTGCCCACGGTATTTACTCAAGTACATTTACTGTCCTGAGCCTTTAAGGTCCATTGGATCACCTGAGTCTCATTTAGGTCTGTACTTTGGTAATGTCTTTTGGCACATATCAAAGATTAAACCTGCTGTTTCTTCCTTCTCTTACTGGTTTAAACACTCAGTCATAGGCAAGAAAATTCTAAAGAATAAATTCTTAAGAGAATCTCCATATACATCTAGGAAAATAGGTCCTGATTTTGCATGACTAGCAAATACATTAGCACAGTGGTCAAATTTTCTGATGGGAAAAATATCCAGTTAAGTGGAAATTTTTTAAGAACTTGTTTTTAGTGTCTATATCAATATTTAATATCAATATAATACTTTTGAACTTCATTACACAGTAATTAAACATCAGTCTCAGAAATCTGAGTCCCTGAGACTCTTTAGAAATTAATTTGTTATGAGAACAGACTCTTAGAAAAACAAAAACAATGCCCAATTCGAGATAGTTACATAGTTACTTTGAGGCTCTGCAATGATTGATCATACTCTGGGCTTATATAAATTTATTTTTCTGCTTAGTAAGGACTTATATAATGTGGTGGGCACAAAAGACAACATAAGATATTTTCTTTTGATGCTTTTTTGCCATGTGATCAGGATCAAGAAGCACTTCAACACATAGTGTGGAATGTCTCCTAGGTAAAAATCTATGGATGCAATTGGATTAAACCTGAAAAAAACTGAAAACAATTTGTGAATGAGCAAATACTGCAGAGGAGACCCATGAATTTGAGCTTCTTGGCCATACAGGAGGCATTGTTTTTAAGGGCAGTCCCAGTCATGAAGTGAAGACTTTATTAATAAATATGGTCTTCCAGAAGTGTTTTAGGTTTAATTCTAGTTCTTCTTATTCAAGTTTTTAAATCATCTTCAACTTTACCTCAAGCAGTTGATGTCCCTTAAATGATAAGTTAGTAGTTTAATTTTAAGATATAACAGGGTCCTTCCCACCATCCTGGTATATTAAGAGTACACTGGAAGTAACTGAATATACCACTGAGCATAGCAGTTTCATTCTTTAATGTTTTTGCTATGTTTAAGTATTTGTTGTGAAAGGTAGAGTTAAATATAATCTTATGTCAGGATGCCTGAAAAGTCTGTAATCTCCTTTAAGGAGAGGCCGTAGCTTCTGTGTTGTAGTAATGCAGTGTCCTGCGGGTGTTTTTGCACACTCATTATAACACTAAGAGTGATCATTCAAAAAACAGGGGAAAACCTGAATGGCCTGGCGCTGGTCCTCCTCTCCTCTCCTCTCCTCTCCTCTCCTCCCC